>CM045988.1:98870434-99470434 GCA_025175895.1 Wurfbainia villosa | reverse complement strand
TTAAATCTTTGAAGAGGCATCTGCCTCTATCAGTGCTTCCCAACAAGGACAATAATATTGCGAAGCTTGCGGTACAGCTCCGCACACTTATATAAGAAAATACCAATAATAATTATTTGTAACCATTCGGAAAAGTTCAAAACTGCCACTATATTAATGACAAGACATGCTTCGATCAAACATCAAAGCAACAAAGTAAAAGCATCAAAAGTATCGACTGCAGCAAAGATGAAGTCTTCCCAAAAAAAAAACGAGCTTCAAAATTCCATCCAAACTCAGTCTCGCCTCAACATAATGCGATTCAGGAGAAACACCACTTGTGGAATGGATTTAGCTAATTTCGAATTCCACGCGCAGATAAAGGGAAAAAAGGAACTCTAACGAGAACCAAAACTTAGACAATCTCACTCACCACTGGTCGGAATTGACGGAGTCACAAATATCCATGTTCAATGTCCAGTCCGGTCCCATGAGAAGGTCGCTCGTCGCCTTCTCCACCCGGACCGTCGCCGAAGCCGAAGACGACGACGACATCGCTCCAAATCCCACTCAATACAAGCAGGATTCCAAACAAAATAACTCCACAACGAGCAAAGATCGAACCTTTTTCCTCGTGCCAAACCTAATCGAAGAACTCCAGCGGATTCCGCCTCCTGGCTTCTGCCATCACAGCGAACGACACCGAGACGAAACAGCTGAAGGTGAACAAATTTGTCAAGAGGAATTACCAACGGTGGTCGAATAAAAAGGAGTTCCGTGAAGGATCCTCTCCAAAAATTGCAAAATTCTTATTTCCATCGACATTTCCATGCACCAACAACACAGCGTCGTCGGCGTCATCCAACATCCAATAGATGCCACCCAAATGGATTTCTACAAGTATCCCTGTAGAAGATCCAATTTTCTAAATTAGTTCAATATTCTATTTATTATTCTTGCGTGGGTCAATAATCGTTCCACCCCGTTTAACTTACCTATTCCTTCACCCGATTTATGGATGCTAGTAAATTTGGGGCCAGAAGTTCTTCTACGACGACAGCATAGGGTGAGGATGGGGTACATAAAGAAAAGGCGCTGGTTTATAAAACCGATAAATTTCTGGGTATATAATATTTTTCTAAATATATTATTTCTTTTTAGTTTTCATTCTTATCTGTCTCTCATGAAATTAAAATATATAAAAACTTTATCTTCGTGATGACACAATGGGTAATCACAAGATTTTTTTTGCGCTTTCCGAGGTCGATTCTGTCCATTAACAACGCGCATTGCATAGGTGATCATCCTCGATGTCCTCTCTCCCATCGATTCAGCCTCATCAATAAGTGGCGCTCGCTGTGGGATCGGACGACTGACCATCAGAATTAGTAGGAAAGAAAAATCATATCTTATATCTGATGTAAATAAAAAAATAATATATATATATATACTCAAATATCAAAAACAATTCTCCTATAATTTCGAGTCTTTCTTTTTAAAAAAAAACAAAAAGAATCACAATTTTTCAGTCAAAATATACAAAACAGTTTTAATTAAAATTATTACAATAATACTAAAAATGATTTTCCCTGTTTCAACTGCCTGCTACTGTATTGCTAAAGGCATCAAGGGAGGAAAAAATTTGAGAAAATTTTATTAATCCTTGAATGAATGAAACAATGGTGGGTTCATGTCCCTTACAATAATAACTTGATCTCCTAAAACTCGGTGCAAATTTACAAAGTTTGCTAGAACTAGTAAAACAAAAACAATGCAATTTTTACAAGCCTAAAAAGTGAGGCAATGCACCAGCTTATTTTGTTGGGCTGGTTAATTTAAAAGTTTATTAATAATTTTAATTACAATCGTAACCTACATCGGGTGTGTCTGTCGATCCAGTTTCTCTGATGGTAGCCTGTCGCAGATAGAGAGCATATGTACCTGGTTCTGGGGCTCTAGTTCTTTGAGTTCTTTCAAATTATACATCCAAATTGTACTCGAAGAACTCTAGAAATTCCACCTCGGTGCAAATATCTATACAGAGTCGAATGAATGAGCAAATAAATTAGTCTGATCCAAATCTTTATCCCGAGTCAGTGATATTTTCCAAGGGCTTCAAATTGCACAGACATTTTTGCTCAACTCAACAAAACTGTACCCAGGTGCCTTGGACAATCCTCTTTTTCTAGCTATAGACCATAAATATGCAGCTTCGCTCCACTTGCCCACCTGAGCATATACATTCGACATTAGAGCATATGTACCTGAATTATGGGGATCTAGTTCTAGGAGCTCGGCTCCAATAGCCTCTCCTATTTCGGAATTCTCATGGTTCTTACAAGCAGCAAGCAAAGAACACATTCCAGCAGCCTTGTCTCTCATTGGAGAGTGCTTCAACAAAGCAAATGCTTCTTCGAGTCGGCCGGCTCGACCAAGTAAATCAACCATACAATTGTAGTGTTCTTCCAGTGGAGAAACCGAATGATCTTTCATGGAATGGAAGATATGCCAAGCCTCTTCGACAAGACCAGAATGGCTACACGCTGAAAGTACTGAACTGAATGTCAATGCATCAGGCTTCACATGCTTCCTCTGCATTTGGTCAAACATCTGGATCACATCTTTGCAGTAGCCATGAATGCCGTATGCAGCAATCATAGTATTCCACGAGGTCAGTCCGGGTTCTGTAAGGATGCTACCAAACACAGATTCTGCAATATCTAACCTCCCGCACTTTGCGTATGTAAGTATCAGAGAATTTATTGTGGCAATATCTTCTTCCATAGAGCTTCTGTACATATACCCATGAATTTCTTTGACTGACTCTAAATTGCCCAGTTGAGCATATGCCTGAAGTAAAGTCATAATGGTTAGTGAATCAGGCTGGCAACCTGTTCCCTGAATTTGTACAAATAATGCAGCAGCTTCTTCTCCAAGGCCATAATTTACATAACCTTGCATCATTGTTGTCCATGAAATCGAGTCTTTGTGTGCCATCAAATCAAAAATTATTCTTGCGGAGTTGATTTGCCCACATCTTACATACATGTGCATAATCATATTGGAAAGATCTAAATCTAACCAAAGGCCTTGTCTGACTGCAATACCATGAAAACACCTACCATTTCTTTCATCTTCTACATCTGTAAATGCAGACAAAAAGTTCACCATTGTTGCAGAGTTTGGTCTTGTACCTGCTTTGTTCATTTCACTGAAGATGTTAACGGCCTCTTCAATTTTCCCAACTTGGAGATAGCCAGAAATCATCACGTTGTAGCAGACTGCATCTCTGAAACTGATATTCTCAAATAGTTTTCTGGCATGTATCAATTTGTTGAACTTTGAGTACAGTTCGATCAGAGAAGTGGTCAAAACTTCATCAAGCAAAATATTTCTTCTCATAATGTAAGCATGGAGACTTGGGGTGTACTTCTCAAAGTTCAAATTAGAACAAGCTGAAAGAACATTAGCTAATGTGACAGAATCTGGAAAAACATCATTGTCTTGTTGCATCAGATTGAAATATTTCAAAGATTCTGAAATTTGACCACATTGATTAAGACCAGCTATTAGCGCATTCCATGAAGCAACATTTCTTCTCTTCATTTGTCTCAGCGCACATGCTGCTGCAGGACTAGCACCACATTTAGCATACATATCTACAAGGCTGGTCAGAAACACCTCATCTGAAAAGCCCATGCCTCTCCTGAAAGCATAGCAGTGGATTGAACGGCCCTCTTTAAGTGCTTGTAAATGTGCTGCTGCCTGGAGTAAGCTCACAAGAGTAACCCTATTTGCATCCAGTCCTTCACTGTGCATCTTAGCGACAATATCAAATGCCCTCCATGCATTAAAATCAGTGAATCTGGAATAGCCAGAAACCATTGACGTATAAGCGACAACATCCTTTTCTGAGATCTCTTCAAATGCTCGTTCTGCATCCTTGATGGTTCCAGATCCAAAGTACACACCAATGAGAGAAGAACCAACAAACATATTACTAGCTAAGCCAGTCTTTAAGGCATCAGCATGAATAGAACTTCCAAAATGTACGTGCATGAGCTCAATGCAACATTTTAAGACAAAATTAATAGCAGCACTATCAATGTTGATTCCTTCAGATTTTAAGTTTAGATACGACAGGAGAGCTTCCTTAAAATAACCTGATCTAAAATAGTTAATGATAGCTGAATTCCAAGGAGAGATCTGTTTACTTGCAATTGTATGGGAAATCGGTATAGATTTAGGAAGGCAACCAAAGTTAGCATAACAGTTCCAGAGCTTGGAACCAATTGAAATACTACCTCCAAGTCCATGAGTTAAAATGCAAGCATGAACCTTCCTTAGCAATCTTATATCAGTGCATGTTTCCAGGCAAAACTCAAACCTCTTTGAGCGATAGGTTAGGGGCAATGCCAATCTTTTGCATGTATTTCCATGTAATCTGATTGAATGATTCCTACGCGGTGCAAATTGAAGAAACCTATTGATTGGTAAGTGAAACCCAGCACAAAAAGGAAGCATCTTACTCTTGCAAGTCTAAACTGATTGTTTTACCTGAAATCAAGCACATAACCAATACAAAATGAGTCTGATTTCCTTGACAGGGAAGAGCCAGCCACGATAGCACTAGATGATGATGATCAAAGACGACCACAATAGTACCTGGCCAAATTCGATGAACTCCAAATCATCCTCGACAAACAAATCTCAGTTCACCCACCACTGATACAAGGAACACCCACAGATCGGGAGTAAATCGTTTAACGTCTACTAATCCTTAAAACAACTGGTTCAACTATCTCCCCCAATCGAAAGTAAATGAAGGCGCTACGCACATATCACTGCGGAGGCTCTCAGTAATAAGTCGGGTGGTGGCAACCTCTGTCGACGGCGGACGCGCGGCGGGGGCAGCAACCATCAGGCAAAAAGAAGAGTGACTTTTTCGTTGTCTCCGCGCTTCCCGGCCACCGAAGGAGGAGATCGCCGGAGGAAATCGCGATCGGTAGAAGAGGAACAAACCGAGGGAGATCGGGAATCAGAGGCCTCGGCTAGGTCTCCTCGTATAAGTATTAAATCCTAGATAGTCCTTTTTTTAATTAAATTCCTGAACCGAGATGGTTACCGAACCGAACCGGGCCACGTTTGGTTCGGCTCCAAAACTTCAAATCGACTTCTCCTTCGTCTCGATTTCGACTGATGACCTCCTAATGGAAAAATAAAAATAAAAAATAAAATGATTCGTAATAATATTTATCTTTTTTGTTAAAATTATTGATCGGATTCAGACCGCGGAATGGATTAAAGAGTTCTTCCGCAACACATCAGTGTGCAAAGCGATCGACTTTTCTAGATCGGTGCACTAGATAAATTGGCGAGTTGTATCCGAACATATTGCACTTCAAAGGAGTCGAGTTGGCGAGCTTACGATATCGAATTCTATCTTTGCATTTAGAGAAACGATTAAGAGAGAGTCAAAGATAATCTTTGACAAAAATCTTTCAATAATCAAATCAAATCTCTCAGAAAAGAGTATTAAAAAAAAATACAGATATTTTCTTTATCTCTCATGTCATCTTAAATCATTCTGTATAATTGTTATTATGACAATTTATCAAACAACGTAATTGAAATTTAAAATTATCCAAAAAGTATATCATACTTTCATATTTATCAAATAATATATTTAATTCCCATTTTACCCTTCCCGTCGAACAGACCTGTAACACAGTAAAATTCTCGAACATGGTATTGAAAATTCAAATCTCAGCACCACAATTGTATTGCAATCCCAACACCACCACAGGTAGATCGAGATTTGCAATTTCGGAAGACGGTGATCTTTGGAAATTCAAATCCAAAGACGCGGTGGTCTTTGGAATTATCTTCTAACCCCGTGGTGCTATAATTGTAATTTTGACATGCGGTGGTGATGCATGGATTGCACAATCAGCGTGGTCTTTGAAAATTTAAATTTCACCAGCGATGGAACATACATTTGGCGGGAGAGGTAAAATGAGAATTAAGTGCGCTATTTGATAAATATGAAAGTATGAGATGCTTTTTAGGCAATTCCAAACTTCAGCTGCACTGTTTGGTAAATCGCCATTGTTATTATCATTATCATGATGACTAAATTTATAGTTTCGTGAAGAACATTTGTAGTTCTACAGGAAGAGTCTAGTGATTAGTACATGTAGTTATTGTATCGTAGAATGATAGATCGATTATAAATAAATCTGAAGGTGTCGTTCCTCATCGCTAGTTCTTTAGTCTCAGGTCAAAGACCTACCGTGATTTACCTCCCTATCTAGGGGTCGCTAGATTGACGAATTTCAACCTTCTGTATTGGAGAACATTTGTAAAAGAAAATTATTAATATGATAAGGAAGAAAATAATAAAGAAATTAAAATATTTATCATTTGATTCAAGATATTTATTGATAATTTTGATTATCTAATTAAAGTTATCAATAAAAACTTTATTTGATTGAGAATTTGAGTGATTACCGAGTCATGATGGATGTCTTATACATCAGCAAAAGGGTTATGTAACTCAGAATTGAAAAACTTAGGTAGCATTTGTTTTGTGAAAAAGTTTTATTTTTTATTTTCATTTTCTCAGAAAATGAGAAAAATGTAAAAAATGACATTTGGTTGACATTTTTCATCTTCGTTTTTCAAAAAAAATAAAGGAGCATTTTCTAAAAAACTAAAAAATGGAAGAAAAAAATCATTTTCTATTTTCCAAAAAAATAGAAAATGTGTTGGATCGAAGCAGATCGCTAGAGGGGGGGGTGAATAGCGATAAAACCTTTTCTTTTTGTTCGTTCGTTAAAACTCGAGTAGATAATTAATTTGCAGCGGAAAGATAAGCAATAAATAAAAGGAGACAAATATTTTTACTTGGTTTGTAGCCTTCGGCTACTACTCCAAGGCCCTAGCGGTCCTTGACCACATACGGAGGGCAAAAACACTAAAGAACTCCTCCTCGTTAGAGGTAGGAGTTAATCGATACAAAAAAAAAACAAAGCTTGAGGTAGAGGGACACTTCCCCTCTCCTCGTTACGATAAAAGCTCCGAGAAATTACAGTAATGAACTGAAATAAAAGCTTAAACCGATGTTACAAAAAGAAAGCAATTAAAACCTAGACGTCGGAGAAGAAGCACTTCGTTGTCGGAAAGTTGTAGCTTGGCGAAGGCTTTTTGAAGCTTAGAATTGATGAAGAAACCCTAGGATATGTCCTCCTTTTATAGCCTTTGAGCCCCTTTTCGAGAGGAACCCTAGCCAATCATATTTGAGCACCACTCCCCTTGAAATGAGGTGATAACGATCCTTGACCGATGGCCATCGGTCGTGATAACGACATCGGTCGAATCTTGACCTCGAGCCGATGATTGTTGGGCCAGATCGAGTCGAGTCCTCAGGCAGCGATCGTGATGCTGATTGCAAGGCAAAGTTAGCTTAACAAAAACATTATTTCGACGGCCTCCGACCATCCGATCTCGACCTAGACCACCTATAGGATGTCTTTGGTCGGATCTACGCTTAAGATCATCCCCGTAAAGAGGATACGACCTCACTTACTCTCGCACACACACGAGCTTACCTCGATACTTACTGTGTCGCTTTCGCTTTCGGCCTTCAACTCGATTCCTTCGGCTCCCTCCGAAGTCACTCGAGTGTCGCCCGACCACCGCGGCTTCCTCCGGGTGTCGCTAGCCTTCAGCTCCAGCTATAGCAATTTTCTGCACACTCGATTTAGCTCGTGAGATAACGACATGAGCTTAACTTTGTATCGTTTGCTATAATCAAAACTCAGGTTCGACTTAGGTGCCTACTGCACCAACAATCTCCTCCTTTTTGATTTATGACAAACCCACAGACAAAGTTAAGAAAAATAAATTAAGTGCATTAAGCAAAATGAGTATGAGATATGCATGAATGAGCAGGAGTATATAAAAACTCTTTTTCAAGTGCTCCCCCTTGAGGAATCCTCCCCCTTGATCGAGGGTGAGTACTTGAGAAAAATTTTTAACTCTCCCCCTTAATGTTTGCTACTAAAAAAAATTAAGTAACCGAAATTACTTAATATTGGCCATAGTGTTTAAAATAAGTTTTAAGTTAAGAAATCAAAAAATTGATTTCTTAACCTTGGCCTTTACTTCCGTTTTGTTAACTTAAAGTTAAGTAAATGTGGTTAAGTTAAGAATTCTCTTAACTTGGCCTTTACTTCTGTTTTGTTAACTTAAAAGTTAAGTAAACATTGGTCATATGAAAAAAAAATTGATCCCTTAACTTTAGCCTTTTTCTCCCCCTTTTGTCATATATCGAAAAGAGTGAGGGTGTGTGGAATAATAATAATAATAAATAAGTATTAAATTTAAAGTCCAAGCATATTCCACATTATTTTGAAAATAATATACTGAAAATAAGCTCATCTATAAAATGTTCGACTCATATTTGGCTTGATTGATATGAAAGATCAACCAGTCCTGGTCAGAGTCGGTTAATATATATGATTATACTCCGTAGTTCATGGCGATGCACTAGCTCTACATCTGGAACCAGGAGTAAGGTTCTAACATCTCACGCCAATCTACGTGGCTAAGTACACAAATACATTAGTCCTATGTGTTGTGAGATGTATTGGCTCCTTAAATCTATAGGTGCATGATATCTAAGGTATGTCCTATGCTAGTTCCATGAAAATGAAAAGTAAGAAATATTAGTAAGAAAATATAATTTGTAAGTTCCTATTATACTACGCACGTGCCCAATTTTCGTCTTAATAGACTGAATTCGGCTTCGGGTAGAGGTTTAGTAAATAGGTCTGCCAAGTTAGACTTCGATTCGACGTATTCGAGTTGTATGGCTCCGTTGGCCACATGTTCTCGAATGAAATGATGTTTGACCTCTATATGTTTGGTTCTAGAGTGACATATCGGATTCTTAGTAAGGTTAATTGAACTAATGTTATCTACGTGGAGTTTAGTGTTCGTAAAGTCTAACTCAAAGTCGCGGAGAGTGTGCTTCATCCAAAGAAGCTGAGTGACACACTCACCCATCGCTACGTATTCGACTTCGGTGGTAGATAAGGCAACACAGTGTTTCTTCCTACTGCACCAACTCACTAGACTCGAGCCGAGAAGTTGATAACAATCACTCGTACTCTTTCTATCGAGCTTACTACCGGCATAGTCTGAATCGGAGTAGCTGGTTAGTTCGAACTCGGTTGATCTAGGGTACCAAATACCGACATTAAGTGTACCCTTTAGATATCTAAGGATACGCTTGACTAGAGTTAGGTGAGACTCCTTAGCACAGGTTTGGAACCTTGCGCACATACTTACTGCAAATAAGATATCAGATCGGCTTGCAGTTAAGTAAAGGAGATTCCCTATTATGCTCCTATAGTATTTTAAATCAATTGAGTTTCCGATTACATCTTCTTCTATATTCACATTAGTTATCATTGGGGTATTAATAATTTTAGCGTATTGCATTCCAAAGCGTTTAATTAATTCCCTAGTATATTTGCATTGATGTAGGTATATTCCATCTTTAGTTTGCTTAATTTGTAGACCTAAGAAGAAACTTAACTTGTCTACTAAATTCATTTCAAATTCACTTTCCATAAGTGAAATGAACTCATTCAGTGGGATCGAGTTGGTGGTTCCGAAAATAATATCATCTATGTAGATTTGGGCTATGAATATGGCTTTACCTAAGGTTTTTACAAAAAGGGTTGGGTCAACTACACCTTGGTTAAATCCTTTAGACTTAAGATAAATCGAAAGTCTCTCGTACCAAGCTCGAGGAGCTTATTTAAATCCATAGAGGGCTTTCTTTAACCTAAGAACATGGTCGGGTTTATCTACACTTTCGAAACCGGGAGGTTGACTAACATAAACCTCTTCCATAATGTATCCATTTAAGAACGTTGATTTCACATCCATTTGAAACAACTTAAATCCTCGATGTGCAGCATACGCTAATAGCATTCGAATGGACTCTAATCTAGCTACTGGGGCATAGGTCTCGTCCTAATCTAAACCTTCAACTTGACTAAACCCTTTAGCGACTAGTCTAGCTTTATTTCTAACTACTTCACCTTTATCATCAAGTTTATTTCTAAACACCCACCTTGTTCCAACGATTGTTTTATCTTTAGGTGGTGGTACTAATTCCCATACTTCGTTTTTAGTGAATTGAGTCAGCTCTTCTTGCATTGCAATAATTCAATCGGGATCAAGAAGAGCTTGGTCAATAGTTTTGGGTTCAATGAGGCTCTAGTTCGAACTCCTAGACTTGGATCACCTATCACTTGGTCGATAGGATGATTCGTTTGAGTCCTAGTTGGATTTGGGTTTGAGTCTACAACTTGATCAATAGGATGATTCGTTTGAGTTCTAGTTTGGTTAGAGTCATCTATCACTTGGTTGATAGAGTGACTTGGTTGACTTAGGTTAGGATTAACATTAGACCTGATCTCCGGATCAGAGTTAGTTCTAGTATGAATCGACTCATTAATTTGTGTTGCCGAGGGTTTTGTAGGTTCGTGTCATTCATCAAATACTATATTGATAGTCTCCTCCACTCTAAGGGTATCGTGGTTATATACTCTATAAGCTCTACTTGTAGTTGAGTATCCTAGAAAGATTCCGGTCGTGATTTTGGATGTAAATTTCCCTAGATAATCCTTAGTGTTTAGGATATGTACCTTACACCCAAATACCCTAAAGTACTTGATGTTAGGTATTTTATCGTGATAAATCTCGTATGAGGTCTTAAGGTATCTTTTTACCATAAGGATCCTATTTTGGACATAGCATGTCGTACTCACGGCTTCCGCCCAAAACCTATCAGGTAGGTTATACTCGTTTAATATTGTCCTAGCGGCTTTTTGTAGGGTTCGATTTTTGCGTTCTACTAGGTCATTTTGTTGTGGAGTTCTAGGGCAAGAGAACTCATAGTGATATCTATTTAGGTTACATAATTCTGTAAACTTATGGTTCTCGAATTCACCACCATGATCAGTCCTAAGTCTTTTGATTTTAATGCTTTATTGATTTTTTATTAATTTAAATAGGTTGATTAATTGATCTAGGGTATCACTTTTGTGTTTGATGAACCTAACCCAAGTAAATCTAGAATAGTCATCAATTATGACTAAGTAGAATTTACTTCCATTAAATGACTTAGCTCCGTGTGAATCAAATAGATCCATGTGTAGGAGCTAAAGCACACTTTTGGTTCGTTCTTGATTAGTTAGTTGATGTTGTGTCCTAGATTGTTTACCTTGTTGACAAACATTATATATTTTATTATCCAAGTTATTGAGGTTAGGCAAACCTCTGACTAAGTCACTCTGACTCATCTTGTGGATGAGTCTTGGGTGTGAGTGACCGAGTTGTCGGTGTCACAACCGTGATTCCTCTTGCCATGTCATAAGACACTTAGTTGAGGAGTTAGTTAAGTTAATAATGTAAATATTATTATTTCTAGTTCCCTTAAGAATTGTTTTAGAGGTTTCATTTGTATTAATTACGCATTCATTTTCTAGAAATATGACCTTATAGTTATTATCACACAATTGACTTACACTAAGTAAATTATATTGAAAATTTTCTACTAATAAAACATTTTGAATAACAAAATTTGAGTTGAGCTCAATATCACCTGATCCGATGATTTTGAGCTTGCCGTTATTTCCGAAGGCTACCGATCCTTGTCGTTTGAATCGAAGCTTCGAAAACTTGAGTTAATCCCCGGTCATGTGTCGGGAGCAACCACTGTCCAACATCCATTGATCCTACACGCAAGGTAGTTGGATCGGATATTGGATTTATTAAATATTGGTTGAAAATTATTAACCTAAATCATCTCACCCATGTCTACATGATCAAACATGTTAACCTTATATGTTCTTGTGAGATGACTTCCAATTTTACTTGATTTAAATTTAATGACTTAAACACTTATCAACCTTGCGTTAGATTCGAATTTGACCTTAGGCTCATCAAGTCACCTTTTCAAGATCATGACTTCCAGGTCGTGTCGAGGCACATAGACCTTCTTTGATCGGAACAACGACCACTTCCTTAGATAAAGCCATTTTTAAGAAAATAAAGACTTGACTTACCTAAAACCACTTCCTGGTCTAACTAGTCTAGGATACGGCGAGGTAGCTTCAGCTAGTTCAGCTCGGTCAAGTGCACCGAACTAGGTACGCCTTATCTAGCCCGAATACACAAGACTCCGCTTTCCTAGCGTACTATCATCTCGCCGCGTCCTGGTACTATGTCATCAAGTATTGACGAGTTGTAGTCTTATCTAACCATTCTAAAAAGGGAAATCAAACTAAATAAAAACCTAAGCATGCAATTTCTAAGTTAAAATACAAACAAGTTTCGTACTAGCTCCTCCTGGACTGTTAAATCGATTCGGTTTCTCCACATAGTAGATTTGGTCCTTGGGAACCCAATACTGGTTCGATCCTAAGTTTGAAATCAAGGTGGTCTTAGGGACCCATGCTTGGACACGTTTTTTTATGTCGACTTACAATCGACATATACAACTTGTTGGTCGTATTTGAGCTAAACCCTGGTCCGACCTTGTTGTACACGGCCCTTTGCGATCCAAGTAGGAGGTCAAGTCCTTTGGATCCCAAAGTAAACCTTTCCAACGTGTTCCTAAGATCTTCGACTTGACTCTTCAAGAGTGAGTTCTCAACTTCGAGTTTTTCAACCCGAGTTGAGTCCTCCTCTTGAACTCGACTAGTCGAAGAGGTTAGGGAGACCTCGTGTTTGAGGAGTTTAACTTCCTCAACCAGGGTCTCGACCTTAGACTCGGACTTAGCTAATTTTTTAGTTAAAAACTTAATTGCACTATAAAGTGTACTAATGAGGGATCGACTTACCTTGAGTGTATCTTTTGAATTGGATGCGTATCCGTGGCTTGTCTTGAATAGTGCTTCGCAGTCTGACTCGTCTTCGATTTCCGATTCAAGTTCCGGTTCCGATTTCGTCTCCGATTCCACCGGTTTGGCCATGAGAACACGATCATTATCTTCTTCCTCGGATGCTTCTTCCCAAGTAGCGTTGAGTGCCTTTTTGTGTTTTGGTGCTTTTCTCTTGAGTTTTGGGCATTCGGACTTGATATGTCCAAACCTGTTGCATTCGTAGCATCTAATATTTGAACTTTTAGTCTTACCTTCGTTGGGTCGAGTGACGGTTCATTTTCGGCCCTTGACTATCCTCCAAACTAGGTTAACTAGTTCGGCCTCCATTTCCGAGTCGACCTCCGAATCGGACTCATCCTCTTCTTCCTTCGGAGGTGCCTTACTTGCGGTTTTCTTCCTTGAACTTGCAAAAAGTGTTATACCCTTCTCGGGTTCCGAGTTAGACTGCTCATGGAGTTCAAAATCGGAAAATAGTTCATCTAACCTAAGTTTCGAAAGATCCTTGGAGACCTTGTAGGCATCGACCATGGATGCCCACAAGGTAGTCCTCGGAAAGGAGCTAAGAACATATCTTATAAGGTCGCGGTTTTCGACCTTTTGCCCGATTGCGTGTAGATTGTTGACTATGTCTTGAACGCGGGCGTGAAGTTGCGTCGCGGACTCATGTTCCTGCATTTTTAGATTATATAGTTTATTAAATAAAAGATCTCGCTTACATACCTTGGCTTCATCGGTCCCTTCGTGTAGCTCCACTAGCTTTGTCCAAAGGTCCTTTGCGCTAATGAAGGGGCCGACGCGATTTAGTTCCTCCTTGGATAAACCGCATTGGTGGATTTGAGTTGCCTTGGCGTCGGCTTCGACTTGTCGTTTTGTTGCAATGGTCCATTGGTTATAACCCAAGGATTCACCCACTTCGTTAGTCGGAAGTGTGAACCCCGTTTGGATTATGATCCACATCTCGATTTGGATTTTGAGAAAGCATTCCATCCGACCCTTCCAATAACGAAAGTCATCTCCGTTGTAAAACGGAGGTCGGACGGTGCTAAAACCCTCGAGATGGGCCATTAAAACAAAAGAAACAAGGAGATGAAGACGAAAAACCTAGCAACGACAAAAACACACGAAAATGTACCAAGACTCGCGTTTTGGATTAGTAGTGCGGGAGAAAAACTAACCAAATGAAATAAATCTGGAATAAACAGAATTAAAAAGAAAAAAAATCTGTAAAAAGCTAGATCGGCGTGGTTTCACCAAATCTTAACAACCCCCGGCTCTGATACCAATTGTTGGATCGAAGCGGATCGCTAGAGGAGGGGTGAATAGCGATAAAACCTTTTCTTTTTGTTCGTTCGTTAAAACTCGAGTAGATAATTAATTTACAGCGGAAAGATAAGCAATAAATAAAAGGAGACAAATATTTTTACTTGGTTCGTAGCCTTCGGCTACTACTCCAAGGCCCTAGCGGTCCTTGACCACGTATGGAGGGTAAAAACACTAAAGAACTCCTCCTCGTTAGAGGTAGGAGTTAATCGATACAAAAAAAACAAAGCTTGAGGTAGAGGAACACTCCCCCTCTCCTCGTTACGATAAAAGCTCCGAGAAATTACAGTAATGAACTGAAATAAAAGCTTAAACCCACGTTACAAAAAGAAATCAATTAAAACCTAGACGTCGGAGAAGAAACACTTCGTTGTCGGAAAGTTGTAGCTTGGCGGAGGCTTTTTGAAGCTTAGAATTGATGAAGAAACCCTAGGATATGCCCTCCTTTTATAGCCTTTGAGCCCCTTTTCGAGAGGAACCCTAGCCAATCACATTTGAGCACCACTCTCCTTTAGATGAGGTGATAAGCCTTGACTCCTCGAAGCTGATCCTTGACCACGATCGGTGATGGCTATCATCGATCGGTGATGATCTATCGATCGAATCGACCTCGAGCAATCGATCATTGTTGGGCGACAATCGAGTCCTCAGTGTGGTCGTGATCTAGCTAGAGGCAAAGTTAGCTTAACAAAAATATTATTTTGACGGCCTCCGATCATCCGATTTTGACCTAGACCACCTATAGGATGTCTTTGGTCGGATCTACGCTTAAGATCATCCTCGTAAAGAGGATACGACCTCACTTACTCTCGCACACACACGAGCTTACCTCGATACTTACTGTGTCGCTTTCGCTTTCGGCCTTCCACTCGATTCCTTCGGCTCCCTCCGAAGTCACTCGAGTGTCGCCCGACCACCGCGGCTTCCTCCGGGTGTCGCTAGCCTTCAGCTCCAGCTATAACAATTTTCTGCACACTCGATTTAGCTCGTGAGATAACGACATGAGCTCAACTTTGTATCGTTTGCTATAATCAAAACTCAGATTCGACTTAGGTGCCTACTGCACTAACAAAATGCGCTCCAAACCAAATAGCGCCTTAATTAGGTTTTCCTTGCCGAAGTTATGGAATTATTTTCCAAAAATATCCTTCGATTTTTACCTTTTGAGACAAAAATATCATTATCAATTCGGTCATATATAAATTATTAATATAATTAAAATCCTAATCGATCCCCACGGTAGTCGCTGGTGCCAATCATCATTGGTTTATCGTCACCGCCATCAGTCGCCTATTGCTGACCACCGTTGTCAGTCATCGATCGTCGCACCACCACCATCAATTGTCGGTAGTTGTCATCGTTGCCAGCAATCACTCGTTGCCACCTCATCGGACGATGACGATGACCATTCCGATCGATACGACTATAAGTAAATATATTTCAGAGTAAACGGAATCTTATAATTGAACCAAGGGTAATATAATAAACAGTTACGATCTTCTACACGCCCAATCAATACGCGACTGTGTGCGCAATATCTGCATGTGCACAGTGATTTCACTGTGCACAACACAGTGAAATCACTATGCACAAAGGAGATGCACACAATCACGCATTAACTAGGCGCGCAGGAGATCGAAATTGATATAGTAAAATATTAAATTAAATTATATTTTAAAATCTCTAAATAAATAAATTTTTATTCTATTTCATTTTTTTATCATTTTAATTATATAATTATTAAAATTATGTATGATAATTTGAATCAAGTACATCCTCACCTTATTGAGTTATATTGGATTATGAATTTTAACGGTTATATAATTAATATAATATTCAAATCCGAAAGTTAACTCTGTAAAAAATAAATAACAGAGGATTATTTTGATAATTAATTTATAAAAAAAAACTCTATAATCCAAGCAAAGACCCCTTACAAGTCTACCCATGAGCTAGGATTTTTGTTCACAAGTCAAACCCCTTCCTCGAAGCAACCATCCATGTCGCATTTCCTTTTGACTTCCATCCAAAGTCCAAACCTCTCGTCTTTATTAAACCAACGTCTCCTCCTTCCTCCAGCTCCTGAACAAGTAGAACCCAGTCCCCAGCTTCTCCGTCTCCATGGCCGGCATCTCCTCCTCGCCCTTCGCCGCCTCCTTCACCGAGCTCCTCGCCGGAACCGAGGAGCCTCCGATTCCTGGTACGAGTCAGGAATCGGCGGGAGGCGCAGCCAAGTTCAAGTCGGCAACTCCTCCCTCCCTCCCCGTCGTTTTCCCCTCCGGACTTAGCCTTACAGAGCTATTAGACTCGCCCGTCCTCCTCTCCTCTTCCTCAGTAAGTCAACGAAGAACTAATTAAGCTCGCTGCTTTCTCAATCGAATCTCTTTCACCCGTTAACAGGCAAGTATTCGATTTGTCTCGATCGATATAGATTCTGCCGTCTCCGACCACCGGCTCTTTACCTGCACATCATCTCGACTGGAACTTCTTCTCCTCTGCTATTTCTCAGCGAGGCTCTGACTTTTCGTTACAAACTCAAGTACATATTCAGATTCTTGATTTACTTTCTCCAAGGTCAACTTTGACTTTGTACGTGAATCTGATCCTCTGAAATCGATCCGATCGTCTCAGGGAGCGAGAGCGACGGAATCTGGTGCTGCTCCTGATATGAGGCCGGACGACGGCTACAACTGGAGGAAGTACGGGACGAAGCAGGTGCAGGGGAGCAAGAACCCTCGGAGCTACTACAGGTGCACTCACCCTAATTGCCCCACGAAGAAGAAGGTGGAGAGGTCGTCGGATGGGCTGCAGGTCACTGAGATCGTGTACAAGGGCGCGCACAGCCACCCAAAGCCTCTGTTCGCTCGGAGGAACTCAGCTTCCTCTCCGGCGGCTCACGCCGCTTGGACTTTCGAAACAGGCACGACCACTGATCACTCAGCTTTCGGGCCCGACAACTCTCCGGTCTCCGGCGACCCTGGCGCCGAGGAATTCGACGAAGAAGAGTACGATACAAAAGCGACGCACGCCTACTTTAATCGTAGCTTTAAATCGTCGACAGAAAGAAGTAAAATTTCTCATCTTTGAGCAGGAAGGACGTAAGGAAGGACGGAAGGAAGGAGACGATCAGGGAGGCCAGACTGGTGGTGCAAACTCCGAGCGACGTCGACGTGCTCGACGATGGATACAGGTGGAGAAAATATGGACAGAAGGCGGTGAAAGGAAATCTAAATCCGAGGTGAAAAATTAGCGTATGCATGAATTGTGATCGATCACATAGATTGAACTGAACGTATAATATCGACATTGACTTGATCATCAACAGGAGCTACTACAAATGCACGGCCATGGGCTGCTCCGTCCGGAAGCATGTGGAGAGAGCACCGAGCGACCGGAGATCGGTGATCACGACGTACGAAGGCAGGCACAACCATGATGTGCCTGCAGGCAGAGGATCGACGAGCAGGTCTCGGCCTTCCCCGGCGATGGCTGCTCGGCCGGTCTGCCCTTCTCCGGCCAGTTGACGATCTCTGCGATGGAATACTGAAGAATTGAATGCAGTCCCCGCTCTGCGCATGTTTCAGAACTAGAGGATATTTAAGTATTCACAAGTGTTTTTTTTTTTTTTTGTTTGAGTTAGCATTATCCAACTAATTTTGAATCGCTCCATATATTTTTTTCCTATCTATCGTTAAAATAAATTAAAAAACATTGACAATGAATGATCTAATAATTTAACATTCTAAAATTTATCACTTCACTTATAAAAAAAAAAGTCCTTATAAAATTCTTGAGATATTTATTTACACAAAAGATTAGAACCGTCAATCTAACGGTCTCTATCGACCTATTCTACGATCATTATGAGAGAGGTAAATCACGGAGACTCTTATGAGTCTTAACGTGATGGCCAAGATACGTGGAGGTCATCTCAATTTAGAAAAAGAGTTTAGACCTCTTTCGAAATCGATCCATGTCACTTTTGCAAACACTGCCTCATCTTCGTAGAAACAAATTCTTGTGATACAAAGGGTGAAATCTGTCAACCTAGCGCTCTCTACTAGTCCGCTCCCGGACCATTGTAAGGGAGATAAATCACGACAGATCTTTGACCCTTGAGACTAGTAACTAACGCATGGAGGGATGACACATTCACATTTGCGAGAGATTGATCTGTTGTCCTATGATACAATAACTACATGTGCTAACCACTAGACTCTTCTCGTGGAGGCATCGTAGAGACAAATTCTTGTTCTATTCATTATTATACTAATCGTTGCTTTTTTTTTTTATTCACATAATGTTTTCAAGCCTTCAATCAGATTAATACCGAAGGCGACTGATTCAGCTCTATAAAAAATTTTCATCTACTATCAAAATAAATTTAAACAATGCTCGTGGTTCAATAACAACCTTTAACTTTTACCATTGCAACGGCCCTATAAAATTGTTCAATATTAAAATCATACTCTATATGTGGAGATAAATTTTTAACTCAATCTATTTTGTTCAGCACGATCAAACATAATTTTTTTATATTTAATATATAAAAAAATAGATTTTCTATATTTATTTTGAATTGATTTTGATTAAGGTTAGATAATTTGGCTCAAGTTGATTAATATTTCATGTATAATAATTCTAATCAAGTTGAAGAATTTTTTGTCTCTATGTTATACCAGCTACTTTAATCTATTGTATAATAAATATATCGTAACTGCTGAATAAAAAATATTTTCGATATGTGAAATTTATTAGAATGTTTTTTTTTTCATTTTTTTCCCTATATATAATTTGATTTAAGCAAGCGTAAGCTAAAATAAATACCTTAAAAATGTTGGTATATATTGGCTGAAATTCAGGGAATTTGGTTGCCAATTTAATTCCACTAAATTGACCGCCAAAGAACCTTCTTTAATTTTAGTGGGAAAAATATGAAAAATTCCAAACGGCAAAATCTTTGACAAGTCAACGGTTTGTCGAAGGTCGTAGGATTCTGCTCCACCCCCAAATTCATGGCAAAGTCAACGATCAAGTTAGTCATTTTGTCTCCTTTGTTGACTCAATAGGAAGCTTCTGCACGCTGTCAGTGCCGTGGCCCGTGCAGCTGTAGCCACTTCTGTCGGACGATCCCAGTCATTTAGAATTTAGGATTTTAAGTTTCAAGAATATTTTATAGAAAAATATAATTTTATCTTCTGTTACGATATTATTCGATTATAAATTTAGAAAAAATTTATTCGATCAATCTTGAGAGTTTATTCAGTGGATAGAATACGACTTAGATATTGAATTATCGTTCAGGGATAACATGACTGTGGAGTCCGAACTAAATCATAAAAAAGCTAGGAGTATTTTTTTAATTTATCTTTGGTGGCCGATGGAAGTCACTTAGGCTTCGATCTTACCGAGTTCAATCCAGGAGTTTGTCCGATGGACGAAGTATGATTTTGATATTGAACCGTCGTTCAGAGATGACGTGACTGCGAAGTCCGAACTAAACCGTGAAAAAATTATGAGTGCTTCCCTAATTTACCTTTGGTCATCGATAAAGGCTACTTAAGCTCCGATTTTACCCGGCTCGGCTATTAACAAGGCGTGTCCTGAAGGTCCGTGGGATAGGGACGGTCACTCCCATGGATTAGTCCAACCGACCCTGTCCTAAAGATTCGAATACCCTAGTGCCAATTAAAAAAAAAAGAATATGAAAAAGTAACATCGACGCACGGTACAACGGTAAAATAGTATGATATTTTATAGATTAATATGATTTGATCTTCTATTGATATAAGTTCAGTCTTGAATTTTGAAAAAATTTGAATATACGATCTTGAGTCGTATTCAGATCGAGAGTTTGTCTTTTCAGATAGTGTAATGTTTTCGGCATAGAACCTCTCTTATAAGAACGACGTGATTGCATCGTTGGATTTAGCTATTGAGCCGTGAAAACTTTCTTAATTTACTCTCATAGTCGGTGACAATTTCGACTAGGGATTACTTAGTGATTGCACGTCCGCCTTCGCATAGAGAGGGAAGCCATGGCATGGGACAAACCAATACGGCGAGGAGCGCGACGCTCCTCAATGGCAAAGGGCACGAGCAAAGGTGTAAAACGAGAGCTCAGAGGAAGATGGAAACGCTATCGAGGAAGGGAATCGAAAATATGAGGGAAATTGAAATTTAGGAGAGATAAAGATATCTGAGAGGGAAATACGATTTGGGAAAACGAAAGGAATCTTAGATTCCTCTACGAGCATGACATGACCGATACGAATTAGCATTATCACGTCCGCAAGTGCACACAGACGCCCATATAGTGTCGCCCAGTATAATATATATATATTCAAATTTAAATTATTTATATGAAATTATGAATATTTATTAAATTTTTAAAAGAACAATAAAAAAAATTAAAGATAAAAATTAGTAAACTAATTATCATAAAAAAATAATAATATATTTAAAATAATTTATTTCAACTCAATAAAATATATATATAGAAATATGATTATTTACGTGTCGGTCAACTGTGTACTTGTACAAAATAAATAATCAATTTATTGTTCATGTAAATAGTAAATTTATTATTCATATGAAAAGACGTGCATAACACTTAAAAAATAGTACACATGAGGTACTGCTCTCATTTTTTTTTTTGATTCTGAGTGGTATCGAAACAGCATTGTAGTCAAACGTGAGCCCGCCTACACTTGAAAAGTCTCCACCGGCACAAAGGTAAATCGGGAAGGCCGTCGTAGTGAGGGTTTACGTCGAGTCACCGCTATATATATATATATATCAAATCTATTTCCATAGTAAATCAGGTACTGCTCTCACGCTTCTACTATGCGCCTGCGATCTCCATGCTATATATATATATATATCAAATCTATTTCCATATTCAAATTTAAAAAATTGTATACTCAATTATTTAATTATTTAATAGGGTTCAAAAACAAAATTTCCATATTTTACTCCGTTGGAATGGGATATTAATCCTTTGTCAGATTGGATGGAAATTGCCTTTTCTAAGTGTTAATTCCTGAAAGAGTGATAAATTATAAGAAATCTTTGGTCCAAAGCTCCTTGATAAATCATTTGGCATCCTCACAAAAATAAAAAATTGATTCTTATTTTTATAGATAATTTTTTTTTTAATTGGCATCAGATATTCAATAATTTTTTACCCGATTAATTTTGAGATGGACGATTCAATCCTACGAAAATTTTTCATCTATCATATGAATAAATCGATAGATTATCATCCTATTTAAGAAAAAATTTTCATAAATACGTCGAAGCCGATAAATTTTTGATCTGCTGAGCGGAAGCCAACTGTCAGCGCAATCCAAATTTAGCATCTGAAACTCTTAACCAGCTGCAACTGGCGAAGGTCCCTCCCTGTTCACAGCATGCATTCTTCAATTATTATTATTTTATTTATTAACATCAAATGCAACAGATCTCAATTCCGATTAATATTAAAAATGATCCATCCTGTCACATACAAAATTTTCAAAGAGAGAATAGAAAACGCAGTTGCATGCTTCCATTTTATCCTGACGACGTTCACGTGCAATTGCTTATTTATTCAACGCACTGCAACTCACTCTGTTCCTGTCAGCTACTTTCCATGACAATTCGATGGTTTCTATCTACCTCTCCCTTACTACTCTTTCCATTCCCCGTTGATTGCTCGCCTCGTCGTCACCACACCACCCAATTAATTGATAGGCAACCTAACTTGTTTAAAGTCATTTGTGGAGAAGGATAAGAACATCCTCTTCAGATCAGGCTGATAGCAGATATGGTGTTGGTCAGAGTGTCTCACATGGCACCTCTGTTGTCGTTATTGTTCGAAAATATTAGCCATATATACAGAGGAGAAGGTTATGGTACGCTAAGTATTTGAATAAATTTAGTGATTTGTGTTTGAGTATTGAAAATACAATCAAAATTTTATATTGATGAGACATGAAAAAGATTTTATATTTATAAAATGAAAAAATATCTCCATTGACATGAGAGACCTTTTGAATAAAGCTCAACAAAAAAACCATGAGAAGTTAGGTTCAAAGTGGACAATATTATACCATCATAGAGATATATAAATCTTATAGACACTAACAATTGGTATCGGAGTCATGATCCAAGTCAAGCCATGAACCTCGAACGAAGAAAGTGGAGCTCCCATGTCCAGATTAAGAGAATCCGATACCAGATAAGAAGTCCAGTTAGATCGGGAGGATCGAATAATTGACAAGAAATCCAATTGGATCAGGAGGACCAGACAGTTGACCGGAAGTCCAGATAGATCAGGAGGATCAGACAATTGACAGGAAGTCCTGATGGGTTAAGGATCGGACATCAAATAAAGAATGTCCTTCAGATGACGGATAGACTTGAGAGAGGTCAATGTGGTACTTTATTCGAAGGGTGATTTGTTGGAGTATTAAAAATACAATCAAAGTCCCACGTTGATAAAACATAGAAAAGATCATATATCTATAAGATGAAAAAATATCTTCAGATGCACAAGACATTTTGGATAAAACTCAAAAATAAAACCATAAGAGTTTAGATCCAAAGTGAATAATATTATGTCATTATAGAGATATATAAATTTTATAAACACTAACAATTTACCTAATGCTTTTAGCCGGTTGTCACTCCTGTTGCGTCCTAAGAAGTTATTTGGATAGTTCGAGGACTATTGATAAATATATAAAAATAACTCTTAAATGAACAAAAATCAATTTTCAAAAAATTCACCATTCTAAATTATCAATTGCACTTGTTAATTAAATTTCTAATTTATCTTTTCCGCCGATAAAGATAATCAAGGAGATAACTAATATGACGATTCCATATATATTTCTTTTAAAGTCATTTGGATAATATAAATTGACCTCCACCAGCAGTTTCATCTTTCCAATGGTTTAAGACAAAACTCTTATTTATCTGTAAGCCATTCAATGTGACTAACCATCACAAAATATTCCAAATTCTATCAGATGCTCTTCAAACATTTCATGGTTTAGGACCAGTTAAAGGCTCGTTGGGACCGACTTACTGTCCACCACTCAAAACAGGGAACACAACATTATCCTGAAAACATTTTATAGTTAGGACAATTGTATACCAGAGTCTATAAACCCAGTATTTGACAGTAACTCAAAACAATGAACACAACATTATACTGGTCATTTATTTCACGTATCCTCATGGAGTTGAAACATTAACCGATCATATAAACTTGAGTTTACAATTTATTACAAGAAACAACAACAACAACAACAACATCAACAACCAAAAAATGCTTTTTTATAAGACTCCACTCCGACGAGAGTAGAGCACCCCAGATTTATCAAAGAAATCGACATGGCTCTGGGGATACAAGCCAAGGATCCCAATGTCAACATGAAAAAGATGGCAGCAGGCTAAGTTCCAACTCGAGGAGCACTTAGCTTAAGACTGCAAAAAACTAGCATACTTGGCCCCAAGAAAAAGCCTTTGGGTGCATAGAAGGGCATTCTTAGTAACCTCAGCATTTTCATGGTTCATGAGCTTCATCACCCTGTCCTTAGCCTTCAGGTCTGATGCGATGATTCTTCCAGCAGGATGATACTGGATAAACTGAGAAAGATCATAGCATGCAACAGCAAGAGACCTAGGATCGGTAGAAGTGTCGAGGATTGTGATCAGAACACGCAGAATCTGCACAAGGCATTCTCGAATCAGTTAAACGCAGCAGGCCACTGTTCTGCCCGTATTCATTCCCATTAATAAAGATGGTGCAATTTCAAAACTCATTTGCAAATTAATCTCATTATTAAGCACATCCGAGCCAAAGAATATGGTTATCGGCAGTTTCAGGTCCATCATATCAAGTTATCAACTGATTCACCTGACAATTACACGATGGCCTAATTCAGATAGATGAAACCATTTTTTGAACATTGTTATTTGTTGAGTGAATATTTTTATCTGTGGGATAAAAAAAACAAGCTAGAAACCCCTGATTGAGATGAGTGAAGAAGTAACAGGCACTATATGGTAGAAAACTTGAACATAAGCCCGTGCCACCTTTTTAATTTACAAGTACTATCATAACAGCTAAAAGCCTGTACCAGATCAAAACAACATAACCATGTAGCTACAGCCTACATTTTCCAAGTTTGTTCCCGGCAATATAATCACAATGAAAGAATAATATCACTTAATCACATATGATATGATGATATGAGTGCATAATCAAACCTAGGGTCCTGTATGAGATTATTCTTGAAAGCACATAAACAAAAAAAAAAAACCTGGAAATCATTTTCTTCAAAATTTGTAATATTCTCTTTCCAGAACCCTGGATCCTTGTGCGCAGGATACCAGTCAAGATGACCCAAAAGAATTTCCTGCTTGTACTTGTCAAAGGAACTCAAATTTTTTAGGTGAACTTGAAGTCCATTTTCCAGTTGATTCAGCGCATCCAATAAATCCTAGATGAAAAAAGTGCATGGTTAAAAGAAGCAAATATAAAAACACATGACTAAATAAGCACAAGAATAAAATAGCATAAGAGTAAAGAACGATTACATGGTGAATCTTATATCTCGTTCCTTATGAAATTGCTTTTGTAAAATGTAAATGTGTGATAAGTAGTTTGAAAAGAAAGCATTGACTTCAAATAGGTAGTGTGTAATTTCAAAATAAACAAAGGGAAAAAATACTACAGTTTTTGTGGCAACAAAAATGGGGGTCAATGATGACAACAGCATTCTGTTGTATGTCTCCAAAAAAAAAATTGTTAGCACAATGATAGGACTAACATCATTCCATTACCCATATGTTTCTCTTAGAATGATTACCATACAAATGTCGATGGTGATTTCACTGTGTCTATCACAAGGATTTATCCATTTACACCGCAAGGTCCTCATATCCAGAGTAGCCTTTCAATCTTAAAAATCACTATTTATCTCACAATCTGGAGTAACAATACCAATGTTATAGTTCAGTTCATGTTAAACCTAAATCCAAGGTATTTTCTTAAATAAACCTTCCAGTTCCTTCCAGAGTTTAGGACAGTAAAGATTCAAAAAAAGAAGGAAAAAAAAAAGGACAGCCTAATGCACGAAACACCTGCCAATGTAGGGTCCTAGAGAAGGGCCATACTACATTGGGTCTATTGTATGCAGTCTTACCCTGCATTGCAAGAGGCTATTTATGTGACTCGAATCCATAATCACAAGGTCATATGGCAACAATTTTACCGTTTTGCCAAGGCTCTCCTTCATTCAAGTGTTTTAAAAATTATAGAATATTATACTCATGTATATGATTTTAAAACTAATATGCATCACAAAGCATGAAAAGAGATGAGATATAACCTCATCACTCCATGCCTGAGCTTTTAGAGACTGAACAATCTGTGGTAATCCAAGATCGATCATCTGTGCTCCACATGCTGCCTTGGGTAGCAAATTGCACAATGTCAAAACAATAACCCTCACAACCTGCAAAAATACACTTTGAGATTCATCATATCCCTTCTACATTTAGAAAAATGGAGGCAGTCACAAAATCAAACCTTTTCTTTAGTTGAACCTTTCATAACTTCAACTAGCCTTGGCATAACCCTAGCAGTGGCCAAGTAGTCAGCTGTTCCATCATAGTATGACAAGAGCCAAATGCAAAGGCAAGTTTCATAAAGAAGCTGAAAAAAAAACAGATTCCGCATTCATCAAAAGCAGCGTCAAGGTTTAGTGTCATTCTTAAGCATGCAAATGCCCATTTAACTATAACAATGTTATTATCACCGGCATTTATTACCGGCATGTGCACCAGGTGTTAAGATTCAAGTTTGCCTTGAGAACTTGGCCAAATAAAGCACTTCATTCTAACCGACAGTACAAATACATAGAACAAAATAGATTCTCAAAAAAAAAATAGACCAGATCAGAAATGCTTCATCACATGACAAGGAGTGCGAGTTCATCATCAATCAACTAGGTGTGCAGTAAATTGTGGGAATATTCACAAATCTAATAGTATTGGTCATAGAGTAGCCAGCCCAAAAGTCTATTACTGTTTACATATTTCTTTGATTAATTGACTAAATAATTTGTATTCTTAACAAACAATCAGAGAGTAAAGCATAATGACATGAGATGAAAATTCACGGGCCAATCAATATGGAGTTGAGTCATTAGACAAGTTTGAGAAATTTATAAGTTATCCAAAATATCCAATAAAACATATAAATTAAGGCAAGTGTCCAAGGTATTTGGAATCAACTACATGGACCTGATCCTTCATTTAATTTAAATAATGCCTAGCTATTCAATTTTGAAATTAAATCAATAATTTGTATACACTTCTGTTGCCCAATTTAAAAAACATTATTTAAATGAATATCTATTGGAGAGCAGAGCCCAAAATACAAGGTCATTAAATTTTTGGCCACTGCATATGGAATTGAGCTCCTTGCACAAGCTCATATAATGATGGCAAAATCGAATTGAGCTCCTTAAAGAAGCTCGACAAATCTAAGAGCCGGGCAACTTTACCACGTCCATTTGAATTTCGATGTTTAAGGATACTTTCAAATTGAACAAACCCAGATTAAAATTTGCTTTGCAAAATGGTTTCCAAAATACACCCATCAAAAATAAAAGGCTTGGGGAATCTAGTCCTTTGCAATGGAGAGAAGAATGAGTTAAAATTTCCCAAATTGAGACAAGAAATCTTGGTCGTTCGACGGTGAGGGCAACCTATCTAGCTCCCAAACACTATGAGAATTTTACAGATTAGCTTGTGTTCATCCAGCATCCAATTGCAACAAGCATGTGAACCCATCTAAAGAGAACTCATAAATCCCAAGTAATACATAATAATTCAATATGAGCAAGACACATGCAGTATCTGGTCAGGTTCGTGCTTCTTCAATCAACTCAATTGCAATAAGGGCCAGGTAGAAGATCTTGTGAGCCTTTCTTTTTGTTGATCAATCAATCTCTAGCTACTTCTTCCATTCTTTGACACTTCCTCTACATCCCACCAGAATGTGTAGAAATGATAAATGGCACAATTGTGGCAATATGAATGTTTCTTGACCTAGCTTCTCTATTAGTGGTAGACTCAATGATGCCTATAACATTCAATACAGGTTACTAGCAGAATTATGTACTGCGGGACAATCCGAATGTGGATATGCAAACTTATGGCATCGACAACTTTTCTTAAGGTTTCTAACCCCAAATTGATGGGTAAAGGTCAGCAAACCAACACTTAGCTCACTGCAAATTGAAGAGTTTTGACAAAAAAACAAAAAACTAGGCTTAATTAATTAACACTATCTTATAACTTATTTGTGGGATGATCGAAATGGATGAGACAATTCAAATCAAAACAATCTTACATAATATCAAACTATCAATAAAGCTAATGAAAGATGAAAACATGTACTAGTTTCATTCCTTTCATTCTTCGTTTTCTTTATTCAACTCTAAACTTATAACTAATTATTTTTTTTTCCCTATTATTTTTTAGGTCAAAAAGACATTGGGAATATAGGTGCACTTCACAGCCGATGCATACACCCATGTGCAAACTGGTGCGGTATGCTACCAGTCCACACCTAAGAGACAAAGGAATGGTATTAGTAGAAGATCAAGATTTTAAGCACATCAAGTGGACTCCTAGGCGAGTTCTTGTGTGACTTGTGATGATACTGATCTTTATAAGGACAAACATGTGAATTCATTCATACAGAAGAGAGTTGTATAGGAGTCATGTTTCATGGAATGAGAGCTACAGCCTATTTTTAAATTTTTTGTGGCTGGTTTCTCATCTATGATCACAAAAAGATACAACATCAACATGATCATTCTAAAGAGCAGCCATCTATCTGGTCCTCATTTCAATTGCACTGACACTACACTTGCATGAACCATATATGTACCATTAAACATGTTCAAGGATATAAAAATGACATGAAATTACAAATGTATGCAATAGATGATCACACCTATTATTTGATTTAACCGATAAAGGCTGATATTAGAAGTAAAGCCCAAAGAAATTACATGGTTACCAAATATCAAAAAAGCATCAAAGAAGACTTCTGCAAGTTCAAATCTATAATCACATCTGCAGGAACCTAAACCCAATCATATAAAAAAAATTAGAATTGCATTACCTGGATGGACTGCTGAGTAGATGCTGGTGAAATCAAGGGAATTAGCAGTTTAATACCGTCTGCTTGAACAAATGATATCCTTGCAGAGGGTTCTCTCAGCAAATTTGCCAGGCAATTTATGGCCAAAGGTAAAGACCGCAAAGGATGAGATGGGTTATTCAGCTGAAAATCAAACACATTCAGTTAGAAAAAACAACATATTAGTGAAGTTTATCTCAGTGGGTTATCTTAGTGAACTTTTCAATAGCTTTGGTGATCTACTAGTTCAATTCAGATATATTTTTAGTGACATTCCTTAAATGGCAGGTGGTGGAGTTCAAAAAAAAATTCTGTCACGGCACTAAATGCTACCTAAATACAACTCAAGCACCTAAGTACAACTAAAACAAGTAACCTACTAATTATGAAACTGATAAAAGTAACAAATCAAGCGAAATTTGGAAAGCACTTCCAGTAGTAATTTCTAGTCGTAATCAATGCATGCTCCAACATTGACAGTTTACCTAGCTGCAAAATCAGATCATGCATCACTAAATATCACAATTATTATATATGAAGTAAAATTTATTAGTTGTACCTTGTGGAGTTTTAAAAAAATGATAGAAAGTCACATGCTGAAAAACTGCATTGAGCACAAAGATTTTAACCTGAAAACAAAGCCAATTAAGTAGTCCTTCTAGAACATCATCTATTGTTGAGTTGCTTTCTGACTGTGAAGTTTCTCCGTTTATAGTGAAGGAACCACGTGCTTTTTGTCGAACACTGAATAGAGAAACTATAAATCTCATTGAATTAAACTATCAAAAATAAATGTGTCATTTGATGATATAAGTACCTCACTATTAGAGTCAATATTTTACAGCTCTTCTCTTGTATGAACCAATTTCCTTCATGAAGCCATCTGAAAATTTGGACATGTGATTTGTTAATAGGATAAATATAAACATCAAAAACATCTATACATAACATTAATTAGTTATGTAAGGGAAAAAAAAGAGGCAACTAGTCTATAATTAAAAGAGGATCATAGAAAACAGAAATAATTTCAGGGAAAGAAAATAAATTCTGCATGCCAGTGACCTTATAAAATGTAATAATTCGTTGTGCATTAAAAGTTTTATCCTTTGTTGCATAATGCTCTTTAACATGACCCTCCAGAATTTACCTTTGCTTGCAAAATAATTCTATTCGCTTTTTAGAAAGCCTAATCAAGATTGGGGATAAGGTAAACTTCTGTAATTGAAAGGTAAAACTAAAAGCATTATGCAAACTTCTTGGTCATCTTGCAAATAAAAAATAAACTCTGAAGGCATGTTAAGAAAAATCTAATGGACATTTTGAAAAAGAGTTCAGCATTAGGATAATTTTTTCCCTGAAAAACAAAGCCAATGAAACCAAAAACACCATATCTTCAGAAAAATAATAGATAAATACACATTCAAAATCGAGTTAGACACAAGATATCGCTAACTTTCAAAATAAATTTAATGCACACCGTGTAGATTTTGATTTTTTACTGCCAGATCGACACAACCACTGAACAAAGATACAATTGATACAGAAAACAACAATGCTAATTTGCTAAAATAAAGGCAAACCTAATGCATAAATTAAACTTGTTAATTCAGACACACTGAAGTTCCGACTGCAGTAAAGATTCCTCAGGATTCACTCAACGAGAATATAGTAGTTCCCATTGTTAGACCTCAAAGATGAAATTAATTGCTATTCTGCTTGATAATAATATATGATGCCCAAACGTTGAACATAACTTAACTTAAGAAAGGTCGGTAAGTGTCTTCACTTGTTTTATGAAATAGACCAGAGCGCTTGGGATTTGCTGCAAATAACAGCATGAAGTAGATTGAGATACTTAACATGAGACAAAAACTTTTGCCCTAGTACTTCACCATACCTTACCTGTAAGCATTTCGTCAATAAGAGCAAGCACATATTCCACTGTTTCTTCCTTAGCTATATCACGTAAAATATTTGTGAACATCCATACATAAGATGGTCCGTCCTGTAAAAATTGAGGTTTAAATTGAGTGGTGTGTACTGAAATTATGCAAACAATAAAGAGTTTTCTTGGTAACTAATATTTAAATGCATACTACTTAGCAACACCAATAAGTATAACAAATCTTTTGTCAATTTTTGAAGCTAATTTCTGTGGAAAAAAAATCTATTAAGCTTGTCTTGTTGACTCCCAATATCTCAGGTGAATACTTTGAAATGTTTAAATAGCCAGAAAAAGCAAGAAGGATATTTAATCAATTTCAGCTAGATGTAGTGATATGAAATAATATCAGATGGCAAAATTCAAGAAAAGTAATGCATCATAATAAATCAAGGAGAACAATAGCTAAATGTGTCAACCATGGCTGCAACCAAGATTAAATAGAATGCTAATTAAATGTTTATCATGTTCTAAGGAGCAGCAAAAAATGATCTTAAACAAATATAAACTGGAAACAATGTACATTTAGGTGGAAGTAAGATGCTAAATGTGCAATTTGATTAAGACAAATTAAAGTTAGAATCAGACTAGACATGGTTAAGCACCTTTACATGGGATATGGAAACTCATTCACATTACATTTTTATAGCATCATGCATGCCAGAATTAGAAGCCTTCAGAAGTCTTAGTTTATGTACAACATATTTGTAATTTTAGGAGCTGAGAATTGTAGGTTGTTCTCTTCAATAGGAACAAAACACATTTTCAATAATAAATGCTGAGAAAGGGATGCAGAATCCTAAAGATGATCTAGAGCACCAAATATCATCAATGTCCCACAAGTCAACAGGGATGTGACAATATTTAAACATAACCAGAACCAAACAGTTTGTGGTGATCAAATACAGACAACCATAGGTAAATTTAAATAAGTTAAAGGTTATAGTTTAATAAAAAAGCAATAACATATTTAAAAGGGGGTTAATTAATTAAAAGTCTTAAATTTTTTAAAAAGTTTATCAAATCTTTGATTTACTTTAAATTAATTCCAAAAAATTTTAAAATTGTTTCAGTATTATTATATTGTTGTCAGGTCAAAAACCAATGCAGGATAATTAAAAATGCACAACTGGATTTGTTGTGACCTTGTCAAGTTCACCTTTAAAATTAATATTTTTATTAATTTGTGGTTTCCAAGCTCATCAGTAATTGCCCCAAATCTTTAGGACACCCCCAATTGAAAGATTTGTAAAATGAAGCTGACCTAAAATAAACAAATAAAAACTAACTAGAAGTAACCAATTTAAGAATGGATACCTCCTTGAGGAGTCATTTCAAAGATGAAAGCATGGTATCATTTCAGCCTAGAGGTTTGTGAAACATCATACCAAATTACTATAAACATTCTGGCTTCTAAATGACTTCTGAAATTATCCAAGACGATTTTCTAGACTTAGACTATTTAGTTCAATTTGGTTATGACACCTTTAGATTGTACTTGACAGGTTGTAGCTTAAGAAGGGTCTGTTTATATTACACTGTCCCACAAATAGCTAATGGATATATTTTGACCCTAAGACAGCATTTTGGATCATGACCAATGTGGGGAATTATCTATGAAAAATCACTAAGCTAATAGAGAGTAAGAATAAAGAGTTAAATTGAATTGCCACATTTTCAGCTTATAGCTTATTAAGAGTCAATTTGATTTATTCTAACCTCTGAGTGCCTAGTGGAATATATTTTAACCCTGGAATGATATTCCAACCAATGATCAACATGTGAAATTATCCAAGAGAAATTATTCATTCTATTTTAAAATCAAATTCCTGTCATAAACAAAATTAAGGATCTTCACATTATAGCTCACGACGAGTCAATTTATAACAACCCATGAATGACTTGTGGAATGAGTGTTACTCTTGGATGACATTTTGGCCTATGATCAACTTGTGGAATTAGACTGATAAAAGACCATACTAAAGTAAAATTTAATTATGACATCTTCTTGTTGTAGCTTATGAATAATTAATTTATAGTGTTGAGATCTACGATCCACCTGTGGAATTATCTGAGAGAAACAACAAATCCTGATAGAATCCACCTGTCAACAACTTATTCTTTATTGTGACCCATGAGTCAGTTATGTAATAAATTTATCCAAACGATAAAGCTTTTGAAGTGTTGATCCGCACCAGTAGCCACGGGTAGAACTAATATTTCACTCACTGACCAACACATGGAGCACTACCAAAATTGTGATACTGCAACATCATGCAGCTGGCAAATGAGTTACAGTTTATTTAATCAATGTTTAAAAATATAAAAAAAAAGGATAATTTATTTTAATCAACACTTTAAAAAAACTAGTAGTTTATTTTAATATGGCTCAGATAAAAAAAATTCTTGGTTGAAAAACCTTGCAGTATACATTGCCTGTTATGATTCATTGACATCTAGAATAGAAAAGTGAATAACTCACATGAAAGATAACATAAGAGAAAATAATAATGTGTATATAGCAACATGGAAATGTGCGAAAAAATGTCAGCATATGAAGCCAAAAAGAAAACAAAGTGGAATGCCGGAGTTAATAAACAGAATAAGAAAAGGAAAATAAACAGATACTTACATCATCAAGCAGAGAAGCTTTATGGCTTTCCAATCTTTTATCATAGCGCCTCAATAACTGAAGCTGTGTACCAGTAATGAGCTTTGTAGACATGTAAGTTTCCCATGGTATATCCCTCTTGAGAACCTTCAAATGCATAATGTTGGAAAAGTATATGTTAATTATGTTTCTGTAACAGTAGATGCTCTATGACTCGATAACTAGCAAGGATCTACACCATCATCATCCTTCTGAGAATCAATTTAGTGCTATACATTTATTATAGTACTGGGGTTGTACTTTTCTAGTTAGTGAAATGAGGCAAAAACTTCTAGATTTAGTAACATTTTAGAAGACTTGTTCATTACTTAATAGTGGTAGTAAAGCCAATATAAAGAGGATTATTAACACGTACATCAGCTTCTGCTGCCACTTTTAGAAATGCCTACATTCTGCAACAAATGCCACCAAAACATTTTAACATCTAATCCTGTTTTGTAGGATATCTTGGAATTCCCTTATGAAAGGACTAAGAAGCTTGTAATTGTCATCATCATGGGAGACCAAGAAAGCTTCTAAAAGCTATTTAAAAGGTATAAAATTAGGGACTCTCTACTTATTTCATAAATTCATGAAGCTAAGGAAAAAAGGAATGTTCAAGGCAAAAAGATAATTATGATTTCTCATGATTCAACTAGTTCGTCGCTTTTGAAATTAAGATAATTCCTTTTTGATTTTTTTATCATAAGAATAATCTTGATCATAAACATGTTATATTCAAATGGAATTTCACTAAATTAGGTAACCAACAATCAGCTTTGAGATACAGAAGAGTAACATCAGGTCACCAACCTCCTCTGTTGTCAACTCAGCACGAGCCATTATGAACAATGAATTACACCGCTATATAGAACAGGTTCTTCAACTGGACTCCAGCAATAACAGATCAATATAAAAATCTAAGAAAACAAAATCAAAATAATATTAAAATATATGATGAATATGCAAACCAAATTCCTGAATGGTAGAAAAAATTGCAGACCTCATGATGATCCTGTTCTAGGATCAACTTATTATAGAGAAAAACTGAGACTAATTGAGGTTGGAGACCTCATATTGTGTTGCCGTTGATGCTTATGTTTTATATGTGATAGCAAATAAGTTTTCATGGACAGTGGTTCAAACTAGCTTTCAGACAATTTAACACAAGCATGCTTGATTTAATTTGAGTACTTAAAACTTCAGATAACCATATATCTATTTATAAATCCATTGCGCATGCATAACTTTATTTCACTTGAAGCAAAATTGCAGATGCTTATTATTAAAATTGAATAAAATCGAATTATATTAGTTTAAACAATAAGAATTGGTTTATTATTAAATATTTTATATTATAGAACTTAATTGGGACCTATATCCCAAATGAAAAATCCATGAGTTTTCAAAATCCACCTGATTCAATCAAATTTTACAGTATTCCATCAATGTTGGCTCTCGATTTGGTCTTCATTATCATCTATTTTCTAGTGGAATCTAACTCATTTCTGGGCAATTTTTTTAAATTCCAAGTGTTTTTAAACTTCTGTAATAACCTTTGTGAGATAATATTTATCTAGAAGGATCAAAAAGGCAAAGATTATGATACAATATATTTATTAGAAAAGATAGAATTGACTTTTGCCGATACTGATCCAACTTGGGTGATCCATTTCAATATCAGCCAACCTTGACAACTGTGATTAATCCTTCAGTTTTACCAAAAAATAGAAAAGTATATTTGGCATTTTTAAGTATAATTAACATTTCAAACTTTGCATCATTGTATATCATAAAGCAAAATTAAAATTATGCTAGATATGTGAACAATACAATAAAACTATTAAATCCTTGTACTTTTGCGCAACAAGTAATAACATCCTATAAGATGAATAACAAAGAAAAAAGTTAGATAATGAATGTTCAACATAGAATTTACAAAGATTTTTCATACGATTGAAAGTCTTCTAAGATTGCCTTAGATGGTCTTGGATGATGAGTATAAAAAGATGATTTTCTTCAAGTGCTGTCAAACTTTAAATTGTCTAGGTGAATATATGCACTTCAAATGCACAGAAGTTTGGTGCACACATGAACCAATATAACTTGATAAAGAAAATTTCTTCTCCATTAGAAGCCTAATAGAAGGCCGACATTAATTTGATGGTAATTTAAGTAAACCAAAATTGTTCAGGTTGATTTTCCTACAATTCTGGCATTGGATATATGATGATTTTCATTATCGATTTGACTTGCTTATTAATTAACTGCTTTTGGAAGGTAAGTTTAAAACAATCTTTAATAAATTTTAAGGTGAAAAGTAGCAAAGCTAATTGCCAAAAATGATCAAAGTTGTTAGATGAAGGACATACTTTTTATGCGCCTTTGGCATATGCAATTTAAGGCTATAAATAACCAATGCAATTAGTGTCATTGCTTAAAATAAATAAATACAAAGTTTCACAAAGTATCTTAACCTTTAATCCTAATGAAGATATCCTGACCTATTTAATGTTATATCTGCCCTTAGAAATTTAATCCAAATTACATCATCAATATCTTACAAAACTACAAAACCAATAAAAGAAATTGATAAATATATGGGATTAAAAAACCTATTTTACATTTCTCTCCGACACTTATTTTACAAAACCAATAAACTTATTTTTTTAATAAATTATTTATATAATTTTTTGGTGGCCTGATGAGACAACCTATTTATGAAATAATTAGGCTGCATTTGGTGAGGGGTAATCAACTTGTCTGGATTAACTTGTTTGGCAAAAAATTAAAAACGTATTGTAATATAATCGGATTACAGGAGGTAAGATTCATAATCTGGATTACAAAGAAAAAACTATGTAATCCGATTACATTACGGACTCAATATTTATCATGACAAATACATCCTTCTTTTATTTTTACAAATGCAGCCGGGGGCGACCGACGTTCGACGATCAGCAGGCGACCGACGCCCGATGATCGGTCGGTGGCGACCGATCGACGGCGATCGGATGGCGATCGACGACTGACCGACGATCGGCGATCGACGACCAACAGACGATCGACTGGCGACCGACAATTGGCCGGCGATTAGTGACGACCAGTGATGGGCGACTAGCGATCGAAGATTGGCGATCGGCCGGTGGTCGATAACCGACCGGCGGTCGACAGTCAGCCGGGGGCGACCGACGTTCGACGATCGGCCGACGATCGACGACCGACCGGCGATCGACGACCGACCATCGATGACCAACAGACGATCATCTGGCGACCGACAACCGGCGACCGGCAATTGGCCGGCGATTAGTGACGACCAATGATGGGCGACTAGTGATCGAAGATTGGCGATCGACCGGTGGTCAACGACCGACGATGGACGACTGACAATCAATGCCTGACAAACGACCGTGGCTATCGGAGGCCGTCGACAAGCAACTGAGTACCGATGATAGCGATGACGGTCACAGGGAATCAACTAAGATTTTGATTACATTCAGACAAAATTATAAGGGTATTTTTGTCATTCTATAATAATATTAATTACATTCCTTATAACAAATGGTGGACACCAAACAAAAGAATATAATTACTTTTGTAATCAAAGATTACACACCGATCGCTAACCCAATACAGTAATGTAATATACATTACATTACAAATTTGATTACATTACAAACTTGATTACATTACCCCGTACCAAACGACACCTTAGTAAGACGCAACACGAATTGTCGCCTCTAATCATGATAAACCATATAATGACATTTATATTTGTTTATTTATTTATTCAAACTTATTTACTAAAACAAGTTTAAAACTTTAATTTTTTACTGACCTCAACTATAAGAAACATAGATTTACCCAATTTACTAGTGGAAGGATCTTCAATTATTTATATCACTAGTTCAAAAGAAATCATTGGAATAGGAAGACAACTATTATTCACCATCTAAGTATCTTCTTAGTAGAGAGAATGAGAGTACGCAGTGGGGTATCCACAACCATCAGCATGGCATAGAATTCACAACAGTCATACAACATGTAAGATTAATTAAGCTTTTAAAAAAATTGTTATATCACAAAAAAGTTAATATATTTTTCAAAATAAATTATCTACATAAATAGATCAATTCTTGTCTACCCATTTATATATTTAACGTGTTGTATGACTTTAATGATTCACCCATTAATCATGTTTTAACTCAGACTAGATCTAGTCGTATAATTGAGTCATATCTGATTTTACAAGCACTAATCACGACTAAACTTGACTTAGATTTGATTTGTTTACTCTCCTAAATCCAAGTAAACAAAGAAATATTTTCATCTAAATTAGAATCTAATCATTTATGTTGATTTGTGAAAATTAGAATATCTGATAGCAAAACAGTATCATTGGTTTCCTCAATTACTTTGGTTTGTCATAGGCATCGTAAATCAGTAAACCTGTGAGACATGTTCCTTTCATCGACACTTCAGCATCATAAGACTTGCAAAGAACTCAACAAGGCACCAGGTGCATCCAGGACCAGCCCATTTTTTCTTGCATTTTTATCCAACAGGATATTCATGAACATTTAAGATTTGCTATAATTTATTGTTTAAATTGATTTTTCCCATGTACAATCATTTGTATCAATTGATTTTATATACATAAAGATTATTCCTAACTGTTTTGCTATTTGTTAGATTCATTAGATCTGCTTATGCAAAGTAAGATTAAAATTGATAAGTTCGTACCCTCAGTTCTTTTATTGTATCTTAAGTCTATTTTTCTTAAATTCTTAATAAAATCTATTACATTCTTATATTTGTATCGATGAGTTTTTTTGGTCTTATCTAGGATCTTTTTTTATTTTATTTAATTATTATCAAGTAGGCATATTTATCTCGATAACGTTTAGAACTTTAGATTTTTATTATCCTCCAATAAAATTTCTATTTATCGTTGTTGTTTCGATGAAAGAAATTTGTCATTCAATAAGTGAACCTAATTAGCACACCAATGAACTACACTAATAGAAAAAAGTAAATAGTCGATGCAAGGTGATATAATCATGACAATAATAGTCATTCACAGCCTAATCTGCTAAGAAACCAGAAAAAAAAAATTGCATTTGATCGATACTACTATCGAAGTATTCTCGTCCTTACACTCACCAACATATATAATATAGCAAGTAACGATGGATATCGAGAAAGGGTCCTATAACCTAACTTGTCCTCATCGGCCATCACAACCTCTCGTGGACTTCCCCCAAACCAACCTCCACCACACAGGCGACCTCGTCTCACCGTATTATAACCTGATGCAAAGGAGTGAAGAAGAGGAGCCTACGCTGCAATTCGTCAGGCTGCAAGCGGCGCGGAGTCGTCTGAATTATGGCGCGAACGATCAGCACCGGCCGAAGCGAGGTCGCGCCAACGGCGGCGAAGCTAACGGAAGGGGCGACGTTCGTGGGAGAAAGGGGCTTCGGCGAGCGGGATCTTTTTAGGGTTTCTTTTTAACCCGTAAGCAATCGAACCAAACCCAAGTTGGAACCTTCATCCCACGGTCATTACGAGAACAGAAGAACGATCATCTAACTCAAGAAAAATAATTTAAATCTTCCTTCAAAATCGATCTACGTCGATTCCGTAAACATTATATTATCTCACTCGTAATCAAAATATTAAATATTAAGTCATTTCATACGAAACGGATGAATTTTTTTCATTCAAATACGGAATCGACATCGACACGCATGTGAGACAGGGACGACAACGACGACGGCACGATCGATGGCCATAGCGATCGCATTCCCAATCGCACTTCGGGAACACGATCGAATTCCCGATCATGCTGTGAGAAGAACATGATCGTGCAGCGCGATCGATAACACAATCGCGCAGCGTGATCATGAATGCGATCGCGCAGTGCGATTGTGATGGAAAATTTTTTAAAATAAAAAATATATAAATTACAATTAAAAATTTATATATATAATATAAATTAATTAAACTATAAAACTTAATTAAATAAATTATTAATTAATTTATATAATTATATAAATTTTTATTTTTATTTAAAAATATAAAAATTTAAATAATAAAAGATATTTTAATTAAAATTCTAAATTCGAATTTATAATTTATTTAAAATTAAAATATTAAATTCTTTTTTAAAAATTAACTAGAATTTAAAAAACAAATAATTAAATTTTAATGTTTAAAAAAAGAAAAAAATATAAAAATAGTATCGACACGGATGATACGATATCGAAATTGTATCGTTCCGATCCACTGATCTTGTATCGTTCTAATTGTTGATCAAAATCCTGATATAGATCGATATTTTAAATCTTGATCGTAATCTCCATGGAACAACAATCGAATCAGACGAGGCTGAGCAAAATATTAATTAAATCAAATCATCAAAATCGAAAATATAGTTCAAATAGTTTAAAAAATTCATTTTTTTTAAAATATAGATTAATTTGATTTCAAATTTAAAATTTTAATATAACCGAATAAAATAAAATGAAGGTAGACTATTAAAACATAGTAATTGATTGATAATTTCAAACTGAATTTTTTAAAAAATTATGTATTTTATATATCAGATTAAATATCAATGTAAAAAAAAATCATTTTTTAAAATTTTTATCAAATTAATTAATTTTTTATAAGTTCGATTAGTCGATTTAATTTATTAAAAAAATAATTTATTCAATTTAAATTCGAGCCCAAATTAAAATATGGTTCGAACCCAAAGCATACACCGATTGCTCATCCCTATTAATCGATATAATTTTCTAATCACGAACACTTTTCTTCTATAATATTTCAATATAATTTCACAAAAAGTTAAACCATCAACCAACGACCTCCACCAAAAAAATATAGAACCATCACATTAACGGTCTCCCATCGTTGCCCCTACGTATGGAGGGGGATAAATCAAGTATCAAGTGGCTAGTGCAGAAATGCGGAGTCATCGGTACTCTAGTCGTCACCTTTGGAAATTGACTCCTTACCCTTTCAAACCTTAACACGTCTGCATTAGTCATCTGAGTTTGCCTTGAGAGCTAACCAACGACCTCCATCGATTATAAAGGAGGTAAATCACGAGATCTTTAGCTTTGATGAAATTGATCAGAATAGTGATTTTTGACTTTCATTCAAAATCGATCCATATTCATTTTATAAATATTATTCTATTTCAACTTTTCCGTAGAAACTATAATATTTCAATATAATCAATGTTATTACTAGTGGAGTTTGGAAAACTTGATCAGTTCGAGAAAAATTGCATTGATAAGGAGGACACTACAGTATTTGTCCATTGCTATCAACTTGAGATTATAATAATGTCCCCCCTTGTAAACGCCACTATGCAAAATTTCCAGAGTCTTTCTCCGATTCCGTCCCACTTGAACAAATTGCATTTAATGTATTTTATCGTTTAATAAATCGCCATCCTTCGCCTCGATATTTATACCTTCTCGGCATCTTCCCTTTCCTCGTCGCAAACGATCGCCCTCTTTCCTCTCCTCCCTTCGCATTCGATCTCGATCGGGCGAATGACTTGCATTTCTTCCTCCCGCGGTCCCTCGATTCAGATCCCGTGGGGCGCAGGCGGCGACGGCGGCGGAGGCGTGGTGGCGGCGGCGGCGGCCGTCGAGCGGTGCACGGCGCACGCGCTGCCGGACTCGGTGGCCAAGCACCACGAGCACGCGGCGGGGGCGCAGCAGTGCTGTTCGGCGGTGGTGCAGGCGGTGGCGGCGCCGGTGGCGGCGGTCTGGTCGTTGCTGCGCCGCTTCGAAGAGCCGCAGGCGTACAAGCACTTCGTGAAGAGCTGCCGCGTGGTGGTCGGCAACGGCGGCGTCGGCACGCTCCGCGAGGTGAGGCTCGTCTCGGGTCTCCCGGCGGCCACCAGCACCGAGCGCCTCGAGATCCTCGACGACGAGCACCACGTCCTCAGCTTCCGGGTGATCGGCGGCGAGCACCGCCTGACCAACTACCGGTCCGTCACCACCCTCCACCCATCGGAACCGCCCTCCGGCGCAGGCGAAGAAGAACAAGGCACGGTGGTCGTCGAGACTTACGTGGTCGACGTCCCGCCCGGGAACACCAGGGAGGACACCCGCTTCTTCATCGACACGATCGTCAAGTGCAACCTCCACTCCCTCGCGCGCACCGCCGAAACCCGCTGCCGGCGAGCAACAATCCCGTCCTTCTCCTACACTTAACTCCCACTGTCTCCTCCCTCTCTATTCCCTTCATTTCCTTCCCTCGCCTCTATCGCGTGCTATAAAGCTGTACAACCCGTGAACCAACACTGTCTATCAATTACATGCCCACTTTATCGATCATCTCGATCAGCCTTTCACTTTTTCCTCCAAAACACAAAATCTCACCAGAAAAACAACAACAAAAAACACCAAAAAATCAAAGAAAATTATTATACCTAATGAACAATAAAATCTCCCGCTTGCAATTGCTCATGGGGGCCGGTTCCATCAGGTGCCAGCTACCTTGCAGTCCTCCCACTTGGCAGTGACTAAATTTATTGCTGCATGCAAGTGGACAAGAGGGCCAGTTGCTGCTGCTGCTGTTGCTGCAGTCTCTCCCTTTGAACAAATCAATCTTCTCAAGCAACCAAAAGAACAAAAGCAGGGAAAAGCAAGAGGAGGTGGAGGAGAAAAAGAAATTCTAAGTGGATCGCGCAGATTTTCCTGACCCTGCCTAATCGAGATTGAGCAATGAGTTTCTGAAAGTCAAAGGTGCAAAAAAAAATTTTTATTTTTTAGTTCTTTGAGAAGGGAGAGAGAGCCTGGCTGTCGCCGCTGGTTGGCACAGTATTTTTTATTCATGAAAGATGGGGTTTGTGGGGTCGAAGGAACCAGCACCTGGCTGCCTCTGCAACTTGGTACTGATGATGAGTACCGATGACCACAACTCGCTGATAGAGGACAGGCAAGTTGGCCTATTCTTTATGGGTCTGCGTCGATGACTACTGTCCTTCGTTTGCCTTTTCTTGCCTTGGATAATCCTTCTGCTGCAACTTGTGTTGCAAGTTGGAGAAGGAAACTAAAGCGTACAGCCCCCCAATTTAGGGTTTCATCCTCCTCGTGGTCCTTGTTCCTCCTCGTTTTCCGGATCAGTTTCAAAAGCTTTTTCGAGTTTCAGATACATTTATATCGTAAATATATTTCATTGAAAAGAAACGGATCGATATAGAATACTATAAACAATAATGGGATAAATACTTATAATGATAAATAATATGCTAATATGTCAAATTGGCTTACGTGATAGACTTGACTTGCCCTTGCTGACCATTTGAATCGACTTGATTGATCTAACTATATTGATTTTCCTAACTTGTTCCTCCTGAATAGGGATAAGCAAAAATCCGACTAAATCGAATGAATTGAATTCGATTTATTCGAAAATTCAATCTTTTTTTTAAATATAGATTTAATTGATTTAGTCGGTTCGATTTTGATTTCGAAATGAAAATAATCGATTAAATCGAATTGGATTCTATCAGTCGACTGATTTATCATATCAGTCGATTGAAGTTCACATCATCAGTCGATTGATGATAAAAAAAATTTGATTTGTTCGATTTTCTACTTAATTAATTAATTTTTTATTGGTTCAATTTATTTGATTTTGTTGAAAAGTTCGATCGATTCGGTTTGTTAAAAAATAGTTCGATTTATTTGATTTTGATTTAATCGATTCATTCGATTCGGTTATTAACCGATTGCTTGCTCTTACTCCTAAGACTATGATTCGATTCTAAAATCAGAGTGAGTTGAGACTTCTTCCAAAGCAAGTCAACATACAGAGTCATCTGTTTTCTTGAATCGATGCATCAGACAAACTCATATATCATATCAGGAACGTTACATATGTCGTCTCAAACTCGAAATCTTGATTAATTTGAATATAGACAATCCTTGTCGAATCGACGAACAAACTCGCTTATAGATACATCCTTCTGATGAGTGAGCAAGCATATCCTTCTCTTTGAAGAGTGCGCTTCAAATCTCAAATCTGATTGGTTGGACTAACGATGTTGAGTCTTGTCTTTGCAACTAATAGAGAGATAATATATTTGGTACGAACCCTCCGACATTTATATTAGACCTCGGAGAAGTATGAAAAAATATTATAAAAAAAGAAGTACAATTACTCTCAAAGGTTATCTCTCATACTGTATTTATATTATTTTGAAAATAAAACAAATGAAGTAACCCCGAACTTCTCAGATGAATCGTCAAACAAATTCATTAATTATCAACTATTCAGCAGAGTTATTGTAACCATTATCATAACCATAATTATAATTACTAATCAGATCCCCACGGGAGGGTCTCATGGCTAGTACGGCAGCAGAGTTGTACCAATAAGCAAGAGTCAATCTCCGAGAGTTGAAAGCCTTTCAGAGTATTTGCTCTCCTGTCGCGCTAGTCCTCAATTGGACAATATGCTCCTTGTGATTTACCTCCTTCGTATTGACTATGAGATCGATTGACGGGGAGCTAAGGACGAGCGAGTCACTTTTTGCACCCATTATAATTACTAATCAGTGTCATATCATTGACACTTATAATGAATCCAAATAAAAAGTTATTTTTAACGTTTAGCTTCACAACTAATTAAAGCACCGGCAATGTAGATAGAACACACCGACCACGTAAATAGAACGCATGGATTAATATAGTCATCCATCGCGTGAATGGTATTATAAATTATCTTGTAAACACCTACTACCTGACTTACCAATGACCAATTTGAATCGACTTGATTGGTCTTACTAGATGATTTCCCTGATTTGTTCATCCTAAGACTATGATCCGATTTTGAAATCATTGAGTGAATCGAAACTTATTCCAAAGCAAGTCAACGTACATAATGTTGGTGCAATCGATCCACGTCACAGTTAACTAGACTCGAGTAGTGTTTTGATGTTTGACGATGAGTTGCCCATTATTTGACAATGAATTGACTATATGGTTGACATGAGATTGACCATATAATGGAGAAGTTCAAGTGGGACACTTGGCATAGAAAGTCCAAGCATTGATTTTGGCAATGGGAAAGTCCAAGTCTTAGGTACTTGACATGGAAAGTCCAAGCATGAGTCTTGACAATTGCAAAGTCCAACATGGATTGATAAGGAAAGTCCAAGGGTGTAGATTTGGCCACGTAAGTCCAAGTGTGTAGTATTGACGGTGAAAGTCAAAGTCATGGGTACTTGACAATTGAAAAGTCTAAGGGTGTAGTCTTGGTCATGTAAGTCCAAGTGTGTAGTCTTAATGGTGAAAGTTCAAGTCATTGATACTTGACATTTGGAAAGTCCAAGGGTTGATATTGGCGGCGTAAAGTCTAAGGGTGGAGTCTCGGCAAAATAAGTTCAATGGTTGGTGGCGTAAAAATCAAACATTTGTCTTGGCAGCACGAGCCCAAATGTGCTTTGACGATGTAGACCCAGTTAGCATGACAATAGCCGATGGAAGCACCTGAAAGCTAGCGTATGAATGAATAAGTCGTGGATGACTTGGAGGGATCCGATAAGCGTGAGGCTGATGGAGGTGGCGAGAAGGCTCAGGTCTAGGCTAAAGGTGTAGGGATCCTGAGCAATAAACAAAATTCGCAGCGGAAAACTTAGGATCCCTCCAGAGATCCAAGCAAAAAAAAACATACTCGTTTCTATTATCGATTCTATCCTATAGGAATCGAGATTACCTTTGAAGCGTGCCCTTCGAATTCCAGTCAGCAACACTTGCGGATCTCAGCGTGGTCAGAATGTCCACGCCTCTACGGTGCACACACACACGATCTTGGAGAGAAGAGGTAAACCCTTTCGGTTGTGCTAGCAACCACGCCAAGGTCTCTCTTTTCACTCTATACTTGGCTTTTTTTTAGAACAAAATAAAATCAGATTAAATTTATTTTTCATTCTCACGTTGAAGAAGAAGAAGAAACAATAATACACCTTAATGAAACATTAAATGCACTTCCTTATTCTCCATGGTAAAAGAAAGGAAGTCAATTAATGCTCATTAAATGCACATTAATGAGCTTTTAAATCTCATTTAAAACCTTATTTATTAATTCGTGTATTATATTATTAATTAGTGTATTACATGATTAATTCGTGTATTACATGATTAATTATGATTAATCATTTTAGCCTTCTTCTCTTGGTTTGACTTGAGTCTAACTCAACATAAACCAATTTGAGTCCAACTCAAATTTAGCCAAGTAATGAGTCTTACTCATTCTAGTTAATCCAATTAACTAATAATTCATTTTAGTCAAACCAAAATGATTTCCTCTCCAAAATAATATGTTCTTTGTGTGTGACCCTATAGGCTCTCATAACGTTGGCAATGTATCCAAAACCATTTTAGATACATAAGCAATGAGCGGCATCTAGCAATACATCAAAAGGTGATCTAACAAGTATGAGGACATCATACTTGGGTTAAACCTCATGTTTGAGATTTATCAGTCAACTGGGATTATGGACCAGTTGACTGATCAAGTATTTTGACACTTGGAAGCCAAGTCGACTCTGAGTAGTCAACTAGGATTATGACTAGTCGACTGTCGTGAATTGACTAGCGTTCGACTACGGCAAGTGACCTTGGCAGTCGACTGCCAGTATTGGGCAGTCGCCTGGACATGATAAGTCGACTGTCGTGGAGGGCAGTCGACTGCTGGTTATGGTCACGGGCACAGAACCTTCGGTAGATGACTAGTCAATCGAGCACCGAAACAGCAGACAACTGATGGTAAGGGTAGTCGACTGCTAGGCTACTCGTTGGATTTTTTCCAATGCGGATTAAGTCGACTGGGATCTTTTGACAATCAACTGCTAAGCAGAAATCAACCCGAGTTGCAGCTTTATAGGGAGCTCGAATGGGAGATTTTTGGCTATAGTTTCTTGGGAGGTTGTTGAGGCGATTTGAAGGTGAAGTGCAAGTGCATTTCAGGGTCTTTCAAGCTCATCCAAGCAACCAACAAGTAAAGTATTCAAAACCCTAGTTTGTAAAGTGCTCTTTACATTTCGATTGTATTTGCTTGTATATCTTGTTTATTGTTGTAAAAACTTGTACGAGGTTTCTCCACCTCCAGTGTGTCATTGAGAAGGAGATTTATTAGTGGTGTGTGCGTCACTAGAGCTCGTTGAGCTCGCCCCGTAGAGTATGAATTCTAAGATTCCAAACCACGTATATCTTGTGTATTGTGTGTTTGTATTGTGTATTTCGTTTATGTTTTATTACTATTTTCGCTACGCATATTAACGAGTATTGTAGACAAACACACAGGCACGATTGAATTCCATCAACGAAAGCGACGATCACGATATTCACCCCCCTCTAGCGGTCATACGATCCCCAACACATAGTTGTTTGTTTTCTTGGGTTAGTGCATCAAACAGACTCATATATCGGATCAAGAACGTAGCAGACGAGAGGCAAAGTTGTGGTCTCAAACTCGAGATCCTTGTTGAAGATAGACAATCCTTGTTGGGTTGACGGATATACTTTCTTTGCTTATAGACACATCCTTCTGATGGATGTTCGGACAAATCCTTCTCTTTGGAGAGTGTGTTTCAAATCTCGAGTCTAATTGACTGGGTTACCGATATTTAGTCTTGTCTTTGTAGTCAAGAGAGAGATTAGAAGAGAGCTAAGAGATAACTTTTGGTGGAAGTCCTTCGATGCTTAAGTCAGACCCCGAAGAAATATGAAAAAACATAAAAGAAAAAGAAAGTAAAAATACATTTACTCCGAAAGGTTACATCTCGTATTGTATTTATACTATTATGAAAATAAATAAAATGGAAATAAAAGAAACGAAGTAACCGTCAACTTCTTAGATGAATCGCCACGACGGATGAATAAATAGGTTCATTAATGATCAACCGTTCAGCATAATTATTATGACCGTTATCATAACCATCATTATGATTATTAATCAGTGTCATATCATTAACACTTGTAACGAACCCAAATAAAAGAGTCACTTTTAACCTTTAGCTTCACATCTAATTAAGGCACCGACCAACTAGATAGAACATGTTGGATCGCTAGAGGAGAGGGATGAATAGTGATACTTGCACGTTAAAAATTTCTTTTCTCTTACTAAGATTTAGCAAAGACACACACAAATTAAATGAATAAAAACATATAAATGAAAGAGACAATGACACGAGTATTTATTTAGTTCTTAATCCTCAGGGTTGCTAGTCCAAGGTCTATGCATAGTTCGTTCGTCCACTAACTTTCTCTTACAAGCAAGTACAAAGAGAAGAAAGATTAAACAATTTAATGAAGTTGTCTTAGTGTGTTCTCCTATGTACTTTCATGGTTAAACACATGAATCAAACTCAAACACAAGGCCTAACTTAACTTAGTTGATCATATATTAAAATCATTGTGGCTTCATCACTTAGAGGTTCCAGCTATCTACCCCTCAATCATTCGAGGTATCAATAATCTCTTCCTTTTTGATTTATTTTAACCTAATTCGGTCCGAGATCAACAAGTGGACAAGTCACCAAAGTCTTTTGAGTCCCGCTCGAGCTCGATGGTTCGACGTCCTAGGTCGATGAGCAAGCTAGCAAATAGGTTCTCGATAATTTGGTTTGAAGAGTGCCAAACTAACTGTCAACAATCATTCGAAGTCTGTAAGAACTCAAAATGAGTTAGAAGGGGGATCGAGATTTCTCCCGACGAAACCCCTCTGATGCTCAAGTCAGAAAGTGAAGAAGAAAAAGGTAGAAGACAAAGTGGAGTTTTTTGGATTAGAATTCGAACCTTTTTCCCACCTATACTTGAGAATGGAGCACGTGGAGGGAATCATGTGGGAACATGTCCTTGATGCCTTAGAGACGTGACATCATGGGTGGAGACGTGTTCCTGTCCTTCTGGAGTTGTGGGGTCGTGCCTAAGATCAAGTGAGCACGTGTTTCTATCGTTCCATAGACGTGGAGTTGATGTCCTGACCTCAAGAACTTTAAGGTGAGCTTGCCGAGTTGATCTAAAGTGTACCTGCCGAGATAACCTCATGAGGTATACCTGTCGAGCTGATATGAGATGTACCTGCTAAGCTGACTTGAGGTATACTTGCCGAGCTGACTTGAGGTGTACCTGCCGAGCTGATCGGAGGTATACTTGTCGAGCTGACCGGAGGTGTACTTGTCAAGCTGACCTGACTTGTACATGCCAAGATAATCTGAGGATGGAATTGCCATTAACTTGACCTCCAACCTGGTACAACTGCTGACTTGACTTGCTGACCTATCTCAACCATGTGGCCTTACCACATCCTAAGCATCCAACCTTGGTCCAGTCGAAGGAGGCATAAGTCCGACTGACTGGACTTGAGTTGAGGTCGATTTAACTGGTCTTGCATCGAAAATGTAAATATCCTTGTAAGGAGCTTAGTCATGCTAGATGTCGCACAACATGCGCACTGCACCTTAAAATCCCGACAATCACCGTTACCTAGATAATCATGAGGATCCAATCTGATTTGACGATCGCTCGATTTGATAACCTGCCCTCCAATCTGACGGTCCACCTTTGGTCGCTCCTCTGATCGGACAATCACAGGCTGCCACTTCTCTCTCATTCACCCGAGGCCATAAATGGAGATCTGGCTTGATGCAACGGATGAGATCGCCTGACCATTCCTCTCTTCATCCAATGGTCCATATCTTGCATCCCTCTGATCTGAACGGTTTTATCCTTCCCTAATTTTTTTATTAGGATGACTCGGCCCTAGTTGTCAATTTTCATTCGCACCCCTATCTTCTTCTCCAATCACCACCTTCTTTCTCGCTTTCTCGCTTTCGGTCTACCCTCTCCAACCTGTAAGTTCTCTTTTCCCTTCTGGTCACTCATGGTTGAGAGTTCCTCTTTCCATTTTGAAACACTCCCTACTTCCTTTAATAAGGACGATAGGACTTCTCTGAGAGCCATATACGAAGTCCCCTGTCATTATCATATCCGAATCCCTCTTCCTGATGATCACCCCCACCTTCCTCCGGACGATGGCTTTATGACCTTCTTCCGTGACCAGGTAGTTAATGGCCTCTGATTCCCCTTCCACCTTCTTTGTCGATCTTTCCAAGTATTTTCTCATTCCCTTACAACAATTGACCCCGAACTCTTTCTAGATACTCTGCGGGGTAATAATAATCTTTCGCCTCTATCATATCCCCTTACTTCCCGAGAACTTTCACTTCTTCTTTACCCCGAAGAAGAAGGAGAGCGGAGTTTTCTACTTCGTTGCCCAACCTTCTACTAAGTTCTTGATAAACTTTTCGGCCTCTCACAAGTTCTGGGAAAATATATATTCCTTTATTCGATCCGTTCCTTCTTTTGACTAGCTGACCTTCTGGCATATGGAATTGCCTCCAGTGCCTGAGCTGGGTAATTTCAAGGAGCTCGCTACTTATCAAGAGTATTCAAATACTCTTGTCGACTTCCAGTTCGACAATACCCTTTTACTAGAGGAGAGACTTCTTTTTTATTTTGGGCTAAGCCCTATAGAAGCAGAACTCAACAGCCCTCTAGGTAAGATGTCTAGTTTTTCTCTTCTACTAGTCAAATACTTATTCGCTCTCTATCTCTTGTTGATAGTCGAAGTCATGTGGAAGGCCTTATGTTTGAAGAATCTGAAGTGGGCTCGCGCTCACATCGCCCCACACACACACACACAGAAATGAAGAATCACCTCCTAAAGCCAATGCAGCAGGTACCTCTGATCTTCCCCTGTCTTGATCTTCACTGGTCCCCGAGACAATGAGCTCGGGAGAATTGGAGGAAACACTTCGACCTCGGAAAAGGGGTTGGGTTGCCGAACCGAGATCCTCTTGGCGCAAGCCTAGTTGACTCCCGAGGATCCGACTGAGGGGTCATCTCAGGAGGTCAAACCCACGATGAGCGGGGGTCCCTCCTCTTCTCAAGAGATAAGCGTGGGTGCCCCAATACTCGACTTTACTTCTGGCATGTCGATGCCACCTCAACCTCCCTCGGGCTACACCTCCTAGGGGCCTTCTGAAGCACATTATGGAGACTGAGGAGGCCGAGATGAAGAAGAAAACTGTGGTCAAGATATACAATTTGATGGGCACAACTGTCACCAAGGTACTTCCCCTTTTTGATGCTTCCCTTTCTCTAGTAATCGGCTAATGTCGATTTTTTGTGTCGCTCAGCTTCTGGCCCAACAGAGGGAATTGACCGACAGGCTTCCCGAGATGACCTCAACTTACCATGAAATGCAAGTTCAGTTGGGCAAATTCATAGCTCAACTTCAAAACCAAGGCAAGGAGCTAGAGCAGGCTCAGGCAGAATCGACCCTTTATCAAGCTCGATCTTTGAATCTCGAGATATAGTTGACAGAATTGCAGACCCAACTCCGTGAAGCAGAGAAACTTCGGCTAGAGTTCGAAGATCGACAGATGTTAGAGATCCACTAACTCGAGTAGCAGAGTCAAGCAGAAATCTAGTGACGAGAAGAACTAACTGATGAGGTAGAAACCTTGAAGATGGAACTACCGATGTACAAGGCAAGAGAAGAAGGTCGTTGGGTCATCAAGAGGAAAAAGTTCTTGACCTTCTTTGAATTTCAAGATCTACTCGGGGAATGGGTTGCTAAGGCGTTGAAGATCGGCTTTGATGGAGTCATACGCCAAATACAAGGGTCCAAGCATCTCTCTGGGGTGTCTCTGGACTTTCTGGATATACAGAAAGTCCTCAATGAGACTTTCGACGATGCCCTTTAGGAGTACTTCGTATGTTCTGCACTTCCTTTAAGTTATCTTTTGTAATGAATATTATCGCTTAATGGTTATGCTCTTTTTGTTTTTGGCCGCAATTAATTATGGCATACCTCCTAAAAACCCACATTTGCATCTCCGAGAAGGGGCACCGTAAGGCATTTTAGGTCGAGACTCCGGGCTATAATGATCTTTCTGTCCGGGGTACTTAAATATGACAACTTAGTCGAGGACCAAGTGAATAACCTGTACACCGAGATCCGAACTAAAAATAATATCTCAAAAGCTACTTTAGCCTTAGACGAAGGGAACAATAAGCACAGTAAGATTTGAACTGGAGAATACCGAAGTCCACCTTAGTTTGTGGCTAAGGAATAACAAGGATATCGAGGTCCGAACTGGAGAATACCGAAGTTCACCTTAGTTTGCGTCTAAGGAAATAATAAGGGCATCAACGTCCTAACTGGAGAATACTGAACTAGGGAATAATAAAAATATACATATCTGAGTTGGAGATAAGTCAACGGTCACTTCATTCCGAGACTAAGAGAGAATGAGCTAATGGTCGCCTTAGCTTGAGACCAAGGGAGATGTCGATGGATGCCTTAGTTCGAGACTAGAGGAAATTTTTTGGAGGATGTCGCGGTTTGAGACCCAAGGAAATTTGCTAGAGGACGTCTCGATCTGAAACCAAAGGGAAATTTTTGGAGGATATCTCGGTCCGAGACCAAAGGGAATTTGTTGGAAGACACCTTGATCAGAGACCAAAGGAAATTTTGATAATTGAAAAGAGTATAATACTTTCACATAAAATATCAGCTTTCACGAAAGGAAAAGTAGAGAAAATTTAATACGATACGGTCTTAAATGAAAAGCGTTCCAAGGTTGAACGAGCTCTTTTCCTTTATCATTCTGTAGATAATAAGTCATCGAGCTAAGCTTCCATGTGATCTTGTAAGGTCCCTCCCATATGGGTTCCAGCTTCCCCACATCTCCTGCAGGCTCCAACTTCTTCCACACTAGATCATGTGCTTGAAAGGATCAAGAAATGACTTTTTTGTTGTACGTTTGCCACATCCACTAGCAATGTACCCTTAGCTGAGCTGCCAAGATCTCCCTGGCTTCTTCTACCGTATCCAGTTCAGCTCGTCATTCCACGACATTATCTAACGATTCATATGTGCTAATGCGAAGGGACTATAGGCCTATTTCCATTGGGATCACCGCCTCGACTCCATATACTAATTGGAATAGAGTCATCCCAATGCTTTCCCGAGGAGTCGTTCTGTATGCTCAAAGGATGCTGGGCAATTTTTCCACCCAACTTCCACCGATGTGGTCTAATGTGATCTTTAGTTCGTGGACGAGTTCTCGATTAGCCACCTCTACCTGCCCATTGCTTTATGGATATATGACCGAAGTGAAGATCTACTGTATCTGAAAATCTTGACATCATTCTCATAATTTTTGTTCCTGAAACTATCACCCGTTATCCGATACTAATCTCCGAGGTACTCCATATTGACAAAGGATATTCTTCCATATAAACTATAAGACGACCTCTTCAGTGATCTTCATCAAAGGTTCGACCTCCACCCACTTAGAGAAATAGTCAATCACCACCAAGAGGAATTTCATTTGATTTGGTCTTGAAGGGAAAGGCCCGACAATGTCCATAGCCCATTGATCAGAGGGGAAAGCAACTGTCGACATCCTCAAGAGCTCAGCCGGGCGATGAGACAAATTATGATGCCTCTAGCAAGGAACGCACGTGCTGACGAGTTGAGCTCCATCTCTTTTCAAGGTCGGCCAAAAGTATCCTGCCAATAGCACCTTTCGAGCCATAGTCTTTGCCCCGCCATGGTTGTCGCAACATCCCTCATGAATTTTCTGTATCACATATTTGGCCTCCTCGTCGAGACATTTCAGCAAAGGCCGAGAGAATGCCCGCTTATATAAGTGATCACCTATTAAGGTAAAATTAGTGATCCTCCTCTTAAGGAGCCTAGCTTACTCTGGATCTTCTGGCAGGGTCCCTTGCCTTAGGAAAGAGATGATGGGTGTTCAATCGCTCGAAATATTCTATTCTTCTTGGTCGATTTGGGCTATGTACTGCACCTTTACAACGAGCTCTTTTATTGCCTAAACATCTAGTGAGCTAGCCATTCGTGCTAGCTCATCCACCTTCTGTTGGCAACCGTGCTAATCCTCGGAGGCTCATTGGCTCCCATGTCCCCGGATTAAAATTTTCAACAAATGAAAACTAATCCGGAGGGGATGAGTTTCCTAAGCACAACCAATTCGTCATCGTGCTAACGACTCGAGCGATCGCTTGAACAAACTAGTTGTTCAAGCAACACAACTCTTCTAGTCGGTTAGCCGCGGAAGAGACGACGGACGGATCGCCGGTTTTTGTGTTTCTTATCGGGGTCCATGATTATACAAATACATGCAAATGTAAACTAGTATAATCAACATATACTAACATAAAGAACATAAGCTAGCATATCAAATAAGAACATGCAAAGAACAATAATAAAAGTTATAAAACTTTTATACCTCTTGATCTTCTATCGTATGTCCTAACCTCCTTGTAGACTTCGTGTGGGCGAAGATCCTCCACAAGTTGAAGCATCCTAGATCTTCTTCAATCCAAAGAAAGAAGAACTCTCTTTCCCTTCTTGCTTGAGCCAACCACCAATCCACAAAGGATTGATGCCGCCGGCCCCAAGAATAGAGAGAACAAAATGGAAACAAAACTCATCTCTTATCTAGGACCAACCATCAAGCTCCAAGCATGATGTTTGCCGCGTCCAAAGAGAAGATGGAATGGAGTATGGAAGCCAACCGAAGAGAAACACCAAGGGTATGAGCCAGCCAACACTTGGAGAAAGGAAAGGAAAACAATCCTCCTCCTTGTTGCCGCCCAAACCCTAGACAAAGCTTTCCTAATTTCCGGCCAAGGATGAAGGGAAGGAGAATAGGTTGAGCTCCGGCCAAGGTATAGGGAACATGGATAGTGGTCGGCCAACACTTAGAAGGAAGAAGAAGAAGATCTTCATCTCCATGTTGCCGCCCAACCTAATCCCAAAACCCTAACCCTAGCCGCCCAACCCCAATCCTATCCCATCTAGGTTTTGGTTGCCGCCCAAGGGAAGCCATCCTAATTCCATCCAACCTAAGCCATAGAAGGAAAGGTAAAACTTGGGCGCCGGCCAAATCAAGGAGGAATAGGGAGGATGGGTTGCCGGCCAACTATTGGAAGAAGGAGAAGCCTTGCCGCCCAACACCATCAACCAAACCCTAACCCTAATCCATATCCCTTTCTTCCGCCCAAGCCTAAGCCCCTATTTATAGAACTTAGGAGAAAGTTGATTATTGATGAGGTAGCCAAAAATATAGGAACTAATTCCCAATTTTCTTGCCGCCCAAGGGTAGCAAGGAATCAGTAAAAAAAAATTTCTTCCTATAATCTTGCCACCCAAGGTGGCATAGGAAATTTTTTTTTCACCAATTCTAATCTTAAAATTTTTTTTAACTAATTCTAATCTTGCCGTCCAAGGTGGCATAGAATTAGGAAAAATTTTTTATCAATCTTTTAAACTTGCCGCCCACCTTATCCAACCTTTCCTCTCCCTTTTATATAGAGTTAGGTTTAAGCCTTGGTTTAATCTCCACCGTCGGTTCTAGGGTTTTAATCTCAACCGTCGGATTTAGAGATTTAATCTCAACCGTCGATTCTAGGGTTTTAATCCCAACCGTCGGATCTAGAGATTTAATCTCAACCGTCGATTCTAGGGATTTAATCCTAACCGTCGGATCTAGAGATTTGTTTTCCATCATTTGATCTAGACTTCATGAGGTTTATATTAGGCTACGATAGGGACCATGAGGAGGAGTTGGGTCTTGGCCACCCGATGGATCGGAACCACACAAACTTGATCCATCAATGATGTTCCATTCCACTAGAGGATCATCATCGAACTACCTCACCAACCCCATAAATTAATATGGGCTCCATATATTATTTGTACATCCATCTCCCGTGTTTAAGATATCGAATGTCCAGTCAATTAATTGATTTCTTGACCATCAATTAATTAACATCTAACTCCTCGAGTAGTACCACTCAACCTTATCATCATGTTGACTAAGTCAACTGCGGGGTTACATGATGAACCTTATGAGCTCCTCGAGGGACATCATCAACCTAATACATAGGACACGGTTTCCTCCTATAATCAACGACACACCATGTAAATAATATCATTTCCCAACTTCGGGCATATTGATTTAATCCATAGAAATCTCACCCTCAGGTAAATCGAAGAAATAAATATTAAGTACATGTGCAGTTATTATATCGGGATTAAGAGCATGTACAACATAATATCAGTCAGAGTCCGATTCAATTATGTAGTCGGCAACAAATTGAATCACCTCTATGTCGATCTGCTCGATACACCTAAGTGTACTAGTGTAACTCTATGTTCAAGACAAAACAATACCAAGCTACACTACAACCATGCCAATGGTTTGTCAACCATCTTGGTTGTGAGCCTCTACTTATACTCTACAAGGGGTGATAACATGATCTTACGTGCGCACACCCGGGCACCATGTTATCTCATGTAAAATATTAGACAATATGCACACATATAAATATAGCGTCTGCAAACAATGATCATGTGATTCTTATTTCAAAATAAAGATGTTCATACAAAGAGCTAGGCTTTTCGTTATACATCCCAACAATCTCCACTTATACTAAAAGACTATCTTTGTCATCATCTTGCCATACATCGATTCCCCTTCCCTCCACATGCCTATCAAAGCTCTCGCGAAAGGCCTTAGTGAAAGGGATGCAGTCATCCTCTGATGCGATCTAGGTGGACAACTTCTACCTCCTTTACGATTTCGTATCGGGTGGTACTTGCACTCTATGTGTTTACTAGCCTTATGGGCTCGTGGTTCCTTGAGTTTACATTGCACCATTATTATCACAATAAATTGTGATAGTTACAGGCAAATCGGGAATCACATCCAAGTCTATCGAAGTTCTGAACCACCTTCTTTAGCGCCACAGTGCCGGATACTACTTCCATGGTGGAGTCCACGCATTTACGCTTGACACTCCTCATACTATGGCTCCACCTCCAAAGTAAACACAAACCCGAGGTAGACTTCTTTTATCCTATCGATTGGAAATCGCAATCCATGCAACCACCGGGGAGTAATTAGTGCGTAAACTAGCATATAATCCTAGTCATTCTCGGACACTACAATATATGCTTTACTGCAGTCCAATGTCCTGTCTGGATTACTACGATGTCTGCTTACCATGCCCGCAAAGCGGATATCTTGTCATCACATAACATACATGAGGCTTCCTCTGCCAAGCATAAGGCTGCCTTATCTCACCTCGGATGATCTAGGACACATCTCCTTAGATAAAGTAACTCCATGCACGAAGGGTAGAAAACCCTTCTTGGAGTTTTGTATGCTAAAAGCGATCCAAAACCATGTCTATGTATGAAGCTTGGGATAAGCACAACAACCTTGATCCCAAGGTTGTGACCCACTTCTCTCAAGTCCTTCATATCATCTTATTTGACGACCATACCCTTACGTCGATAACACTTGATGTTGTCGCCAACCACCAAAATGTCATCTACGTATAGTACAAAAATACCACTACGTTTCCGTCACATCTCTGATATACACAAGACCCATCCGAACTTTGAATAAATCCATAAGACTGGATTTACTTCCTCAAAGCGGATGTCCCAAGACTTCAAAGCTTGCTTCAGTCCATTAACGGATCGATTAAGCTTATATACAATACGCTCTTTTCCCTTAGCAATGAATCCCTCTGGTCGCTTCATGTAGATGGATTCCTCAAGACTTCCACTAAGGAATGCTGTCTTGACATCCATCTGTCACGCCTCATAATCCATATGAGTTGCTATGCATAAGAGCTCCCAGACCTGTCTTGAATCCATAGATTCAATCTCAGTATTCATTGCACTTTGCAAAGATGCTGTATTTATATTTTGGATTGCCTCGTCGTATGTCTAGGGATCAGGTTCATGTTTACTATGGACCAAATCAGAAGATTTGTCCAAAAACATGAATCTAAGAGGTTGTCTAACAACCCTCCCACTACAACGAGGTATCTTCTGTGTATCCTCTGTGACACGCGGTGCAGTGACATGTGGTATGTCCTCTTGTACCGGTGGTACTAAAGAAGTAACTTCCCTTTTAACTCCTCCAGAACAATTTTACTCTTGGGCTTGTGGCTCATCACATAGTCTTACTCTAGAAATCTGGCGTTCGTGTTAACGATCACCCTCTGATCTCTAGGACTACAAAATAAGTCCGAGTAACTCATCATCGATCTAACCATCTCCATAAGAGTCTTATTCCCCGTCTTTGCTACCAGATTACTGCTTTGGGGTGTGCAGTGCGATCAATTGGGATTGAATCCCAACCTCTGATAAGTAGTTCCTAAACTCTCCCAAGAGGTTGTCACCACCACGATCAGATCGTAGTGTCATCCATATCTTGAATAATCATCTACAAAAGAGACAAAATATTCAAGATTACCTCTTGCCTAGATAGCCATAGGACCACACAAATCAGAATGAACCATCTCTAACACATCTTTGGCTCTATACCCCTTGGCCTTAAAAAGGCCTCTTGGTCATCTTACCCTCCAAGCAAGATTCGTAGGTTGGGAGATCCTCCACCACTAATGAACCCAAAGGTCCATCAGCTTTCAACCTTTGAATTCTGCTTAGGTTAATGTGACCAAGCCTAAGAAGCCAAAGATATGTTTGGTTCATCTTCGAAGGTTCTTTTCTCTTATTAAAATTAGAAGATGAGTTATTAACTTCTATTTGCATCGTGGGAGCTTGTGGTTCAAGTTATAAATTTCCTATCTATGTACCTGAATAGATAATGTCCCTATTCCTTTTATAACAAATCTGTCATGAAAAGAAATAGATTATCCATCCAAAAACTATTTAGAAACCGAAATCAATTCTTTCTAAATAAGGGTACATAAAGGAAATTCTTAAGAACCAAAACCTTTATTTTTCTCAAAAGATAAATAAAACATCTTCCACTGCAATGGCCGCCATCTTCATGGCATTGCCCAAGTAAATGGTAATATCCCCTTTAGCTAGTCATCGGGTTTCCTGGAACCCACGCAAATTATTCGACATAATTAGTGGCTCCGTATCTACTTACAGTGCCGGTAGATATCACCGCTAATCATGTTTCTGACTAGTCCAAAAGATATACCTTTGTTCTGTTTTGGATTGGGACAGTCCTCCTTCCAATGTTCATCCTGCTTGTAAGTGAAGTACTTGCCTTTCGGCTTCTTCACTCCTCCCTGAGATCCTCCCACCACATTTGCTCCAACTTGTTTCTCCTTCTTCTTGCCTTTGGCCAGAAGTGAAACCTTTTTGAGCAACCATGGCTTGAGGATACTCTTGAAGAGTGCATACTAGCGAGATAAGACAATATTTGGATTCATTTCAATCAATATAATTTAGAGCAGTAAGTTTATTTCCTTTAGTATCAAAATAAGTGGACTGAAATTAATTTTGAAAATCCTAAGAATCACAATGATCAAAACTTTAGATTTCAAATTTTATTGATTCCTCAAAACAATAAAATTCCGAAATCAACCAACACCTCAAAACACCGAGAATATCGTATGTCACTCTGTGTGGACGTATACGAATTCTACATTTGTAAGATGAGGTTTTACCCATTAATTTTATTATCTTGTCAACCTTACTTTTTGACAAATAAAATTAATAGTCGGTTCCTCTTTGGCCCTACAAATAAGCGTGACTCTATGGGAGGATACTTTTATTTGCATCTAAGTGTGCACCATTACACGATACTAAGGGAATTATTTTGGATTATGTTTCTTACCTCTGTGGAAGTACACATGCTCCTAGATAATTTTCTATAACCATTATTTGACCTAGTGATCCGCAAACAAACCCGTCCTCGGGGAGGAAGACACTCAGAGCCGACACACAAGTTTGTTGCATCACACGTCAAATTGTAATGGAGGCCGCGGGAATTAATTAAAATGTCCCTCTCCCACTTAGTAAATTGCAAATGAGGAATTTTCAAGCACACACAACATGCATATAAAACAAATCAGCAATAAATATGGAAAAATCAGAATTTTTCCAACTATTATGGCATTGTTCTCTAATATGCATCCCGTCGTGTCGCCACCTCGTCCGCTCCTCCTACACCATGTACGAGCCATCCGGAGATCCGAGCCGAGAATAAAACCTATTTTATTTTATATCCATCGATCCTATACTCCACGAGGGAGTGTACATGAAATCTAGATCGAAAGTAAAATAAAATAAAGAGTGGATAAACAATGTCGTATTCAATTACAAAAATTAAATACTAATTTAGCCTCGTCAACCCCGAGGATTCAAATAATACACATACAATCACACACACATGCAATCACATACACACATATATAGCCATAATAGTTGGATCTTATGCCTGCAACCAAAAAGTTAGCCTACGCACATCCTACTATTATCCGGTATACACAATATATGATAAGTGCGCGAAAGTAACCGAATCCAAAACACACAAAACCGAAAACCGTGGCTCTGATACCAGTTGTTGGCAACCGTGCTAATCCTCGAAGGCTCATTGGCTCCCATATCCTCGGATTAAAATTTTCAACAAATGAAAACTAATCCGGGGGGGATGAGTTTCCTAAGCACAACCAATTCGTCGTCGTGCTAACGACTCGAGCGATCGCTTGAACAAACTAGTTGTTCAAGCAACACAACTCTTCTAGTCGGTTAGCCGCGGAAGAGGCATGAGACGGATCGCCGGTTTTTGTGTTTCTTATCGGGGTCCATGATTATACAAATACATGCAAATGTAAACTAGTATAATCAACATATACTAACATAAAGAACATAAGCTAGCATATCAAATAAGAACATGCAAAGAACAATAATAAAAGTTATAAAACTTTTATACATCTTGATCTTCTATCGTATGTCCTAACCTCCTTGTAGACTTCGTGTGGGCGAAGATCCTCCACAAGTTGAAGCATCCTAGATCTTTTTCAATCCAAAGAAAGAAGAACTCTCTTTCCCTTCTTGCTTGAGCCAACCACCAATCCACAAAGGATTGATGTCGCCGGCCCCAAGAATAGAGAGAACAAAATGGAAACAAAACTCATCTCTTATCTAGGACCAACCATCAAGCTCCAAGCATGATGTTTGCCGCCGGTCCAAAGAGAAGATGGAATGGAGTATGGAAGCCAACCGAAAGAGAAACACCAAGGGTATGGGCACCGGCCAACACTTGGAGAAAGGAAAGGAAAACAATCCTCCTTGTTGCCGCCCAAACCCTAGACAAAGCTTTCCTAATTTCCGGCCAAGGATGAAGGGAAGGAGAATAGGTTGAGCTCCGGCCAAGGTATAGGGAACATGGATAGTGGCCGGCCAACACTTAGAAGGAAGAAGAAGAAGATCTTCATCTCCATGTTGCCGCCCAACCTAATCCCAAAACCCTAACCCTAGCCGCCCAACCCCAATCCTATCCCATCTAGGTTTTGGTTGCCGCCCAAGGGAAGTCATCCTAATTCCATCCAACCTAAGCCATAGAAGGAAAGGTAAAACTTGGGCGCCGGCCAAATCAAGGAGGAATAGGGAGGATGGGTTGCCGGCCAACTATTGGAAGAAGGAGAAGCCTTGCCGCCCAACACCATCAACCAAACCCTAACCCTAATCCATATCCCTTTCTTCCGCCCAAGCCTAAGCCCCTATTTATAGAACTTAGGAGAAAGTTGGTTATTGATGAGGTAGCCAAAAATATAGGAACTAATTCCCAATTTTCTTGCCGCCCAAGGGTAGCAAGGAATCAGTAAAAAAAAATTTCTTCCTATAATCTTGCCACCCAAGGTGGCATAGGAAAATTTTTTTTCACCAATTCTAATCTTAATTTTTTTTTTAACTAATTCTAATCTTGCCGCCCAAGGTGGCATAGAATTAGGAAAAATTTTTTATCAATCTTTTAAACTTGCCGCCCACCTTATCCAACCTTTCCTCTCCCTTTTATATAGAGTTAGGTTTAGGCCTTGGTTTAATCTCCACCGTCGGTTCTAGGGTTTTAATCTCAACCGTCGGATTTAGAGATTTAATCTCAACCGTCGGTTCTAGGGTTTTAATCCCAACCGTCGGATCTAGAGATTTAATCTCAACCGTCGATTCTAGGGATTTAATCCTAACCGTCGGATCTAGAGATTTATTTTCCATCATTTGATCTAGACTTCATGAGATTTATATTAGGCTACGATATGGACCATGAGGAGGAGTTGAGTCTTGGCCACCCGATGGATCGGAACCACACAAACTTGATCCATCAATGATGTTCCATTCCACTAGAGGATCATCATCGAACTACCTCACCAACCCCATAAATTAATATGGGCTCCATATATTATTTGTACATCCATCTCCCCGTATTTAAGATATCGAATGTCCGTCAATTAATTGATTTACTGACTATCAATTAATTAACATCTAACTCCTCGAGTAGTACCACTCAACCTTATCATCATGTTGACTAAGTCAACCTGCAGGGTTTACATGATGAACCTTATGAGCTCCTCAAGGGGACATCATCAACCTAATATGTAGGACACGGTTTCCTCCTATGATCAACGACACACCATGTAAATAATATCATTTCTCAACTTACCGGGCATATTGATTTAATCCATAGAAATCTCACCCTCTGGTAAATCAAAGAAATAAATATTAAGTACATGTGCCCGTTATTATATCGAGATTAAGAGCATGTACAACATAATATCCGAGGTCCGATTCAATTATGTAGTCAGCAACAAATTGAATCACCTCTATGTCGGTCCTGCTCAATACACCTAAGTGTACTAGTGTAACTCTATGTTCAAGATAGAACAATACCAAGCTACACTACAACCATGTCAATGGTTTGTCCAAAACCATCTTGGTTGTGAGCCTCTACTTATACTCTACAAGGGACTGATAACATGATCTTCTGTGCCGCACCCAGGCACCATGTTATCTACAATGTAAAATATTAGACAATATGCACACATATAAATATAACGTGCAAACAATGATCATGTGATTCTTATTTCAAAATAAAGATGTTCATACAAAAGAGCTAGGCTTTCAGTATACATCCCAACAATCTCCCACTTATACTAAAAGACTATGCTGTCATAATACTGCCATACATCTGATTCTCCTTCCCTCCACATGCCTATCAAAGCTCTCGCTAGAAGGGCCTTAGTGAAAGGGTATACCAGGTCATCCTCTGATGCAATCTAGGTGACAGCAACTTCTACCTCCTTTACGATTTCTCGTATCAGGTGGTACTTGCGCTCTATGTGTTTACTAGCCTTATGGGCTCGTGGTTCCTTCGAGTTTGCAATTGCACCATTATTATCACAATAAATTGTGATAGTTCTGGGCAAACCAGGAATCACATCCAAGTCCATCAGGAAGTTCCTGAACCACACAGCTTCTTTGGCCGCCACAGGGGCTGCCAGATACTCAGCTTCCATGGTGGAGTCCGCCACGCATTTCTGCTTGACACTCCTCCATACTATGGCTCCACCTCCAAAAGTAAACACAAACCCCGAGGTAGACTTACTGTTATCCCTATCTGATTGGAAATCGCAATCCATGCAACCCACAGGGAGTAATTGGTCTGCCCGGTAAACTAGCATATAATCCCTAGTCCTTCTCAGGCACTACAATATATGCTTTTACTGCAGTCCAATGTCCCTGTCCTGGATTACTCTGATATCTGCTTACCATGCCCACGACAAAGCAGATATCTTGTCTCGTACATAGCATACATGAGGCTTCCTACTGCCGAAGCATAAGGAACCGCCTTCAGCTCCTTTATCACCTCAGATGATCTAGGACACATCTCCTTAGATAAAGTAACTCCATGCCTGAAGGGTAGAAAACCCTTCTTGGAGTTTTGTATGCTAAAACGATCCAAAACCATGTCATGTATGAAGCTTGGGATAAGCACAACAACCTTGATCCCCAAGGTTGTGACCCACTTCTCCCAAGTCCTTCATATCATACTGTTTGGACGACCATACCCTTACGTCTGATAACACTTCGATGTTGTCGCCAACCACCAAAATGTCATCTACGTATAGTACAAAAATACCACTACGTTTTCGTCACATCTCTGATATACACAAGACCCATCTGAACTTTGAATAAATTCATAAGACTGGATTTACTTCCTCAAAGCGGATGTCCCAAGACTTCAAAGCTTGCTTCAGTCCATTAACGGACCGATTAAGCTTATATACAATATGCTCTTTGCCCTTAGCAATGAATCCCTCTGGTCGCTTCATGTAGATGGATTCCTCAAGACTTCCACTAAGGAATGCTGTCTTGACATTCATCTGTCACGCCTCATAATCCATATGAGTTGCTATGCATAAGAGCTCCCAGACCTGTCTTGAATCCATAGATTCAATCTCAGTATTCATTGCACTTTGCAAAGATGCTGTATTTATATTTTGGATTGCCTCGTCGTATGTCTAGGGATCAGGTTCATGTTTGCTATGGACCAAATCAGAAGATTTGTCCAAAAACATGAATCTAAGAGGTTGTCTAACAACCCTCCCACTACGACGAGGTATCTTCTGTGTATCCTCTGTGACACGCGGTGCAGTGACATGTGGTATGTCCTCTTGTACCGGTGGTACTAAAGAAGTAACTTCTCTTTTAACTCCTCCAGAACAATTTTACTCTTGGGCTTGTGGCTCATCACATAGTCTTCCTCTAGAAATCTGGCGAAATGAGCACCACTTCCACACAGCATCCATGCTTAGTGGTTGATCCATCCACACACATCTCCCACCCTCTTTTTTCTTCATTCCGCACTGTCTAGACCAAGAAATCAGCCAAGGCTTGGGCTTTGATCGTGGTTCTCGGCTAATATTGAATGTCGTATTCATTGAGTTCGGTCATCCACTTGATCATCCTCCCCAAGGTCTCTAGATTGGTTAGGACTCGTCCAAGGCTACTGTTCGTTAACACCGTAATGGGATGAGAAAGAAAGTAGGGGCGCAAGCGTCGAGCTGTTAGAAGAAGGGCGAGACCTAAATTTTCCACCGAGGTGTACCACAACTCAACTTCTTTTAATAAATGACTAGCAAAATACATATGTTGTTGCTTACTTCCCTCTTGCCGAACTAACACCATGTCGACCGTTCCCTCAGTCATGACCAAGTATACAAACAATTTCACCCCCGGCATCAACTTAGAGAGAGTTGGAAACCCTGTCAGGTACTTCTTGAGTTCGACAAAAGTGGCTTCACACTTTGCATCTCATTCGAACCTAGCTGATTTTCGAAGTACTTTAAAGAATGGCAAACTTCTATCCGCTAACCTGGAGATGAATCTGGAGAGAGCGGTAATTTTGTCAACCAGTCGTTGGACTTCTTTGACATTCTGAGGCGAAGGCATATCTTGTAGTGCTTGACTCTTCTGGGGGTTGGCCTCGATTCCCCATTCCGTGACGATGTACCCATAAACTGACCCTTGTGCACCCCAAAGATACACTTGTTTAAGTTAAGCTTCAGTTCGAACTCCCTCTGCATTTTGAACATCTCTTGCATGTTGGCTACGAGGTATTCAGCTAAGGCGGACCTAATAAGTATGTCATCCATATATACCTAAATATTCCACCCAATATGATGGCGGAAGACTCGATCCGTCCACCTTTGATAGGTTGCCCCTACATTCTTAAGGGCAAAGGGCATCACTGTATGACAGTAAGCCCTGTCTGAGGTGATGAAACTGATCTTCTCTTGATCTTCTTCCACGAGAGGGATTTGATAATAACCTTGTAATGCATCTAGCATGCAAATAAACTCGCATCTCGAGGTGGAGTCAACCAACTGATCTATCCAGAGGAGCGGATAACAATCCTTCAGCATGTCTTGTTGAGAACCCTAAAATCAATGCAGACTCGCCATTTCCCCAAGGCTTGAGGACTAGAACTACGTTCATGAGCCACGTGGGAAATTGTACTTCTTGAATGTGTCCAGCTTACAACATCTTTTCCACTTCGGCTCAGATAAGCTTATCTTTCTCCGCGCCGAAATGTCGCTTCTTCTACTTTACCGACCAAGCTTCTAGTAAGATATTGAGCTTGTGCTCCATCACTTCAGAAGACACCCCCCTCGACCTCCTGCATAGACGAAGCAAAGATATCCTAATTACTGGAAAGAGAGTTCAGTACTTTACCTTTCATTTTGGTAAGCAAATCGGCGACGACTCGAGTGCATCGATCTAAATGACCTGGTACAATCTAAACTTTTTCTAGTTCTTCTTCCTTGGGAGAAGAGATAGGGCCTTTCTGAAGAGCTTGCACGTATGCCCTCGATCATTCATATTTCTTCTTTTTGAACTCGTCTGTGCCATCTCCACGTAACATTTTTTGGCAATCAGCTGACATCTAGCCACCTCACTCACTTGGTTGCTGACTGGGAACTTAATCTTCTAGTGGAATGTGGAAGTTATCACCAAGAATAAACTCAATGTCGGTATCCCTAGTATCACATTGTAAGAAGATGATGCATCTACCACAGTGAAATTGGCCCCCCTAGTTCAGCGAGCTGACTCCTCACCCAGAGATAACGGCAGGCTGATTTGCCCAGAGGTTGTACTTCATGCCCTGAAAATCCGAAAAGGCTGGTGTTCATGGGTTGGAGTTCGGACATGTCAATTTGCATCTGGTCGAAGACTTCTTTGAATAGGACATTGACCTAGCTCCCCGTATCCACAAAAATCCTAGCCACTTAATAATTTGTGATTGTAGTTCGGATGACTAGCGCATCGTCATGAGGCATCTCGACTCCCTTCAAATCTTCCAGTCGAAAATCGATAAGTGACCCCTCTCTTTGGCCTGTACTAATTGTCAAATTCTTAAGCCGACATCTGTGGGCTTTCTAAGCTCGATTTGAGTCTCCATCTATGACACTATCCAAGATCATATTTATGACTCCCCTTATAAGGCCCATTCCTGACCTCCCACTCATGTTTCTTTTGGTGCATTCCTGAATCCTGAGGATGACCTCGACCCCTTTTGCTCATCCTGCTGAGATCTCCGCTCTTGAAGTCGAGCAGAGGATCGCAGGGAATCGATTGATCGGCCGGGAGATCTGGGTAGTTCTGCAAGGTACCTCCGTTGATGTTGTTGCACTATTTGACGGACCTCCTCTGCCAACTAATGGCATTCATCTGTGGAATAGCCATACACCTTGTGGAAGGCATAGAAATGAGCTGATATATCTGCTGGCCACCTCCTTTGGATCGGGTATGGGCTCCTCTCTGGTTCGGCCTCGGCCGACTCGACGAGCCTTCTTTTACCACCTACACTGTTGTTCCACTGATTCTCCCAGAGTTGTATTGATTCACTCCCCTAAGTTATTGCTTATTGGGAGCTATTCTGTCAACTCCCTTTTCCTTTGATGCTCAATGTGCTTCCTCCATATTGATGTACTTTTTCGTCCTCCGCAATAGGTCTCCAAAGTTGGTCGGGGTGTCTTCACTACCGAGCTGAAAAATTATCCCTCCACTAAACCTTAAAAAAAAGTACTCATCAACAGTTGAAGTGGTTGTCGGTATGTCAATGGCAGTTCGATTAAATCGTTGTATATATTCCTACAAGGACTTGTGATTCTTCTGCTTCATGGAGAACAAATTTATAGGGGTTTTGTGATACCTCTTGCAGCTGGGGAACTGATGAAGAAAAGCGGCACTTAGATCTTCAAAAGATCAAATGGATCCGAGAGGGATCTTGTCGAATCACCTCTGGACTGAAATGGATAACATTGTTAAGAAAACCTAACACTTGACGTCGTTTGTGTATTGGTGCAGCAACGAAGCATTCTTAAAATGCCTCAGATGATCTTCCGGGTATGATGTTCTTGCATATTCTCCAGCCAATTACAGAACTTGAAAATTCTTAGGTAGTTTTTCTGTTAAGATATTGTCCGCAAAGGGAGTGCTTTGTGGTTGGTCGGCAAAATCATAAGGGACTTACTCTTGTCCTTTTGTTTGAGAGACTCCCTGGATCTGGATTCCCGATATTGTTTCTCCTGCGGGGCTAGAGTCTGTCCTACTGCTTCGATAGAGGTTAAGGGAGCCCTAGTTGACATTGGGGCCGCTTCACTGGGAGGTGCATGTTTCCTCAAAATCTCTTCTACCACAGTCGTCACCACCCGAATCAGATCTTCCTTGTTCATCGCCTCTATGGCGGGGTACAGAAGGTTTCACCTTTAGGCCTGTAGAACCATTATTCTTTGACAATCTTTCCATCTCAACGTCTCAGGCCAGATTCTCATAGACGATACCAAAAATGATCTGATCCAAGATCAATGAGTGGACAAGTCACTAAAGTCTTTTGAGTCCCGCTCAATGTCTAAGGTTGATGAGCAAGCTAACAATTTGGATCTCGACCGTTTGGCTTGGAGAGTGCCGAACTTACTATTAGCGATCGTCCAAAGTCCGTAAGAACTCGAAATGGATTAGAAGGGGGACCGAGATTTCTCTTGGCAAAACCCCTCCAACGCTCAAATCAGAGAGTCGAGAAGAAAAATGTAAAAGACATAGTGGAGTTTATTGGATTAGAATTCGAACATTTTTCCCACCTACGTACCTTCTGTATACTATACATGAGAATAGAGCACGTGGAGGGAATCACATGAGAACATGTCCTTGATGCCTTGGAGACATGTCATCGTGGGTGGGGATGTGTTCTTGTCCTTCCAGAGTCGTGGGGTTGTGCCTGAGATCAAGTGAGCACGTGTTCTTGTCGTTCCATAGACGTGGAGTTGGTGTCCTGACCTCAGGAACTATGAGGTGAGCTCGCCGAACTGATTTGAAGTGTACCTGCCGAGCTGACCTAAGGTATACCTATCGAGTTGATACGAGTTGTACCTACCGAGCCGACCTAAGGTATACTTGCCAAGTTGACCTGAGGTGGAGTTGCCGAGTTGACCGGAGGTGTACTTGCCGAGTCGACCGGAGGTGTACTTGTCGAGATGACATGAGGTGTACCTGTTGAGTTGATTTGAGGACGGAGCTGCCATTAACTTGACCTCCAACCTAGTGCGGCTGTTGACTTGACTTACTGACCTATCTTGGTCACGTAACTTTACCATATCATAATCCAAGTTAAATTAGGGTTATTATTTCATAAGAAAGATAAAGTCAAAATGTATGAACAAAATTTTCATACATTTTGTTCCTATATATATATATATATATATAGATTAAATGTTAAATTTTGAAATAAAAAATATTATTTAATAATTTTTTAAACACCTAAAAATCACAAAATTTTGACCATGCATAGCAAATAATCCATACTTCATACAAATTAAATTTCATAAAAATTACCGATAATAAATTTTTCTTCCTTATACCTATCCAGTCAATCATTTGTAAAAAATATATTATATATATATATATATATATATATATATATATATATATATATATTATATTGACAAACAAAGTATTTAAAAATTTTCCTATTGAATTTATTAAATATTCATTAGGAATCAAAATCTTTGATATTTTTCTAATTTTAAGGTTTTTTAGAATTTCAATTTTGTCCACTAAATCCTAAGTCATGTCGATTAAACTTATTTATTTGATTTTTTTTTAATAATAAATTCAGATTCCATGAGTCCGTAGAAATTTTTTTTTAAACCTTGTTTAAGATTTTCTATTTGCTCTTTTAATTTTTCATTTTCAATTTTAGTGTTTTCAAAATCTATTTTTAGCACGAATTTTTTAATTGATTCTCGGAAGTAATTTTTTTCTTTCTTTAATTCAATACATTTATTTCTAATTTTACATAAAAATTTAGAAAGTATTTTCATTGCATCATACAATTTATTAGAGGAAATATTGCATATCTCACTTACAATTAGATTCATCGGTCGAAAGTCCCACATCATTGTTGTTCTTTCTTGACTTGCTATTAATGTCATTCCTATTATATGTTTAAAATCTAAACCTTCTGAAGATGATGAATCACTTACAATGCCCTTCATGTTTAAAATCTTATCCTTTTTCTTAAACTTTTCGATAATTTATCAAAGGCACTCTTCAAGTTTGAAATTATCTAAACACAGTCTCATAGTTTTATATTTACCAAAGGGTACACTTCATTCTTTTTTTACCTCTCCCATCAAACGTGAATACTAAGCTGGCCAAAAAAGGTGGCGCTGAAAATTTAAATTCCAGGCCCATTGTGTTCCTGAGAATATAATTTTCAGCACCACCTTTTTTTTTTGCCAGTTGATATTGTACGTGATGCTGAAAATTTAAATCATAGCATCACTGTGTTCTTCGCAATATAATTTTCAGTACCACTGTATTCCTGGGAATATAATTTCCAGCATCATCTTTTTCCTGGGGTAACTTGATATTATATGTAGTGCTGAGAATTTAAATCTCATTGTGTTCTTGGAAATATAATTCCCAACACCATCTTTTTTCTGGGGCAGCTTGATATTATATGTGGTGTTGAGAATTTAAATCTCAAGACCACTGTGTTCTTGAAAATTTAAATCCCAGGACTACTGTGTTCCTGAGAATATAATTTTCAGCACCATTTTTTTTAGACGAGTTTGATATTATATATGGTGCTGGAAATTCAAATTCCAAAATCACTGTGTTTCTGGGAATATAATTTTCAACACCATATTTTTTTCGGTCAGCTTGATATTCACATTTGGCGGGAGAGATAAAAAAGAAATGAAGCGCGCTCTTTGGTAAATATAAAACTATGAGACTGTGTTTGGACATTTTTAAACTTGAGGTGTGCCCTTTAGTAAATTGTCGTAGACTTTTCTTTTCCTTTATTCTTGTTCTTCAACTTTGGGTAGTTTTCCTTAATACACCCCTTTTCATCACAATTGAAGCAACGTACCTTCTTCTTTTTCCTTAGTAATAGCTTGTTTGCCTGCTTCATATCAAAACTATTAGTTTTTAAAAACTTTTTCATGTTTCTTACCACAAATGCTTCCTCATCATTATCCACCGAAGAATTTGACTCTGTCTCCTTTAATTTGGTTTATCATTCGAAGCACCTGTTTCTTTCAAACCTACAATTCTAGACTCATGTAATTTCATTGTAGAGAAAAAAATCTTCTCAAGTTCTTATTTCTAGATTTTTTATAGGTAGTATGAATCTAGCATCGAAACTCATTCTTGAGTCATTGGAAATGCTTTGATTATATATCTAAGAACTTCTCGCATCCAGAAATTACCTCATCAAGGTTATTGAGCTCAATAATTAAGAATCTCAAGTCTGACATGGAGATGTATCACAGATTCTCCTTTGTTAAGTTAAAGCTTTTCTGAGTTAACTTCTTAGCAAGTCTCTTTTTGCCAACTTTACTTCGGAAGTTCCTTCGTGAAGTTTTAAGAATTTATTCCAAAGTTCTTTTGCTCAGTAGTAGACTCCAACAATGCTTACTTTCTGCACATGCAATACACTTAACGAATGGAATTCAGCCTTACGTACTGTTGGTCATGAATTATTCTCGTTACTTCTTGGTCCACCTATGTTCTTCGAGTTCTTCTCCTTCGTCGATCCTAGACATCTCAAAACATATACTTTATACAAAGCATAATATCAAAATCCGTTCTAAAAAAATACTTCCATTATTCTTTTCCATACGGCAAACTCCCTCTCAAATTTTGGTAGATGAATGCTTGATTTGGTCATTCCTTGACCCTCTCTTATTGTTGCACAATCGACGATTAATCCTTTTGACGGTCTTGTTCTGATATCACTTATTTAGATTACTAGAGAAGACGGATGAATAGCAATACCTGCAGGTTAAAATTTTATTTTCTCTTCCTAAGATTTAGCAAGGACACACGCAGATTAAATGAATAAAAATATATAAATGAAATAGACAATGACACGAGTATTTACAATTGATTCATAATTTCCAGGGGTACTAGTTTAAGGCCTATGCATTGTTCGTCCATCCACTAACTTTCTCCTCTTCGGTAAAGTATCGGATGTAGAAAACTCTCTTATAAGCAAGTAAGTACAAGGAGAAGAAAGATTAAACGATCTAATGAAGTTGTCTTAGTGTATTCGCCTAAGTCTCTGTACACTTAGACACACAAATCAAATTCAAACACAAAGCCTAATTTAACTTAGTTGATCGCACATCAAAATAATCATGGCTCCAACACTTAAGGATTGCATCTATCTACCCCTTAATCATTCGGGATACCAACAGAACCTACCAACCATATATAGATAGAACATATGGATTAATATAATCATTCGTCGCATGATTGTCACATATTCTCATATTAATTACTCACTCACCAACGACCAATTTGAATCAACTTGGTTGGTATGACTAGATTAATTTCCCTGACTTGTTCATTCTATGACTATGATCCGATTCTGAAATATAATCACATGAGCGAGTTAAGATTTCTTCCAAAGAAAGTCAACATACACAGTTGTTTGTTTTTTGAGTCGATGTGTCAGACAGGTTCATGTATTACGAACGAGAGGATAAGTTGTCATCTCAAACTCAAGATTCTAGTGGATTCGAAAATAGTCAATCTTCGTCGGGTCAATGGACAGACTTGCTTATCGACACATCCTTCTAATAAATTGACAGACAAATCCTTCTCTTCGGAGAGTGGACTTCAAATCTCAGGTATGATTACTTGTGCTACAAATATCGAGTCTTGTTTCTGTAGCCCAGAGAGAGATTAGGAGAGAGCCAAGAGATAATCTTTAATTGAAGTCTTCCGATGCTTAATTAAGTCAAACCCTAAAGAAGTATAAAAATATATAAAAGTGAGAAAGTAAAAGTACAATTACTCCTAAAGATTACCTCTCTTGCTGTATTTATGTTATTCTAAAAATAAATAAAATAGAAATAAAAGAAATGAAGTGACCATCATATTTTCACGACAGATGAGTAAATACATTCATTAATTAGTAACCATTCAATAGTTATTATAATTATTATCATAATCATCATTAATGACTAATTAGTATCTATCAAGCCAAATAAAAAAATTATTTTTTTTTTGTAAGAGATTGGAATCGAATCATTACGAAGGAAGTAAAATACGGAGATCCTGTGAACCTTAACTTAATTAGTAAAGCCATGGAAAATCATTGCAAATCCGAAAAAAATTTCAACTTTCTTTCGAGATTTCATTCGTAAATTATTGCACGCTCCTACCAATTCAATATCCCTGCAGGGACAATAATAAATCACTTTTGACTGCCACATGCATGGCCTCATAAATTGTCACGTATTCTTCTCCAAATCTAAAAAGTTGGGAATCTGTCAACCATTCAGCCACCGCCTCTGTCTCAGGTGAGAGGAGGAGTAAATCGCGGGACTATGTCCCTCGACATGGCTGGCAAGGTGCGGGGGATCCGAGCCTGTGATTTTAGACCCCCTACGGAATCGACCCCACTCTGTATCCAAAACAACCACACTAACTTACCACCGCACCATCCCCGTGGAAACATCACGTATTCTTCTACTACTTAGTCATCTCGCTTCTCTCCTATATTATATTGTGCTACACACTGATAATCATTCTCCTCCTTGACGTCCAAAAATGCTTACAAATTAAATTTCTGGGAATTAATTAATTATTTAAAATATGAGTTACAATTTCGTTGTACTTTCTCCATCGTGATCGCCACTCATCCACTCCAGTTCACTTTGCCGAAGGCATTTTAGTTGTGAAAGTTTCACGAGAAGCTCGTGGAAAAGAATAACAATTATTAATCAATATATATATATATATATATTAACTTCATGATAATTCAGCATCATTTACATATCTGCTAAATCAAAAAAGAATAATTATTTAATCAAATATGTCACCATATTGAGGGCATGCTCCTCCGCTGAAGGCATCCATTAAATCCTCATTTCCTCCGTCGGAGCTTAGTTTGCAGTTCAAACCGTTAAGCCAGAGGAGAGAAGAGTCCCACACTTTCCTTGCCTTTGCCTCCTCCTTCCTATAAAACTGCACCGCTTCCGCTCTCCTCTCTCCGGCGCACTGCGACATCACATCACAGTTAACAGTGATCGAGATTTCGTAATGATTCCTCTGCAGATTTTAATTATATCTCGATGAGTTAACACTGATATAATTAATTGGCCTGTGTTAGGAGAGAGGATCCATGGGGAGGCCTCCTTGCTGCGATAAGTCGGCGGTGAAGAGAGGCCTCTGGACGCCGGAGGAAGATGCGAAGCTGCTGGCCTACACCACCACCCATGGAAGTGGCAACTGGACTTCGGTTCCTAAGAAAGCAGGTTCTTAAATTTCTCTTAGAATTCAAGCTGAGAACGACGACTGACGATTATTAATTCACGGCTGACAGGATTGAAGAGATGCGGGAAGAGCTGTAGACTGAGATGGACTAATTATCTGAGGCCTAATCTGAAACACGACAGCTTCACGCCTGAAGAAGACGAGAAGATCATAGCGCTCCACGCTACGATAGGCAGCAGGTTTCTCGCTCGATCGAGTTGCATGTAGTACTAGTCGTCCTCTTATCTTATCGATCGACAGTGTGGAATTGATTCTTCTGCAGATGGTCGGTGATAGCGAAGAAGCTCCCCGGCCGGACGGACAACGACGTCAAGAACTACTGGAACACGAAGCTGAGCAAGAAGCTTTACCAGAGCGGAATCGACCCCATCACACACCGCCCGGTCTCCCACGTCATGGAGACCATCCGTGGCCTCCAAAACGCCGACCATTGCAGTAACCTCAGCTCCGTCGTCCTCGCGAGCACCTTCTCGCCGCCGCCCTCTCTGATCTTCCCGCAGCCGCAACCGCTTGCCCACGGCGAAGCCGCCTCTTGCTCCTCGACCGAGAAAGCTGCGTCGGAGTTGAAATGGACTGACTTCCTCATGGAGAGCCTGCTGTCTTCTGACGGCGATACGCGAAGCGACGACAATGTCGTCGCGGTAGACTTGCAGCGCCATGGATTGGGCAGGGAAGAGCATAACTATTTGGACGATGCCACCGCCGGCCGGTTCATGTGCGACGCCATGGGAGTGCCTTGCGGTAACTCATCTTCAAGTTCATTCGTCGACGCCATTTTGGAACAGGAGAGGGAGTTGGTGTCCAAGTTCTACCAGTTCCTCGGCGATCACAGCGACCTTCCCTGACCCTAAATCAATGTTATATGAAGTACTAAAGAATAATCTTAGCTTAATCTGGTTAATTAAGCAGCACTCTGTTCCGAGTTTACCTTCCCAGTCATGATCTTCTTGTTCCCACACACGCACAATTGCCGGTTAGTTTTTGTTGGAGCTGCAGGAAGAGATCGAGATCGAGCCATGGCCAGGTGCATCGATCGAGCCAATGGCCTCGGCCCTCGAGTGGCGTGACTCCTCGCTGCCTTGTGCATGATCGAGGCAAGGCATGCAGAAAATTGAATGTAAAAGCAGGGGACTTGGGATGGATCCAACTTTGGATTTCAGTATTAAAATTTTGTCGAGTTAATTGTTAATGGAGATTATTGATGTCATTAAGGCTACGTTTGGTAGGGCGTAATGTAATCCAAGTTGTAATGTAATCTAAGTTGTAATGGAATGCAATGTAATCTTGATTACATTACTATGTTTGGATACAAATTGTATGTAATCTTGGATTCTGAGTCGATTACATTCTTTTGTTTGGTGTCATTACTGAGGGCGATAGGAATGGATCGGCAGACGATGACGTAGTCAACGGACGATAATGACCAACTAGCGGATCGGTAGTCGGCCGATGAGCAAACGGATTTGTCGGTCACCATCGATCGTCGACGACCGGGCGCTGTCGGTCGTCGGCCGATCACCCGCTGGTTGTCGTCAGTCGTCGCCCGACGACTGGCTGTCGGTCACCGCCGATCGCCGACGGTCGGCCACTGCCGGTCGTCGACCGATCACCCGCCGATCCTTCTTAGCCGTGGCGGTCGTCGATCGGTCGCCGATCGATCGCCGTCGGTCGACCGCCGCCGGTCGTCGGTCGGCCGCCGCCGGTCGTCGGTCGACCGTCGCCGGTCAGTCGCCGTCGATTGTCGACCGATCGATCGACCGCCGTCGATCGCCAAACACAGCCTAAGTCTCATTTGCATGCAATAAATCACATTTATATGCATGCAATAAATCACATTTGCATGCTTATTGCATGCAAATTGGAAGCTTGTAATGTAATCTGGATTACATAGGTTTTGATTTGTAATCCAGATTACAAAACTTTAGTGCTTTTTGTAATCCAGATTAAATTACATTACAGCTCTAAGACAATAACAAACAAAGGAATCTGCCTTGTAATGTAATCTGGATTACATTACACGGCAGATTACGACATACCAAACGTAGTCTAAGTATAAGAGAATTACAAGTTAGATCAGATCGTCTTTCGAAGCTATAGAAAAAACATTTATCTTTTTATCTTAAATGGAACAAAATAAAAAAAAAGTCCCTATGTTCTTTAGCTAGTCCATCATAAAATATATATAATTTATTAGATTTCGATTATGGGAAAGCCTTTAGATTTCACTCCGGTGATAGTTCTGTGGAAAAAGTATTAAATAAAGTGATATATTAATTTGATTATATATACCTTATTGGATTATTATGCTCGTTATCTACGCCTCAATCATAGAGGATCGAACAATAGATAATAAAGGTGTTCATAAATGAAGAATATTATTTTACACAATTCATTTATGAACACCTCCATTATTCATCGTTCAATCTTCTAAGATACAAGAATTAAGTTATAGTAGTGCTCACCCGATAGAACGTTGGATAATAAAAATGTTCACAGATGAATAATATATATATATATATATATAATGGTGTGTGACTTGTGAACGTCCGAACATGCACAGTAACAGAGAATGCACAATATTTCACCTTGTCGAAACTTTCGTCGGAATCCAATCGCGGTCTAGCCCACATCGAAGTCTGATCGGATCACGGTCGCTATCCGATCGGATCATGGTCAAATTGTGGTTGCGGTTCGGTCGGGCAGACGACGACGACGACCCTGACGAATTCAGGGGTTGAGTTATAGTACGGATGACGATTGAGGACGAAAAATTTAGTCAGAAATTGTCGAAAGAGAAATACTATGCATTTTCTATTTATTATGCATCTTCGTGCGATGAACAATCAAGATCACGTCGCACAACATAAAATTTTTTCTCTATATATATATAATTTTGATACGTTGCACGCCTATTTCCTACGTATCTGTCCACGACGCACAGTAATGAAAAATGCACAATATTTTTTCGTCTCGCGATCTCTTCCTTATCGTCGTCATTCTCTTCCTTGCCACCGTCGTGCTGTCGGATTCCAACCGCGATTCGGTCGGAATCTGACCGCGATTCATCCAGAGGGACATCGTTGGCGATTCCGACGGGTTCAGGAGTTGGACTATAGTAAGGATGATGATCGACAGCGAAGATTTTGACTAAAGTCGTAGGAGAGAAATACTATATATTTCTCATTTATTGTACATCTCCGTGTGATGAACAACTAAGATCGCGTCACACATGGTAACACAACATCAAGAACGCAGATTATCATTTCTATATATATGTGTGTTTACAGAGCCGACTCTAGTTGTATAAAGGTCCTGGACGATTTTAAAAATTTTGGATCATAGTCAAGAGTCATATCGGACTCTAAAAATTTTTGGGTCATAATCAGAGTTATATTGGACTCTAAAAATTTTTAAGCCCTGAGCAAGCACCCTGATAGGTCTGATCTAGGGCCGACTCCGTAAGTTTGATATGTTACGTGACTTATCAATGTGCGCCCGTGTGCAACTCCATCTTAGTCGTTCGATCGCATGGGATGCACCGTAAATGAGAATCCATAGTAGTTTCATCCTGCGCATCGTTGCTCCGGAGAGCACTATAGTCAATGTCTGAATCCGTCGGGATCAGTGTCATCGTCCGTCTAACAAGACCGCGGTTGGATTCCGATTAAATTGTAGTCAAAATCCAATCTAATTGCAACCGCCAAAAACGCCAGCAGCCGCAATCCGACCATTCGACGGTGATGTCGAGCGACAGGAATGAGCTCAGATAATATTATTATGTATTTTTCATTATTATGTTTGCTCGGTTGCGTGTGTATATATATATACACGAAAATGATCTACTGCGCGACGAATTTCTACGTGCCCGTGCGCTCCACGTCGACCAATGCACATTGTCGCCGTCGCCGCCGCCTCCATACCGCCCCACCGGACCGAAACACGATCGACGCTCGCGGATGGTCGTGCGAGGCTCATTCAAATTCCGCCACTTAGCGCCGGTTTCGCAAGAAACCGAGGCAGTGGTAGTGGCGCGGCCCGCCGCCACGATCGGCCGACTGGTCATACGGTGTCGGACGGGCCGCTGTCGCCTGCCGGTCCGTACTCCGTCGGATTCCGATAGCAATTCGCTCGGAATCCAACCCGATCGCGATCGAAATCGGGCGCCCGATTCTGGCGGCCGATTTCGGCCGCGATTCGGCCGACCGGTGGCCGAATCGAGGCGGGCCGAGTATACCGGACAGACCGACATCGACTGTCGGTCCGTCCAGCGTCGGATTCCGACTGCGATTCGATAGGAATCTGGCCCGATCACGGTCGACAGTGGTCGCGTCACTGTCGACCGCGTGTTTCGATCATTTCCGACCGGTTTGCGTCGGATTCCGGACGCTAACCGGTCGGAATCTGAGCCCCGTCGGACTGCCGACGAGTTACGCGTCGATTGCGTCATGTCCGGAGGCCGGACGACACGGCGACGATGACAACAACACGCATGACTCACACGTGGAGCGCACGAGCACGCATGAGATCGTCGCGCAGGAGATGATTTCTCTATATATATATCATTCAAATTCGCGCAGGAGATTTGTTGAAAGTTTTAAATTTGAGTTCTCGTATGGATAACTCCATAGAACGTTTGAATCTTGAGTGGAAAAAAAACTGTTCCATATTTATTTGATGGACGAATAAAGAGGAAAGGTCGTCGTCCATCTTTAAAATTAGTCGGACAAAATCCAAAAGAATTATTTCGGACACTTGAATTATTATAAAAAAAAAAGTGTAAAATTGTTAACTGTAGTCTTCACTGTCTGTAAATTCAAGTACATTTTGTATCGAATTTCTTTGATAATTTAATACGAGGCATTGATTTATTTGTGTTCATTATTGTTTATTAAAATATGGATATATATTATTTGCATATTCATATTCTCGCTTGGATTTAGATAATTAGGGTGGTTTAACATTTGAGAGGAGTAAATTTCGATCAAATTTCAGATCTTATTGAGTAGTTGGATAAGGATCTAGATTAGGTTTGACCGCCCCGTAATTGCTCTCGTGACTTAGGGGCGTTTGGTTCGTAGAAAATTTTTTATTTTCTGTTTTCATTCTCTTTTTTTTTAGAAAATAAAAAACGATTTTTTTTTGTTTTTCAGTTTTTCAAAAAATGCTCTTTTATTTTTTGAAAAACGAAAATGAAAATAAAAAACGATTATTTCTCATTTTTCAAAAAATACCCCTTTATTTTCTAAAAAATAGAGATGAAAAATACGAACCAAATAAATTTTTTCATTTTCGCAAAAAATAAAAATGAAAAAGGAAGAAGAAAATGTCTACCAAATACCTCCTTAATTTCTCTTCGATCCAACTCGGTTAACTGTCAATCGAGATGAATATGGGTCGATCGAGGTTAATTGACTATTCATCGACATTAACCAATATTAATTAGTGTTGAACAACATTGATTAAGTATTGACAAAAAGAATATTGATCCATATTGATAAATATTGACTAGTGATTATTGATTGGTTGTAGAGGATATTGACTAATAATCATTGATCCATGTTAATTGATGATAGTTAACTGATCGATGTTATTTTTTTACACATATGTCAACTTTACTATGCATACGCAGCGCATTTAAAACATTAAACATTGTCATTATGCATACGTTCATTGTAACTGCACGACATAATTAATGCATTAAGCATTGTGGTTGCAAGTGCAGCCAATGCATTAAAAGAAGGGAGACGAAATGTCTCTGAGAAGGATCTGTCAAGCTATAAGAATAGAGGGATTCAGAAGTACGAAAGGAAGATAGAAAAAAAATACAGAGCACAATCAGGATTTAATTTGTGAATCAAGAAAAACTTCTAAATTTTAAAACGGCAATTTCCCAAACACAGCAGCTGAAGTTCGGAATTGCCCAAAACACGCACTATAGTTTCAGAATGACCAATCCGCGCGCGTAATTCCCGAAATACCCCTCCCGCCAAACAGCTTTGGAATTTAATGCAGAGAGAGATTTGCATCCATCCGAGGCACAACTGGAAATCCCGAGCCATCCAAACGTCTATTCCAGCCACGTGGGAGCGGCAGCCCCATGCTGTTGATGAGCACCACACGCAGCTTTCCTCCGCAAACCAACTGAGCAACACCATTTTTGATGAAACCCTAGAAGTTATCAACGACATCACTGCTCCCACGAATTTATCGTGATTAATCCGGAAGTTAGCGTGACTCAGCGACCGCTTCACATAGTTGCATCATGTATGTATGTGTTTTTATTCTTGAGACTGCTATGAGGTTAATAAATGCATTGTAGGTGGTTGTATAACCAAGTTTACCACACATCCATAAATACGGCGCATATCATACCAAAGTAGACCAATGCACCCATAATTGCGATGCAGGAGATTCATAACCGAGTTTTGTCCCCACCTAAACAAATGCCACCTAACTTAAAAGGCGATGCTTCCAATTAAATCCCACGATTACTGAAGTTCCCTGATTGATATTCCCGGCACTAGGAGATTAAATCTGTCTGAGAGAGTAGGTGGTGCTGGCAATGAAATTCCCAGCACCACCGTATCCCTAAAATTTAAAATCCCAGCACCATGGGAGAGTAGGTGGTGCTGGCAATGAAATTCCCAGCTCGCTGGTCTGGATAAAAAGTGATGCTGGGAATTTAAATCCCAGTAACATAATATCGTGGCGTGTCTTCAAATTCTCAAAGACCATTAAGGTTCAACAAATTCGGGATAAAATATGGTCTTTGGGAATTTAAATCTAAACCACCCAAGTGGTCTTTGAGTTTAATACTCCCGACCATGGGGAATGAAGTTGTCGAGATAAATTGTGGTCGTAATTTATATTCCAAAGACCACGATGGTAATGAGATTCAAACTCCAAAACCTTGGTCTGGGAATCAATTCACTAGACCAGGGGAGATATAAGTGGTCGACATTAAGGGTGGTCTTTGGGATTTGAAACCTCAAAGAACACTATGTCCTGCGAATAAGACTCCCAACACCATTGGCATTGGGATCGTCGAGATAAATGGTGGTCTTTGGGAATTTATATCCCAAAGACCACCGCGGTAATGGGAATAAAACCCCAAAGAACACCATGGTGTCGAATGTAATTGCCGCACCATGTACATATAAGTTGCGGAATTGTTGGTGGTCTTGAACTAAAACCCCGAACACAATGGTTCTGTGTTTAAAATCCCAGACTGGAGATGGAACTAGCCAAGATAAATGGTGGTGTCTTTGGGAATTTATATCCCAAAGACCACCGTGGTAATGGGATTAAAACCCCAAAGAACACCATGGTCTTTGGAATGAAATTTCGACATGTACATCAAATTTGCTTGAATTATTGGGTGTTGGGAACCAAAATCCCAGAACACAGCTGGTTCTGCATTTAAAAATCCCAAAGACTGTGGAGATGGAATGAGTCGAGATAAATGGTGGTCTTTGGGAATTTATATTCCAAAGACCACCGTGGGCAGAGATATAAATTTCAAAGACCATGGAGAGGATCTGGCCGAGAAAAAAATGGTGTAAATTTATATTGAGATAAATAAAGTCGTCTTGGCGGTCGAATCCAAGCGTGACCTATACTATCATTCTCCACCTTTCCTTATGCTCCCAAAGCAGTAGTTATGAAAAATAATGCTCTGTGCCAACATTGACGAGTGTGGCAATTGGCATGCTTTGCGTGCCAATTAGCACGGACCAAAAGCACTGTAGGAGTGTGGGAACTAAGTATCCTCTCGCATATAAACCACCTGTAAATCTCTTCCTCGGCCATTCCATATAACCCGTTCCTAATTTCAACCTTGCAAGGTATAATTAGTTAAGTGCATAATTGGGAAACATAACCATAAACTCTCATCCTCCACTTGTCTTGGACTTCTAAAGCCTAGTCTAAAAAAATTGACTACTTGCATAGCACACTACATATAACAGTGTTGATTTTAAAAACATTTGCGAGGGACGACCCCTTCACGATGAAGTGTTAACATTTTTGGAAACAATTGAATCAAATTTGAAGGATAGAGTTAGATGATCAAGATTCCATAAATCTATGCCCAAGTAATATTCCATCATCATCTCAGTTTACTGATGTGGGCAATAGAATTACCAGTGATCAACACCTTGATATAAATAGAGACGGTTCTTCCATACTCGAAGAAGAGTTTGTCACTGCTACCACAGTAGATCATGAATATTTTGAACAAACTTGGAGTGAAGAGGAGGTAAGTGATATACATGGGATAGAAGAGTTAGAATATACAAATTCTTGGAAGAATTCTTAGATGATATCCAACATGGAGAAGGTGAGTTAAACCCGGATCAAGATGCTGATGACTTAGAGGAAGTGTTCCCAATTGTTGATGATCCCTATGTTTCTAATCCACAAATAAGACTATTGGCAGATGTCAGTTCATCAGATCCAAATGAATTTTTCACTGGACAAGTTTTTTCCTCTCGACAAGAGTTTAAAGATGCACTAGTAAGGCATGCGATGCTAAAAACTTGAATACAAGCGATTGACACGGACTCAATAGAATTAAAGTTATTTGCTTTAGTCGGCCTTGTTCATGGAGTCTAGTTGCAAGTGGAGACGTGGAGTTCAACTTGTCACAAAATATGTAAGCGGCATGAATGTGACGGTGTTAGAAACAGATCACCATGCTTGCACATCCACATTTATGTAGCAGTGTAGGGGCGGTTAGCTACCTCGATGATTACAAACCAAGTTCAATTCAAGAGAAATGCAAGCTAGGTTTGGTGTTCACATTTCATACAAGAAAGCATACACACGAATGAAGCATTAAAAAGAGTGGTAGGTGATTTTGATCGGCCTATATTGATATTCCAATGTACTTGCGTGAGTTAAGAGTTAGAGATCACGATACATATGTTGCGATTACTAAGAAATGGTGAAAATCAATTCCGATGTTTTTGGGCATTTGGTGCTTATCGAAGAGTATTGGGATGTATTTGCGAAAACTAATTGGAATTGATGCTACACATATGGCAAGTATCACAGTGTTTTGCTAATAGCTCACTAGATTGTGATAATCTGAAAATAATGCGATTGCATTTGGAATTAGTTGAATGTGGATCTGGGAGTGGTTTTGGATCATGTAAAGACATTCCTTGATGTCTGCCCGAGTCGTTGAGCATTATCGAGATAGACATCTGGGATTATATCGTGATTAACAAAGTGTATCCATCTGCCCATCATGGTTTTTGTTGCTATCACTTGTCTTGTAACATGGTGACAGATACCCGGGATAGATCCTCATTAGGTTTATTTTGGGCAGCAGCAAGAGCAAATACAAGAGTTGACTTTAATCGATTAATGCAGAACATGCATGACAAACACAAGGAAGCATATGCGTGGCTACAAAAGATCGATCGAAAAAGATGGGCCAATGCACACTTTCCTGGCAGGAGGTACACAATGTTAACCACTAATAGTTAAGAGTTTAAATGCATTATTCAAGGAAACACGTGAACTCCCCATCACGGTTTAATTGACAACACTAGAAGAAAGCTTGCTCAATGGTTCTATAACCGTAGGGAAGAATCTTCAAAAAGGTCAGGTTTTCTAACACCTTATGCCATTAAAGAGATTGATGAAAGGAGAGAAAGAACTCGATTATATTCGGTATTCCCATATTCACAAATGGAAATGGAAGTACAGACAATAGCATCTTCGTATATTGTTGATTTGGATAGGCAAAGTTGCATCTGCGGTGAGTTTCAAATTTCAGGAATTCCTTGCTCGCATGCTATCATATCATCATATATCGGAACATGGATCCATACCGTTCATGAGCATTATTTTCTAAGGGAAACACAGGAGGCCACTTACATGGATCAGTATTTACCCATGTCGAAGTAAAAATTTTGGCCTAATGGTGACAAAATTTTTGAGTTCTACCTCCTCATAGCCTTGTGCGGCAAGGCGAAGAAAAAAGGCACGATAGAGTCCAAACATCTTTGGGAGGGTGAAAAATAAATCGTAGATGCAAAACACTTGGGCATAATAGGAGGTCTTGTAGAATGCCGCCGGCTACTAATTCCTAAGTATGTTTATTGTGGTTGTGTAAATATTTTTAAAGGAAACAATGTTAATGTTAATGTTAATGTTAATGTTAATGTTAATGTTAATGTTAAGCTATTTTCTGAAATTGTAATGGAAAAATTTATTCTATTTTGCAAAATTGTACTATAAATCCCTCTGTGAATCGTGTCCAAAATTTCTGATTTTCAAGCCACGATTAGGTTTACACAGCCAAGTTTCAGAAATCAATCCCCGTGCCAAGTGGCACGCGGCCGAAACTTGGAGGTAGGAGGATCAGAAGGAAGTTTCCTCGATGCAACAACATGTGAAGTCGTTAGGTCTTTCAGTCGATGTAAAGATTTTGGAATTTGGACTCCTGTAGGTCCATCAATGGGTTTCGACCAAAACCCATTGATGGCCCTACAGGACTACTGTGTTCCTGGGATTAACATTGCCAGCACCACCTTATGTCCGGGCTGTTTGAAAGTGTACGTGGTACTGGGAATTGAAATCCCAGGACCACCGTAGTTCTCCAGCCAGTTGTAAATTGTTCGTGGTCCTGGGAATTGAAATCCCAGGACCACTGTGTGTTTCCCGGCCAGTTCTAAATTGTACGTGGTCCTGGGAATTGAAATCTCAGGATCACCTTATTCCTTAGCCATTTCGAAATTGTACGTGGTCCTGGGAAATAAAATCCCAGAACCACTATGTTTCTGGGATTATAATTACCAGCACCACCGTATTCTAAATCCGTCAGACCGCACACGACCCGTTAATATAAAACTCCCCGGTGGAAGTTCAAACATCTCAACACCACATTTCATTACTCACTCGCTCCTTGCGTTCTGTCTCTGTGGAATTTCGCTTCCGCCCATTCCGTGCGCCGTTCAACCTCTCCGGTTCCAGTTCAAACTCCCCGGTGCCAGTCATAACCCCCCGGTGTCAGTTCAACCTCCCCGGTGCGAGTTAAAACATCTCAACACCAGCTCAACACCATCTCAACGCGTTTTTCGACCTAAGTGAGTTTTGTAGATTTCTTAAATGCTGTGTCGCTATCGGTTCTTCCGATCTATCTAGGGTTTTTGCCTTTTTCCGTTCACGATCTCGTTTAAACTCGGGCCTAATAGGGTTTAGGGTTTTAGGGTTTACCATTTAAGCAGAGGTAACGTTTGTTTGTATCATCACACATGTTTCAATCCATTTAATCTATTAGTTTAAAATCGCTGTATTACAATGCATTTGGTTGTTAACCTAAGGAATTTGTTTCAGTTAACGATGGCTTCAACTGGCGAATCATCAAGCGATACTTCTGCAAGAACCCGTGCGTTGATGCGAGGAAGAACCAAGAGAATGAATTTGGAAAAGCAACGTTTCATTTAAGAAATTTATTGCAAGTGTGCGCCGAGTGTGGAAGAAGAAAGCGGCTTATTCGAGCTCCCCTTTTGCGTGGGTTTTGGACATTCCAGATATTACCCATGTCAGACCCCTCGTTCAGAATATGTTTGATAATTGGGATTGCACGGAGAAATGTTTTATATTCCAAGACAAGAAATTGCATTTCACAAAGACGGATGTCTCCCTCATCCTTGGTCTACCAGATGATGGACTTGAAGTTCCTATGAATAATGAAGCTCCATCTGGAGAGCTCTATTTGCAATATTTCGTGGAAGCTGATTGCTCTAACAAGCATCTGGAGGATTTATTGAAGACTTCCAGATCTCCAGATAATTTAGGATCTGCAAAAGTTTATTGTCATTGTTTATTTTATATTTTTTCTCTTGTGTGTTTTTACTACCACCAGATAAGCCTAGAATACCTATCGATCACTTATAGATTGTAGAGGATTTTGAGAACTTAGGCAGTACAATTGAAGCACTTTATACGCATGGCTCCTCAAATGGTCGTCAATTGGTATAGTCATTGCGACCAAAAGCGGGCGCGGTGGATCTGGATCTAACCAATGCTTAAGGGTTTCACACACTTATTGTGAGTGAATATATTTTATGTGTTCCTAAATAGTATAGATCAATCTGTCTATTAATAACTAATCTTGTCATTCCGTATGGATGTGTGAGCATTTGTGTATCCTCCTACCTCCCATGCTGAGAATCTGAGATGGAGGTGGAGTTCCACAAATGTGGTGTTAAGAAGATGGTAGATGGTCTCTGTAAAAATCAAAATCATTCGATCTAATTCCGGGATGCGCTTCCCCACCTAGATCTTCAGATCAACTCTCAACCCAAACTGAAACTTCGGAGGCAGGCCCGTCGAGAATGCAGAGTGTATCTACTCTAAGCACCAAGCTAGTTGAAGCAAGGTGTGATGAAAGCAAGCTACTTAAAGAAGCGACCAACAAGAAAGAAAATACAGGAGCTTCTTCAAGAGTTAGAGGAGGTCGATGCTTGAAGCACTCGAGATAATTGAAAGGATGATATAATTGCTGAAAAAGAAGCATTAATAGCGAAAAGGACATTTAATCTTTGGAGCTTCAACTACATTTACAATCCGGGATGTAGAGGGCCTACAATCACGGCTAGAGTATGCAACAATGACCTTCTTACACTACACTAGGTTTGTGTGAAGGAAGAGGAAGAAGACGCTCTATCACCCCTAGCCTTAGAAGCCTCCCTCTGCATGGTTTTGAAACATCCCTAAAAGAAGGAGAGTGAAACTCTAATTGTCCCGAGGCTATTGAGTATCCTCGTAGACCCTAATATCTCTCTGCAGAGCCAAACATTGGCGAAGTCGAGTCCGGATATTAAAGGGAAAATCAATTGTCGAGGAACATGAACAATATCAACCAACGTGAAGTCAACGAGACAAAGCAGGTGCGATAAGTTATCTGTCGAGCATAAGTTAAATGATTCTTAGGATCTTTATTTCAAAAACGAGTTTTATTTTGTATCTGACAAGCTTATAAAGAATTCACTGGTAAGATGGATCCAAAGCGTCGAGTTTTATTGAAACTAAAAAAATAGAGTAAGAGTCTTATATTCTTTGTATATACCTTTTATATTATGTTTTGAGAGTTGCTAATAACCCTTTCCTTGTGTAGTGTGATGTCCGGGACTGATGGAAGGCCGATGCTATTAACTTAAACATGGACTCTTTCCATATTTGATTGGAATGTTTTGACACATGGGGATCATAAGCGCATATTTTTAAGCGTGCAAGGTAATGATATAATCGTACTACAACTCAATTCATGGATTTTTAAGTTTTTCGCCCTTTTGCATGGAACTTATAAACTTACGGGTATGATTATTTTTATACACAATGTTTAATACGATGTACAAGCATTCGAGCAAACTTTTAAAACCCGAAATCAATACATATTTTGTCCAATAATCCGTAGTCACTTCCTACTAGTGGTCGACTTGGTCCCTAATATGGAAATCTAGAAGGCTTACACTACTCTGATTTGAAATAGAGCATTAGATTAGATTTGATTAAATAAACCGTTTGTGTATGGAGGATTCATAGCATTTATTTGGGTCAGGTTGAATTCTTTAAAAGATGCACCCTTCGATATGATAACGGCATCTGGCTGGTGAAAAATTTTCTAATGCACTTTTCCGTCGAGTCCAGGGTCCCGACAAAGCTCTTCGTAAGACATCTAATAATCTTTGTAAATACCATATTTTATAAGCTAGCAATGGACTAATAATTTAAAATGTTTATAATGATTGCATTTTTTATAATACGATACATTGAGCCTACTATTTGGGTACCCTAAAAATTGAGAAATATGAGGAGCTTGATTCAATGAATAGAAAATTTTGTTTGCAATTATTTGTATAGTGTAGATATGTGTAGGAGTTTTATATTTGTAACTACACCAAAGTGCCTGTAAAAGTCATTAGTCACCGCAAAGTGTTTGCAACTGTAGTATCTGTCAATTATGGAATATATATACTTTGTTAAATATTTCAACCACTTTGACTTTTTATCTAGTATCAGACAATTAAGTGGTCTTTGGGAATTAAATTTCGGGACCACTTTGTGTCCCCTGGATTTTATTCCCGGCACCACATTTTATCTCGCGTGCTTGATTCGGTCTTGCATTGGTCTTTGAGAATTCACTTACCGACCACGGTGTTCTGGGATTGAGATTCCCGCCTTATTTCTGGGCAGTCGCAAATGGGCGTGGTCACGGGAATTAAATTTCGGGACCACGTGTTCTGAGATTTAATTCCCACACTACATTTTTAATCGTGCCCGCGCTAAGTGGCACGCAGGCAGGAGGAGGCGGAGGATCGAAGGAAGTTTGGTCGACGACAACATGTGAAGCCGTTAGGTCTTTCACGATGTAAAGATTTGGATTTTGGAGTCTGTAGGTCCATCAAGGGTTTCAAAACCATTGATGTGCCACCTCAACTCCCTATCGGTCCAAACTCCGGTGGCTTTGGGACTTGCCTCGTATCGTGTCCAAAATTTCGCTTTTCAAGCCATGATTTATTCCCAACACCACATTTTATCTCGTCGCGATGCATCGTGGTCTGAGAATTACTGACACCACGGTGTTCTGGGATTGAGATTCCCGGACCGCCTTATTCGGGCGGTCGCATGGGCGTGGTCACGAATTAAATTTCGGGACCACCGGTGTTCTGGATTTAATTCAGCCACATTTTAATCGTGCCCGTGCCAGCGCACGCCGGAGGCGGAGGATCGGAAGGAAGTTTGGTCGACGCAACAACATGTGTGAAGTTAGGTCTTTCAGCGATGTAAAGATTTGGATTTTGGAGTCTGTAGGTCCATCAATGGGTTTCGGTCAAAACCATTGATGCCCTAGTCACCTCAACTCGGTCCAAACCAACTCCGGTGGCTTTGGGACTTGCCCTCTGTATCGTGTCCAAATTTCGCTTTTCAAGCCATGATTTATTCCAAGCACCACATTTTATCTCGCGTGCGGCGATGCTGGCTGAACGCTTCTGATTCCACAGCGGTGTTCGGGATTGAGATTCGAAGACTTGGCAGTCGCAAATTCGTGGTCATTGGAATCAGGATTCTCGGGATTTGATCGATACATTGAACACCCCGTGCAAGTGGCACGGGCGAGGGGAGGATCGAAGGAAGTTTGGTCGACGCAACAACATGTGTAGTTAGGTCTTTCAGCGATGTAAAGATTTGATTTTGGATTTTGTAGGTCCATCAATGGTTTCGGTCAAAACCCATTGATGCCCCCCTCGCTATTCGAAATTGATATTTGGGAATAGAAATCCCAGACCATCGTGGATTTTTGTTCTCGACCACCTTAATACCAAGTTCAATTGAAATTCAATTCTGGTACTTTATATCCCGGCACCCTTGTGTTCTGGGAGTTAAATTCCCGGCACCACCGTATTCTGGACGAAATTTTGGTCGAATTATAATCCGACCATTGAGTTCCGTGACCATAGTTTTAATTCTACCTTATTTCTCGCCCACTTGTACCACATGGCTGGACTTTATTTCCCACCACCTGTTGTTTTGGGAGTTAAATTCTCGGCACCACCATATTTCTGAGTTCGAAATTATGCGTCTTTGTGAATTAAAATCCAAGACCATCGTGTCGAGAAAATTTAATCGGGGCCATTGTGTTCACGGATTTCATTACCGACACCATCAAAGTATTCAACAATATATTATATAACATTTATTAAAGCTCAAAACAATAAACATATTTCATTGATCTATGGAAAGCGAAGCCATTTATAAATTAGCAAAATTCATTAATTACACAATGCATTCATCGCCACTGAACACTTCTAAAATTACATTCAGAAGAACTCATCCCTTAAAATTCGAGACAGAGATCTATTGATTTGGGTCATGTCCTTGTTTCAAGTCCATCTTCACCATAAAGCATCTCATGTATCAGATCACAAAGAAGGCACAATCATTCTGTAAACATGCAAAGAAAAAATTTATATTTCAATTCAAAAGTTTAATTTTCACGTTGAGTATTTTTCTTTTAGTACCTTGCCACTTGTCTTGTTGGGACAATTAGTTATAACCCGTATTCGATGGGGTAATAGGCTTGTAAACATGGATGAATTCCTGCAAGCTCCTTAGGTGAATATCCTTTAAATTGGGATACCTATAATTACCACTAAGTTAACATAACTATTCATTAACATAACAAAGTTAAATTGATGGAATATTCATATTTAAAATATTTACTACTCACCGCTTCAAAATCAGCTTTTGATCTTCCACCATATGAAATGGGTTGTAATGATTGAAACTCATTTTTGTGTCGATACACAGTGAAAGTGAGTTTGGTCAGTATTTAGAGGTATAAAAATATATCTAACCTCTCCATCATTCATCATGTTTATGATTTGTGTTGTCTTCCACGACAATCTTAATCTTGTTAAATTGTGTGTAGAGGAAAATATTTAAGCAGTTAGTATAACATCAAATGTCGTGAAAATACAAGATAATTTAACTCCCTTACAACAAAGATACAATACAGACTTGTTATATGACCTACATGAAGAGGAGGCCCCTAAAAAGAATTGGAGCAAAATGTGTGATAACCTCCCAATCGTGAAAACATATCCATTAACGCCAGAGTATAAAGAATTCTGAGTTAATGAAAAAGGACCTTCCTCCCAAACATAACCTGTTATCGGCCTACAAAAAAATTTAATCGTAAATAAATATTTGCACTTTATAATATTGTAATAGAATTTTTGAATGTAATGGTGGATGTAACTACCATACTTTATTTCTTCTAAACTTTTTAGCAAGTAGGTCACATCAGCATCTTGTTTTTTGTTCTTTGCCGTCTTACAATTTTTCTTGACATACTATGATACAAAAATATTATTAGTTATTTAAATAAAATAACACAACCTAATTTTTGGAAGTATTCTGACTAACCGCAATGGCTTCCAGTCTCAGTTGGTTGTGCTTATCAATTATGGCTTCATCCCTGTCAAGATCTTGTTCCTCTTCTTCTAAAATATAGTATCCTCGCTTAATTCATCCATACCAATTTTTTTCTTGCTTCAAATACCTCTTCTTTAAAATACTATCAGTCGCCTTCTATAACTCAACATCGTAAATCACTGTCTTTTTTTTTGAGGTACCAATTCTGCCCAGGACTATCAACCCATTATCCTCGTCATTTTTCCATTCTTAACTCTTTGAGTTGTCTCTGATAAACTAAACACTCATGGCATTCACTAGTAGGGTATTTTTCTTGTATAGTTTGTGATGATGATGTCTCTATTGGATGAGGAGTATTTTCAATATAATAGTCAACCTTATCAAGCAATATCTTTTCACTACGGGTACATACTAGATCAACAATGACCTATCAAAAAATCAACAATTATTTAGATAACGAAAATTAAAATAAACTAAGTTGTGGTCTTCTATTTACTGCTCAGGAGACTTGCTCCAATAAATTCTGACCTTGCTAATATGTGAAGGAGTTGCCTCCACTTATTTATTCGTGGGCCTTTGGTATTGTATGGTCTCTGGATTGGGACATGTTCCGAAACCAAGCTGCTTTCATGTCGAAAGTGTTACATATTTACGTAAATATAAAGGAAACAATTATTTAGTAAGAAAGAACTTACGTACCAAAAGGCAGAAACCCCTTTAGATAAGGAATTCGGCTCTTCTTGAAATATTATTGGATGAACATATATCTCCAATAGTAGGCAGTTGTGGAGCCATAAATTGATGGATGGCTTCGACCCAATTGAAACTACCTATGTTGTCAAAATCATCTACAATATCTACAAGACCTATGGGGACCTTATATGTAGTAGTACAGAACAACACACAAGCAAATATATACAATACATACAACTTACAAAATACCAAAACATCTTCATCTACTTCTACTCTAGTAGAAAAGGTTTTAAGCAAAAACTCTAATCTCGATCTAGTTGGTTCTTTTTTGGAGAATTGAGAATTGAAAAGAGCACCTGATGCATTAGTTGAATTCATAGGAACATAATCCCCTCTATCTGCAATACCGAGCAAAAGGGACACATCTCTTACGGTGAAAGCAACAACAGTTGAAAACATAAAGCCTTGACTTGTCGAATCCCAACTTTGAAATATATTGACCAATATTCCACGGATTTGTGGAATGTCTTGTATATTCAGAAAAACAGCAAATGGGGTTTGTTTAATTATCTCTCTGTGCCTTTCATGTAAACAAACTGACGGACTTTGCTTCCCTTTAGCATTTGGACCTCCAAAAAATTCAATAAAGTGGCCTAAAACGCTGGTCCATTGCAGTTTCTTCGCACACTCATTATTTCCCTAACAATTTGAAAATACATAATTTATTCCTTCATTTTGTAATTGTAAAAAACAAATTTGAGATTCGACAATTCTTTCAAATAATCCTGTAAAAAAAATTTGACAGCACCACTATTTTTCTCGGCCAGGTTTCCTCTCCATGGTGCTGGAAATTTATATCCCAGGCCCACGGTGGTGCTGGGATATAAATTCCCAGCACCACCATTTATCTCGACCAGTTGTATCTCCTAGTCGATTTTTAAACGCTTGAACCACCTGTGTTCAGGGTTTTAGTTCCCAAAGACCACCAATAATTCCAAGAACTTTTATGTACATGGTCGAAATTACATTCCCAAAGACCATGGTGTTCGGGAGTTTTAATCCATTACCACGGTGGTCTTTGGGATATAAATTCCCAAAGACCGATTTTTCTTGACTAGTTCATCTCCTGGTCTGTGTTTTTAAACGCAGAACCCATCGCGTGTTCTTGGGTTTTAGTTCCCAGCACCACCAACAACTCCGCCAAATTATATGTACATGGTGCTGGAAAATACATTCCCAGCACCTTGGTGTTGCTGGGAATTTACGGCTCTATCTATCTAATTCATATACAGATTGAAGAGATCGTCCATTTGTATTTTAATGTTTGAAACCATTCCAAAACCATGACGGAAAAATCATTTTAAATATATGACATACTTCATATTGGACTAACATACCTTGGCGGTGAAGGAGAGGTTGAAGTGGATGCTTGACTCATTCGCAACGTGAATGGTAGAAAAAACCAATGAGATGTACGCCTTTCAAACTAAACCCAAAGTAAGAAATGGGTAAAACTTTAGTTAAATGAGACGACGACACCATATTACCTCGAAGCGTCTCGACGAAATGGGTAGAAGTCGGAAGCTAACGGAATGAAGCTGGAGGAAAAATGGAGTCTAAGCTTTTCCAAGTTTTGGTGCGCTCGAAGTTTTCCCGGAAGCTGAGGCGACGAAGACGCTAATGTGGTGACTTGTTTGGACGGGACGTTTCGATGGCTCGGGATTTGGAAATGTGGCTTGGATGCATGCGGGATCTCTGCATTAAAAACTTTGTTTGGCGGGAGGGGTATTTTGGGAATTATGCGCGCGATTTGGTAATTCTGAAAGTATAGTGCGCGTTTTGGGCATTTCGAAACTTTAGCACCGCGGTTTGGTAAATTGCCGATTTTAAAATCGTAATCGTCGTCTTTTGAATAACAAACTTCAAACAGATCTTCTTTCAAAAGTCTCAAGCAAATCAATTTTAAAAAGTTCATACAATTTCATAATCTTACTAATTAACAATGGTTATTTATCAAACAGTGTTTCTGAAATTTAGAATTATTCAAAAAATATTCCATATTTTCAAATTTACCAAATGACGTACTTAATTCTCTTTTTACTCCGTCCGCCAAACAAACCTACAGTACAGTAAAATTTTCGAATATGGTGCTGGGAATTCAAATTCCAACACCACAGTTGTATTACAATCTCATCACCACCACCGTGGTGTTGGAAATTCAAATCCCAACACCACAGTGATAGTACTGGAATTGTACCACCACTGTGGTACTGGGAATTCAAATTCCAACACTGGCGGAGTCAGCCCTAGATTCAACCCCGGGCTAATTGCATGAATTTTTTTTTTTTAAGACGCTACAATGAAAAAAAAAATTTTTTACCCCAGCTAGCACTCGAGTAACAGTGAACGTGGCTCTGCCCTTGATGTTAATATATGTAAGACACAACAAAACTTGATATAACGACACTCTAGAGCAATAAAAGAAAGACAAACTAAATTCAGATATTTAGTTAGCTACCACAGAGTGTCTGAAACCAAAATGCCCCCATAAGCATAAGAGCTTCAGTGCGTGCTTCTTCTGTTTGAAAGACATAAATTCATCTCATCACCATCAAAATCAGCATTGTAAGGATTGTAAATAGATTCATTAAATCTCAACGTTCTCCAAGACATTATCTTCGCTGCATTCATAGAAAGACAACAAATAGAATGAAACAACACTCCAAACACATATCATTGGCATAATAGGTAGTGCTAATGGAAATGAATAGCTGATACATGTGCATACCATATGACACATAATTGACATTCTATGCAGACTTGGTTGCCAGTTAAAAAGAGCATCTCCATCTTCCAAATGCTTGTCCATTATAAAACCATATTTTAATTCACTAGCTGCAGTTTTCTTGTCCACATATGCCTGCATGATATATATTTATTCTTAAATAAGTTGTCAGTCAATAATCTTGCTTCACTCATTTTATGACAATTCAATGACTAACAACTTACTGTCTGGTTCCATCTGGTAGTAAAATGAAATTTGCCCCTGGGTATTGTCCATTGTCTATTCATTGTCTCAACTTTTCTATGTTATGAGCAAAAATCCATTCCGGGAAAGTTATTTTCTTTGCCATACGCATAGGAATTGCAACCTAAAATACAATCAAAGCAATTAATTGATGTGAGGAAGGCAAGTATACTAAAACATTTTGGATCAGTAGAGATCTCAAAAACTTAAAAAGGCTGACTTCAGTAATTTTCAAATTTGGATATGGAGAAATGACAGTTCTTCTAATAAATTTAGTTAGTTTTCTAGATAAGTTACTACGAAAACACCCTTGTTTTCCTTTAAGCCTCTAAACAAGGCCATGATTTTTTGAATTTCAAATTGAAGGGGCTTCACTGTTAACATATGTGGAAACTTGATTTTGAAGAATATCCCATAACTCCCGAATGAAAGAATGAAAGAAAGAAAGAAGAAATGATTCAAGCAAGAGTAAAAAGACAATACCAGTATAACCATAGAATCAAGGGTGTGAAATGTCTCTGAGCAGAATGTATTTTCATTAAAAGAAAAATGAAAATATATTGTTACCATAGATTGAAAGAAAGAAAGAAACTAATAAATTGGAAAACTTGTAGATTGAAGATCAAATAATTGAACAAGGTTTTCCTCTACATATATCTCAAATGAGGGAACATATTCCATTATCAGGTCATCTAATTCACTGATCTAGGTTGGATTTGTTTGCTTCACCTAACCGAACTGACTGTTATGCAAATTAAGCAAAACTAATCTTCCATTTTCTACAAAGCCGGTGATTGCTACACCACTTGTGTAGCAACCTTCCAACCACTTGGCCTGATCTTGCTGGCAAAATTAAGCAAAACCTAATTGATTACTTAACAATCTTGTGTTGCAATCACTTTGCCTGATCTTGTTGGAAATATCACTGATGTTGGCAGTCAATGCTTCAATCGAAGAAAAGAAATCCAACCAAAGTACAATAAGATTACTTTATTAAATAGGGTAAGGTTAGATTACTTCAATATACATTAATGTGCAGTTTGATACTATCAAGTGGAATATTTGAGATTTCCAATATATATATATATATCATACACTGATACACATACTATTGTAGTTGTGATTTACGATTCTTCAAAGTATAATATTCATCGATTATAGAATCTGAATCAATACTTAAAGCAAACTCTCTCTCGATGTAAATAATCATAGAATCTGTGAGAAAATCCTCTCCCATTCTATTACGAAGAGCTGTTTTAACATGCTTCATAGCTGAAAATGCACGTTCTGTAGTTGCCGTAGAAACAGGCAAAGTTAAAACTAGACGGATCAACTTATCGATCAAATTATAGTTTTGTAATTTTTTTGTTTCAAACAATCCTCGGCACAATTCTGAGATAGTGGACATTTTTTGAAAATTTTCATGACAAACTACATCAAGCTCATAATGTTGTAGCTGACATCTCAAATGATGCATTTCCTGTTCAGTAAAGTCCTCAGGATAATATTTCTCAGCGAGAGTACAAATCTTGTCAATGTTGAACCATTTAAAATTATCTTTTGGATCCAAAGCAGAACTAAGCACAAGAAGTTCTATTGTCTCATCACTGAATCTAGAGTTTAACTCTTCCAACTGGAAATCTATTGCAGCATTAAATATATCATAATGAAAGTGATGCTCAACTGTGATAGTATCCTTTTGTTGGCATGAACGATTAGAATGCTTATAACGAGCACTCATCTCTGGTATATCGACATCCAATCTTGTGCAAAATGATTTGACATATGAAAGAAGAATATAAAAATCATCATTTCTCAATTTTACCAGAAGTGTTTTAGTTGTAGAGACCAAATTCATTGCATTTATGATATCAAGAGATTTTTGTTGCAAGACACGACAAAGTAAATCTGTAATCCCCATAATTTTATGCATTAAATGCAAAATAAAAATGAAATCAAAAGACTTCATCACTATTAAGGAACCACCAGCTTCCCCACGCATCGAAATAGTGGAACCATCAGTGATAATGCTTTCAAGCACATTAATTGTTGCATCATACATATCTATTAAGCCACAACTAGAATCAAAATGGGAGCTCCAACGAGTAGTTCCTGCTCGATGCAAAGTGCCAATTTGATTAGCTCCTCGTCCAGTCTCATGTTCACCAGCAACAATAGAACGTGCAATTTCATTAACTTGAGCAGATTGTAATTCAGCATTGCATTTGGGAGAAGATATAACAAGATTAACAATAGTCGTCATATTCGAAAAGAAAAGCCATATAGAGATCTCCTTTTCAACGGCTGCAATTAACGCTAGCTGTAGTCGGTGGGCAAAACAATGCACATAATATGCATAGGGGCAATCTCTAAGAAATAAAGCTTGTAATCCATTAAAAGTATCACACATGTTGCTAGCACCATCATACCCTTGACCTCGCATATTATGAATTTCTAGATTATATCTAGTGAGGGCATCACATATTTCTCTTTTAAGTGTTGCAGCTGTGATGTCATGAACATACACAATTTGGAAAAAATGCTCCCGCAAAAAAACCATAGACATCAACAAATCTCAAAATTATAGTCATCTGTTCTTTGTTAGATACATCATTCGCTTCATCCACCAAAATACAAAACTTAGAATCTCCAATTTCATCACGGATTTTATTTCTGACTCTGTTACCAATAATGTGCAAGATTTCTTTTTGAACTTATGGTGAAGTATACTTTGTATTTCCCAGAGCTTTCTCTAAGATAACATCGCCAATACTAGAATTCCATTTTCCCAAAAGTTTTAACATCTCAATGAAATTACCACGATTTTGGGAATCTAAAGATTCATCATGACCTCTCAATCCACACCCTTGCAAACTAAGCCAACGCACACTCTCAATTGTTGCTGTAAGCCTTAATCGATTCTTTTGAATATGTTCAGAAAATTCTCGATTCATAACTTTATCTATATGTCGAGTTACATTCATCAGATCAACAACAAATTTTGCAGATTTATTATGCACCGAGTTAGTGGTGGTGATCGTTTGGAAGCTAGAGGGGGGGTGAATAGCGCTTTTCGTTTCTACAAGAGTAATTAGCGGAAGAAAACATAAATAATATATGTAAAAACAAAAAGCAATGCTAACAAAGCCTTTACGTGGTTCGGAGATAACGCTCCTACTCCACGGCGATCCTTAAGGTGGATCAACCCAAGCAATTCCACTAAGAAGCTTTCCTTTACAACAAAACCTCCTCTTCTTTACAAAGAATGAAGCTTGAGCTTAGAGAGAGGAGGAGAGGAGAAAGATCAGAATATATGCATTAGCCTATTCTTGCTCCCCTTGGACTCTTTTTATAGGAAAGAGCCTCTTTTTTCCGTTGGAGGTCTATCAGTCGACTGATGACTTACATCAGTCGACTGTCGCCGATTCTAACGGCTTCTGAACATCCAGATTCGCAGGATTTTCCGTTGTCATCGTCAACGGGAAGACTATCAGTCGACTGCCAAGCGATGATGTTTGGTAATCGCGCCGTGGCCGGCGATCGCTCACGGCTACGCCGTGTTCGTGCCCGGCTTGTATCGACGATCAGTCGTCGACTCTCACCATTCGGCGGATAACCCCCATCGGCTAACAACCTCCAACCCTAATCGCATTTTAAGGGCGCCGGCGACACCATGTTCGATCGGCGCACACCCCAAGTATGACTAATTCATACTTGAAAATATACCCTAAGCCTAGACTTAACCTTCTAGCTTCTCCATCGGCCTTGCGCCTCCAGGATTTCTCTGAGTCTACGACTCCATCCATGCGCTTGCCTTCAAAAGCTTCCTTCGGTTTCGTCATGCTTTGAGTTTCTTCTTTGCCAAAGTATGCTTGGACTTTACGCCACCAAGACTACATGCTTGGACTTATGCCGCCAAGACTTTCCTTTGGTCTTTCTTTGCCAAGGACTGCTTGGACTTTACGCCGCCAAGACTATATGCTTGGACTTACGCTATCAACCTTTCCTTTGACTTCTCTTTGCCAAGATCACACTTGGACTTGTCTTTTACCAAGTCTTCATACTTGGATTTTCCTGTCACTTAAACATGTTCACAATTAGATCACAAAACAATGCCTAACTTAGATGATTATCCAAACATCAAAATATATAAATGCTTGGGGCATTGTTGCACCAAAAATCTCCCCTTTTTTGATGTTTGACAATCATTTAAGTTAGATCTTTAACACATGCATATAAACATATTTCAATATGAATTCTAACTTAAATATCCCTTCTCCCCCTTTGACAGACAACAAAAAGAGAAGAGTTTATCCAATAAGTGCAGGAAAGAATTATAATTGACACATCTTAAACAAAGGTATAAGATTGATATGAAGCTCCCCCTTAATCCAAGATATGTTTCATGATGTGGAAATAACATGTGAAGCAAAGCATAAGCAATAGAATGGGCAAATATGTCCTAGCCTTGCACCAACAATTATAGAAATAAAGGATGTAGCTCCCCCTAAACCAGTGCATCAAGAAAATCCGTCTTTCCATACAAGTTATCATGTATATACTATGGAAATCATATAATGTCCAAAATGAACCTTTTAACCGATGAAAAACCATTTTCTATTCCAAAACAGTGTCACCGGTTCGACTGGAATTGACATCGATCAGCTGCCTGCCCTCGCTAATAACGTGATCGTGATATCGATAAATCGAAATTAATTTTTTGATCAAGGTTTAAAAATGCGTAGAAAATTCCGTGGATGTCCAAAAATCACGAAACTCATCATACACATTTTATTCGACTAATATAACATATGAAAAATATTAGATGACAAACATGCTCATCAGATTAATGGATTGATACGATATTCAAAATGACAAAAATATGACGCAAAAAGTGTAATTGTATCGTATCAATATTCATAACTTCGTACTATATGCTCAATTTCTAAACTTGACAAATAACAAATTGTAGGCACTAATAGAAATGAACTAAACAAAAACACAATTTCATTTCATTAATCAAAAGTCATTACACAAGTTGGAGTTTATGTCGTACATACGGCCAAAAAGAAAATAACAAAAACATGCTAGCTAACGATCGTCGTCCTCAGCATCCATCGGTGCAGATGACGAACCATCGTGAGGAGGTGGGTGTCCGGGTGTAGGAGGGCGGAGAATCGCCAAAATGTCCTGCTGCTGCCGATGCATCCCACTCACGAGGGAGAGGAGCTCCTGATGCTCCCGGCGAAGCTCCTGTTGGCCCAAGCGCAGCTCCTCAAGACGTGTGTCTACCCGCTCTGCAAAAGCATCGAAGCGGGCAATGAAGGATGTCTGGCGAGCGATGCTCGCTGCGGCGGTCTCCTCGCGCATCGGCTCCTCGGCCAACACCCTCGGCATCTCCTTCCGGTCGGCATCCTCTCAGTGCGGAGCGTCACCTGTTGGCCGTCGTGCAGGGTCCCAGAAAATGGACCCTCTGTCGGCCTTCAAGCCCGCCAAGGAGAAGCTCCGACGAGTCATCTGGTCATATTTTCTATTCATGATTTTAATGACCCCTATGTTGACATCAATGCCTACGGAGCTGAGCCACTGAGTAAGGACATTTCCAAAAGGTATATGAACCTTCCCATTGTTTGGCCTTATGAAATGAGTGATGAAGTGGAAGGTATTGAGACCAATATCAATGTCTAAGTATTGATGAAGGATATGCATGAGAAGGAAGTGTGTAGGTCGAACCAAGGCCAAACCACGGGTAACTATAGGAAGAAGACAATGAGCAATGACCTTATAAAGGACATTGTCAGAGGCAGAAAGTTCTTGTGATTGAAATAGATTGGTGTTCAAAGGTCGAGGAGAGTGATAGAAAGTAGTATGAAGGGAATCTAAAGAAATCTTCTCAAAGGGAGGTGGAAGAGGGTCAGTCCAAGATGGATACAAAATGAAATCATTCTCGGAAGAGAGACATCCGAGAAAATCGGTCCAGATCTGGGGGCTGAAATCCAGATCGCACTGAGCAACGTGAGTCCGGTATCTCAGCCCATCTCCAACCGGTCACAAGTTGTTGAAAAATTCAGAAAGAAGAGTGATATTTACATGATGTTCACAGAAAATTAATGATTCAAGTTTGTAGTGTTGGATGATTTGAACAATATCAAAACAGTAGTCTTTAAGAAAATTTGGATCCATTGATCGAGGTGGAATGAGTTGGAATTTATTTTTATTGAAGGCACTTTCAAGTGCGGAGTTTGGAAATCGAGGATCGACAGAGGTGGAGGGTTTGACGGGCCCTCGTTGGTCGGAGGTACCCGAGCACGCTTAGTAGCATAATGCTTAAGTCTAGATGTGCGAAAAAAAAAACAATGTAGGTTAAGGATGATGCATGCACAAAGATAACAAAACAAGCATCGGTTAGTGAAACAAAATTATAGGAACAAACAAACTGTGATCAGGGATGAGGGTTTACCTAGGCGGCATGGTGAAAGATCAAGGAACAGTGTCGGACGCGAGTGTCCATGAAACCCTAGCCGAGTGAGCGATCTTCAGTGGAAACTAGGGCGTGAACAGGGTGACTAGAGGAGGTCCTCGAGTCGGAGAACACTCCAAATAGGAGCACCGATCGGTGAAGTCGTCGGAAAAATGAGGGAGAACGGCTAAAAGGTGCGGTGGAAGTTCGTCGGATGAGGAAGAGGAGAGAAAATCAGGAAGTTTTGGCAAGTCGAACCGGTGGAAAGCCCTAAAAACCACGACATCAGTCATATCGTTAGTCGAAGTCGGCGCCCGATGGAGATCGATCGAGAGGCGATCACATCGAGCGCTTATACGTGCGCGGCGTCGCCGCCATAAATGGCATCGATCGAGCCCGGTGGATATCTGATCGCGATAACCCGATCGCCGATCTGGCTTAAATTCATAATTAATTCAATAAAGATCAAAAAATTACAAAATTTTATGGTTAATATTGTTAGATCATTTCCTATCAGGGAAAAATTATTTTAAAAATATATCACCTCTAGATTTTGATATTGACACAATCTTGAGATTTTGCAAAAGTTATGATATTTTTGCAAACTTTGTATCACTTTGGCTTATCAATTGAAAATTATTTCTCAAGGTTTGATAGACATAGTTTAAATTTTGTTTTATTTGACATTTCCAATCATATTCTTTGAGCTATATGTACATTAATTGTACATAAGTCTTCCCAATGATTGGTCCAATGAAGGATTAATGTCTCTAGATGGCACTTTGGCTCATGGTAATGCATCATAACAAGCATGATGAACCAAGTGCATCTTCCTAACATCTCACATGATTTCTAGGTAGCTAAATGCACAAATCATGGTTTCTTAGGTCTATTGTGAGATGGTTAGAGGTATAAAACCTAGATTTTTGTGGGATCATGCAAACCTGCACTTCTATTCTACAAAGCACATTCCAAGTTCTCTCCTAAGTGATGAAAATTTTATTTCGGAGAGAGGCTTGGTAAAGATGTCGGCTAAGTTAGACTTAGATTCAATGTAATTAAGCTCAATGTCCCCCTTTGCCACATGATCTCTAATGAAGTGATGTTTCACTTCAATGTGCTTAGTCCTAGAGTGATGCACCGGATTTTTTGTCAAGTTTATAGTGCTCACATTGGCGCAAAATACTTTTATGTTGGAGTAAGATAGCTCATAGTCCTCTAAAGTATGTTTCATCCATAGTAGTTGAGCTACACAACCACCCATAGCCACATATTCGGCTTCGGTGGTGGATAGGGCAACACAAGGTTGTTTCCTACTACTCCAACTAACTAGGAAGGATCCAAGGAATTGCCATCCACCACTAGTACTCTTCCGATCCAATTTGCAACCGGCATAATTGGAATCGGTGTACCCTATCAAATCAAAAGACCTAGTCCTAGGGTACCATAGACCTACATTTAGTGTGCCTTTAACATATCTTAGAATTCTCTTAACGGCAACTAAATGAGATTCTTTAGCACATGATTGATACCAAGCACACATACCAACCGCAAATAATATGTCGGGTCTACTAGCAGTTAAGTACAAAAGGCTACAAATCATGCTCCTATAAAGTGTAAGATCTATTTATTTTCCTTCACTATCACTATCTATTTTAATATTGGTTGCCATTGGAGTTGAAACCACCTTAGCATTTTCCAAACCAAATTTCTTAATCATTTCCTTAGCATATTTGGTTTGATAAATATAAAGACCTTCACTAGTTTGTTTGACTTGCAATCCTAGGAAGAAATTTAATTCCCCAACTAGACTCATTTCAAACTCTTTTTCCATATTTTGAATAAAGTCTTGAAGGAGTTAATCATTTGTTGACCCAAAGATAATGTCATCAACATATACTTGGGCTACAAAGATGTCCTTAAATGTTGACTTTATAAAGAGAGTTTGACCTATACTACCCCTTTTAAAATCCTTAGAAATTAAGAAAAATTATAATCTTTCATACCAAGCCCGGGGAGCTTGTTTCAAACCATACAAGACTTTCCTAAGCTTGTATACATGGTTTGGATAGTCCATATTTTCAAACTCGGGAGGTTGTTCTACATATACCTCTTCCTTAATAAACCCATTTAGGAATGCCGATTTGACATCCATTTGATGGAGTTTGAAACCCATATAGGAGGCATAAGCTAAAAGTATTCTAATGGACTCTAACCTAGCAACCGGGGCATATGTTTCATCATAATCAAGTCCTTCAACTTGATTAAAACCCCTTGCAACTAATCTTGTTTTATTTCTAGTGATATTTCTTTGATCATCTAGTTTGTTCCTAAAGACCCATCTTGTAGTAACAATAGTGTTTTCACTTGGTCTAGGAACTAACTCCCATACTTGACTCCTTTCAAATTGAGTCAATTCATCTTGCATTGCTAAGATCCAATCCGGATCAAGCAATACATCTTTAATTGTTTTGGGCTCAATTTGAGAAATTAGAGCTATATGACTAGTGGGATCCCTATGGAATGACCTAGTCCTAACTCCTTGAGATAATTCACCCACAATTTGATCTAAGGGGTGACTTTGATGAACTCTTATGGTTCTAGGAGGTGTACTAATTTGATTTTGATCATGATCGACCTCAATCCTATGCTCATCATCGGAATCATCCCTTACTCCCCCTTGATTCAATCCTCCCCCTTGATCATTACCCCTTAAGGTTAAATTTTGAAATTGTTGGGTGATTTCTTGATTTTCATTATTAATATCATCATTAATAAGGGATTTCCTAGGATATGTATTTGAGGATTCATCAAATTGAACATTTGAAGATTCTTCAATCCTTTGAGTCCTTTTATTGTAAACTCTATACCCTACACTAGTGGATGAGTATCCAACTAGGATTCTCTCATCCGCTTTGGACTCAAACTTACCTATGTTGTCTTTGGTATTTAAAATATAGACTTTACATCCAAAGACTTTAAAATAATGAATTGTTGGAATTGTACCATTCCACAATTCAAATGGAGTTTTTCCTAAAAACCTATGAATCAATACCCTATTTTGGATATAGCAAGCGGTATTAACCGATTCCGCCCACAAGTAGCTAGGTAAGGAGTATGCATTAAGCATTGTCCTAGCCGCTTCTTGTAGAGCACGATTTTTTCCTTTCCACAATCCCATTTTGTTGGGGTGTTCTAGGACAAGAAAACTCATGTTTGTACCTTTGTTCTAAGCAAAAAGTTGAACAGTTAGAATTCTCAAATTCTCCACCATGATCACTACGAATCCGGTTGATTTTGAGTTTTCTTTCATTTTCTACTCTTTTGCTAAATCCTATGATTATTCTTAAGGTTTCATCTTTATTTTTTAAGAAAAATACCCAAGTAAACCTAGAGAAATCATCTACTATTACCAAGCAATATTTACTACCAATTATAGAGGGGGTACTATGACAATCAAATAAATCCATATGTAAGAGTTCTAATGGTAAAGCGGTACTAAGTAAATTTTTACCTTTGTGTGATGTTTTTGATTGTTTCCCTTCTTGGCATGCATCACACATTTTGTCCTTGAGAAATTTGACTTTGAGCAACCCTTTGACTAACTTTATTTTTGCTATTTTGGCTATGTTCTTCATGTTTATGTGTCCTAGCCTCCTATGCCAAAGCCAACTTTCTTCCTCTTTTGCAATAAGACACTTAGTGGAAGCATTAGTAGCATAGGATAAATCAACATAATATATATTTGATTTCCTAAAGCCTACTAACATGCAATCATTTAGAGTTTTGTATCTTATAAAATATTTTGAGGAATCAAATCTAACATCAAAGTTTGCATCACATAGTTGACTTACACTAAGTAAATTAAATTTCATATTTTTAACTAATAGCACTTTATGAATTGCAAGGTTGGGGGATACCTCAATTATGCCCTTTCCTAGAATCTTAAGTTTGCCGCTATTACCAAATGACATCTTTCCCTTGCTAGTGTGGTTGATAGTGGAGAACTTCTTCTCATCACCGGTCATATGCTTTGAGCACCCTCTATCAACTATCCACAAGCTTGGTTCTTCTACCTATATCACATAAAAAATACAATCCTTAGGTACCCAAATCTTAGAACCACTAGTATCAATTATAAATTTCTTAGGTACCCAAGCCTTTCTACCCTTTCTTTTAATTATGGATTTTCTACAAACAAGGGATGTGAATGCTACCTCCTTTTCCTTAGGCCTATATCCTAATCCGGCCTTGTTATAGATAGCCCTTTGATCCTTAATAATCATGTCTAGGTATTTTGAACCATTGGTGAATTTTTCTAAGCATGCTCTTAATTTACCTATTTTTCTTTTCTTAATTCATCATTTTCATCCCTAAGGGTACATTCATCGTTATCACTAGATAATTTACCACATGATGAATCTATACTCTTAAGTGATTTGATCTCTATTTTTAGATCCTTAATCCTAGTTTTTGATCTATTTAAAGCATTTTGTAAACATGCAATAGTCTTGTAAAGTAAATCTACTTTAGGTGAGTTGTTTACCTCATCATCATCACTTGATGATGATTCGTCGCTTGATGAAGAGGATGAAGACTCCTCACTTGAACTCTCGGTTTCTTCCTCTAAAGCCATGAGGGCTAGATTTCGGGTGGCATGACATACTTCTTCATCATAGGAAGTGTCTTCCATGCTTAGGGTGTCCCAAGTTTGAGCCATCATTGCTTCTTTCTTCTTCTTTTCCTTCTTTTCCTTCTTCTCCTTATGCTTCTTTTCTTTCTCCTCTTTCTTCTTTAGTTCCGGGCAATTTGGCTTGATGTGCCCTTTCTTATTGCAACCATAACAAGTTACATTAGATGAAGAATTTGAATTATTTGAAGATTTACCTCTTGAGGATTGGAACATCCTCTTCACATCTTTCTTGGTGAGTCTCCTTGACTTCCCACCAAACTTCTTGACGTAATGTACCACCTCGCTTGCCGATAACTCATCTTCACTACTTGATGAGTCTTCCTCAGATTCGGATGAGGAGGACACTTCCTTCTTCTCCTTCTTCTTCTTCTCCTTCTTTCCTACAAAAAGAACTATACTCTTCTCTTTGGATGAAGTGTTAGCTTGTTCATGTAATTGAAATTCACAAAATAGCTCATCTAACTTAACTAATGAAAGATCCCTAGAGACCTTATAGGCATCTATCATTGAAGCCCATAAGGTCGTTCTAGGGAAAGCTTGTAACACATACCTTACAAGGTCTCGGTTGTCGACCTTCTCACCTATAACATGTAGTCCGTTGACTACTTCCTTGAAACGCCCGTGCATTTGGCTCACGGTCACGTTTGTCTTCATGGTGAAACTTTGGAGTTGGCCAATCAAAAGATCTCTCTTGGCCCTTCTTGTTTCTTTGGATCCTTCGTTGAGTTCAATGAGCTTCTCCCAAAGCTCTTTTGCGGAGTTGAAGGGCTTGACTTTAGAGAGTTGCTCCTTGGATAGACCACATTGAAGTGTGGTCGTTGCTTTTGCATTTGCTTGTGCTTTCTTGGCCATCTCTCTTGTCCAATCTTTTGTCGGTAGTGGTGCTCTGAATTCGTCGATCGGCTTTTCGAATCCATCTACAATACTAAACCAATTTTCAATATCATTCATTAAGTAATACTCCATCCTACCTTTCCAATATCCAAAGTCGTTGCCGTCGAAGAACGGAGGTCTCGCCGTGCTATACCCCTCTTGAAAAGTCATCTTTGCTTCGGTTGATTGCTAGATCTTCTGATGCGATCCGGGCTCTGATACCACTTGTTGGTGATCATTTGGAAGCAAGAGGGGGGGTGAATAGAGTTTTTCATTTCTACAAGAGTAATTAGCGGAAGCAAACACAAATAATATATGTAAAAACAAAAAGCAATGCTAACAAAGCCTTTACGTGGTTCGGAGATAACGCTCATACTCCACGGCGATCCTTAAGGTGGATCAACCCAAGCAATTCCACTAAGAAGCTTTCCTTTACAACAAAACCTCCTCTTCTTTACAAAGAATGAAACTTGAGCTTAGAGAGAGGAGAGGATTTAAGATCACTTAGAAAGCTTGAAAAACTTGTGGGAGCTTAGGAGAAAGATCAGAATATATGCATTAGCCTATTCTTGCTCCCCTTGGGCTCTTTTAATAGGAAAGAGCCTCTTTTTCCTGATGACTTACATCGATCGCCGATTCTAACGGCTTTTGGGATTATCGCCAACAGAAGACGAATCGCGCTTGGGCGATTCGAGCACGCCTATAGCCTATCGCCACGGGCCCTTCGTTTGGCCGATCGCCAATACTCGTGATCGGCGATCGCACTTGTACGCGGCGATCGGGTTCGAAGTCGACTCGATTCGGCCGATCGATAACCCGATCGCGCTAATAGCCCTCCAACCTCTAATGTTGCATTTTAAGGGCCGGGCCGACACACCATGTTCCAATGATCGGCACACCCCAAGTATGACTAATTCATACTTGAAAACATACCCTAAGCCTAGACTTAACCTTCTAGCTTATCCATCGGCCTTGCGCCTCCAGGATTTCTCTGAGTCCACGACTTCATCCATGCGCTTGCCTTCAAAAGCTTCCTTCGGTTTCGTCATGCTTTGGGTTTCTTCTTTGCCAAAGTACGCTTGGACTTTACGCCGCCAAGACTACATGCTTGGACTTATGCCGCCAAGACTTTCCTTTGGTCTTTCTTTGCCAAGGACTGCTTGGACTTTACGCCGCCAAGACTACATGCTTAGACTTACGCTGTCAAGACCTTTCCTTTGACTTCTCTTTGCCAAGATCACACTTGGACTTGTCTTTTACCAAGTCTTCATACTTGGATTTTCCTGTCACTTAAACATGTTCACAATTAGATCACAAAATATTGCCTAACTTAGATGATTATCCAAACATCAAAATATATAAATGCTTGGGGCATTATTGCACCAACAGTTTGAACTTCCCATGTGAGATAAAAAGGCACAGTTAGCTCCATCATTAACACGTTTCTAACTTTTAAACCCTTTCACTGTAAATGCAGATTGTTGTGATTCACTTGATTCAAAAAGATAGCATGGAAAACAAAATGCTGCATCCTTTGAAGGAGAGTACTCTAACCATGGAAATTTTTTAAACCATGAATATTGAAATCGACGATATTGCTTTCCTGATTCAGATCGTGGGTACTCCTGTAATTCAGGTTGATATGGTCCCATTTTGATATAAGCTCGTCTGATTTCATCATGATAATTAACAGGATGTCGCCATATTGCAATACGCAATCCAGGATCTCGTTCAAGTGAAGTTTCATCAAATTCAACTCTTTGAGATTTAGAAGGAGGTTCAAACTCCTCATTAGGAATAGATGTACCACTGTTTGTCTTCTCGAATGATGAAGGATTATCAACTCTTGATTTAAAGAATGATAAAATAGTCCCCCCCCCTTTTCTCTTTTGATTTGACATTAAAATAACTTAACACAAATAAATTTTGGCATGATCAATTTAAAATCTTAAAGAACGATTTCTAATACAATTTCTAATATAAATCTCATTTTAGCAATAGTAATAGCTAAAAATTCAATATTATTTATTGAATTAAAAAAGTACTAAAAATATTTAAAATTGTGTTCTTCAATATTCCACGTAAGAACAATTTCAATTAGAAAAATTTTAGAAGACTTAAAATAATTAAGAAATCGACTAGTTTAAATTCTATGTAAGAATAATATTAATAAAAAAATAATTAAAAATATGTTATTTCTGTATACAAAGCAATGAAACGTAATCACATGTTAAAAATTAAAATTGGACAGTACATCTTAATAAAAATCTTCAATTTACTCCAACAATATATTAAAAACTTTAATTAGACAGTATTTTAATAAAAAAATTAGGCGAATAATATATTGATTAGGTATGCATTTCAATTAACTATGATAAAAAAACAATCCACAGTTAATCTCGGAATCAAGGGTTATGACAGTATAAAACCTTACTGGATATTAGGGATCAACTTGCCGGGACAAAAAAAGGGAGGACTTGCAGGCCTAGCCGCGACCGATTGACAACCCAACCTCAAATAGCTAATCGAATTGACCCTGCAGCTAAGGCAGTGGCAGGAGAAGCGTTGAAGAAGCTGTAGTTTAAGCCATTGATCCAATCGTTGATTCTGCAGCTTCTCAAAATAAGCACTCACACATTTTAATTGAAAGAGATAGCTTATGATAATAGCAAAAAAAAATTTATGAAGAATTGGTAACAGTAATAACAAGAGTTTGGAAGGTCATGGAAGCATCAAGCACTAATTACCTTAGCAGTTAGCCCTGAGGACTTCGAATCGCTCTGTGAATTGTGGACTTTATAGATTCAGTGCGAGGCGAACAGTGGAAGATTGTGGACTTTATAATGCGAAGCAAATGAGATGCGGGTTAATTGTTTAAAGCTTGTGTCTGTGAGTGATAAAGACAGGGGAAGTGGGGAACACTTGAAGTCGCACCAGAAATTAATTATTGTTACGATGATGGTAGGCTGAGGTTAGGGCAAAAAAAGAGTACTGCCAAGAAGTTTCTCCTACCTAGGACCTTGATTCTAAAGGGGAAAAAAATTGCTAACATAAATTTTAGACTCCGACGCTTCCTCCTATTATTTAGTCGAGCTCCAATTAAATAAGGAATTGGATCTCCGTGGAGGCGTGGACTAACCTTTCACGCCGTGGGTGAAATCGTGATGAGCAAGAAGAAATCCGACGGGAGCGACGGGTGAAGAGGAAGAAGAAATCCGACGAACGGAGAGGAAGAAGAAATCGGGCGGACGACGGAATGCGATCGAGGAGAAACTAAGGAAGAAATAGAATCGGCGCGTGAGAAAAAACATAACGAGGGTTAGAGATTTTATTTGGTGTTTTTTAATTTTATCCGTCAAAATTAAAATGGGTTGGAAAAAAAAATTAATTGGATCTAAAAAAAAATTCCCCGAGCTACAGCCCGGGTAGCCCATTACCTGGCTCCGCCCTTGAATCCCAACACCATAGTTACTAGTGCTGAGATTTGAATTCCAGCACCACAGTGGTACAAATCTTTTGGCAGGAGGGATAAAAACAAAATTAAATACGTAATTTGATAAATATGAAAATATAAAGTGCTTTTTAGGCATTTCTAAATTTCACGCGATGTTTGATAAATCGTCGAATTAACACCGTAAATCAATCAATACGTTGTCGAACAATTATTGATCGATGTTGACTAAGCAACTTTCAAAATTTAGAGGTTGACTTGCATTGACTAGTTAATTGATAAAATCATTCAACTTTTTGATTTTATATCCAATAGGAAAAAAAGGTTTAAGATCATAAAAACTAAGAATATACTTGAGAAGCTACACATCTAATTTTATTTCCAGCTTCTAATACCTTTTCCTTTAGTTTGTTCGTATTAACCAATATTAATAAATTCAAGTACATTTTGGATCGAGTTTCTTTAATAATTTAATACGATATATTGATTTGTTTGTGATTATTTTCATTTATTAAAATATGATATTATTTTTTTTATTAGTATTAGATATCTAAGTCTTTGAACAAATTAATCTTGAGGATGACCGACTCGATCCCACGGATCTCTGATAAGGTACTAAGTAATTTTTATACAAGATATGTTTCATTAACTACTAGAGTAAATCAGAAGTATTCACAGTTCAACAACTAAGCTCGGCGACGTAGTCACGCCATCCCTGTAAAACAAGTCCGACGTCGAAGATGTATTCTATCCGATAAGACAACTTATCTACATCTAGCTCAGGGTTGTATGTCTAAATTTTTTTGAAATTCAGAGTTAAACTTGTCTAAGCAAAGAATTGAATCGTGCTTGAGTAATTGGATAAGGATATAGATTAGGTTTGGCCACCCCTAATTGCTCTTGTGACCTAGTTTACCTTCGATCCAACTCAGTTAACGTACTGTCGATTAAGATCAATGTGAGTTGATCAAAATTGTTTGACTATTGATCCCCCAGGGTACGATGCAACGACAAAAGCGGAGAGAGAACGTAACACAATTCGATCCTATGCTACGACATCATTTGACGATGAATTTAGAAAAAATTCGTTCAGGGTGGCTCTGGGACCAAGAGTTTGCTCGGTAGACAGAGTACAACTTCGACGTTGGATCGTCGTTCAGAAATAACGTAACTGCAGAGTCTGAGTTAAACCGTGAAAAAGCGGTGAGTGCTTCCCTGATTTACCTTCGGTAGCTGGTGGAGGTCACTTGCATGGACTCTGATCTTATTCGGCTCAGCTGTTGGCAAAGCATCCCAAGGCATGTGGGGCATGACCGGTCACTTCTAGGGATTAGTCGGACCGAAAGTTTGAATACCCGGATGGAAAAAAAATTGACTATTGATTGATTGTTGATGATATATTGATTAGTGATTATTGGTCCATATTAATTAGCGATAGTCAACTGATACTAATTGACACTCAATTTTTATTTGTTAACCGAAATTAACATGTCGTCGAATATAATTGATAACATCATTCAACTTTTTGATTTTATATCCACATGAAAAAAAAATAAAATGACAAAAGCTAGATTATACACGAGATCATCACACTATAAACTTTCTATTTAGCTAAAAATTTAAGCTATAAAATCTTATTTTATTTCCAACTTCTAATGTCTTTTCATTTAGTTTGTTCGTAAAAACCTAATCAACATTAGCAATTGGATCATATTCTAATTTAGGACTAATTCTTCCAATGAAATTGGTGGCGCTTTCATGCTCAATTTATGAAATAAATGCAAAATTATTATTTATTTGCTTACAATGAAGATCTAGTTCGATCGTTTCTTGTAACATATGTATCTTGCTATTTGACTTAGAGAATATCGAGGATTTAGGATTTTAGGGTTTAGGGTTTGAGAATGTTGAGAATTTCATATGTAAACTCGAGGTAAGAGTTAAAATTATTTATATGTCCCCTTGATCTTTGTCGACAATGTTTACATATTTACTATATAAACATAATAAGTATGTTATATGTGATTTATCTCTTTCGTATTGACTGTGAGATTGATTGATGGAGGTGTTGAGAATGAACGAATCGTCTTTTACACTAATAAAATTTTACAATTAAAAATAAATACTTAATAAATATACTCTAACTTTTCACATATTGAGTTGATGGTGCTGATATGTCAAACATGATCCAAGCCCCACTTGACTTCTCAAGAGGTGTATTCAAACTCACTAACTTTGCCCTTTAGGAATTCAAGAGTCAATAAGGGAAAATAAAAACAAGAAATTTATTTTGTTATTTCTTAAATATTTCTATATGAGAAAATTTATTTTATATGATTATTAGTGTCGATGGGTCATAACGAGACATGACTCGAGCTAACCTTATCTTATCGAGAAATATAGAGGAGCATGACTTGACTCTTTTTTTTAGCTAATACTTGTCTTGGCCCGACTAGCTATAACTTAGGTTTGATTGAGTTTTCTAATATTTAAAATTTTAATTAATATTTTAAAATTATTAAGATGGTAAAAACAAAAATTTAAAATAACATTATCGAATATTTGTTAAAGCATATTTGATATCAATAGATGAACTTATATTTAGAGTGAATTAAGCTAGCTCCCCGAGTTGCATTGATCTATTTCGTATCTGGTTGATGCGGTAATAAGAAATCTACTATGTCATTTGAAGTTATTAATGAAATTATCGAAGATACTCGTCTCTATGAAACAATCATACATGTACGTATTACCACATGTCAAAAAGCTCATCCTTCGATGTCTAAATTAGGTTCACATTATAAACCAAAAGTAATGAAAGAAGATGAAGATAGCCAAAAGTCAAATTTTCCTTTTCATCGTCAAACTTTTTATTTATAGAGTTGTAGCTCAAATCTTAACGGGTTATTAGGTGCGGACATTGCGAGTTGTGAACGGTATGAGGATGCTGATCTAATATAACTCACCAACAACTAAATTGGACTTATGTCATATGAACCAGATCTATTGGGCCGAAAGGGATATCTGTCTCTTGGTATCAATGCATCATATTAACCAAATCCAAGCTAGATACCGACGATATCACCGGTTAACTCAACTCATTTGACGCATCTATAGAAAGTTTAGGTCATATTATTTTCATTAACTAACTATAACAATGTAAATATAGTTTTCATGAGTGAAGCTAATTATAACTATAGTTATAATTGTTTGACATGGACAAAATGATTACTCACAAACATTTTTTTTTTAATTTCTATTTTTAAATGGTCACAAATTCTATTCTACGACATGTTAGTGTATAAAGATTGTAATATATAACATGGTAAATTTCTCAGAGGATATATTTAAAGTTAATTAAGAACATTGATCTATATAAACATGTCAAAATATACAAAAATAAGATCATATTTAAAAGCAACATCATTCTAATTAATTACCTATTCATACCTTTATTTATGTCGAAATACAAAAGAAAACCTATGGTTCATTCATTAAAAAAAAAAAGCCATTAAAGTGATTTGTAAATACAAATAAATCAGATTCTCATCACTCAACCTTTAAAAAAAATAAAATAAATAAAACTCACAGATTATTTCTGTAGTTAAAAAAAAAAACTCATCCTACACAATCTGATAAGCTGAAAATTGAAAAATAAATCAATGACATTATATAAAAAAAAAACAAAAACTTATGCAGTACTGTCTATCTGTAAATGAATATATATAATCTGCTTAAATTTTTTAGAAACAGACGTACGCATGCACAGTATTCCTAATTTCAAATTTAGAGACAAACCTGCATGCCTTAATTAACTGCTTAACCCTAACTGCAATAATCCCCAACCAAGAAACTAAGATCGCATCAAGAATCTAACTCGCACTGTGCTGATCAGCTGCTTAATCTAGGACACGCAGTGAGTGAGAGATCTTTATGCAAGTAACTAAAAATTGGCCCAGATCCTGTAGATTTGGGGGCGATCTATGATCTATCCCTTTCTACCGGGTAAAACAGTACAAGAGGAGGAGGAGAGAGGAGAGAGACTCGAGTTGCACTTGCAGTGGCCGCTCGTGCGGGCAGATAAGCTTTAGATTCTTCTACGTCTAGGGCAGGGACCAGTAATATATATGTGACATATATATATAGATATATATATTATATACGTGTGCGAGTATATATGATCTCTCGTTGCCACTTAAAATGTCTGCCATTAGAGCATTACTGTAAAAGAAAAAGGATGAACATAAGAAGAAAAAGATAGCAGAGGGGGCGAATCAAGACAGCAGTCTGTGACAATGCACGTAAACAAGGAAATTAAAGCATTCGTACTATGAACAGTGAGGCGACGGGAATCTCATGTCAGTTCTTGCAGCTGCACCACCCAATTTAGATCTCCTTTTTTTTTTTTTTGGGTTTCTTTTCTCCTCGGAGAGTCGGAGTTGAGGAGCCAGGAGAGACTGAGTTCCGATGTCTACAGAGAGGCGAGATGGATCATGCAGTGATTGGTAAGCTCGATCGTTAGTTTGTAATGCAGAATTTTGTGGAGCGTGAATAATATGTGAGGAATGGAAAAGAGGATAAATTTGGGAGAGGAATGATCGGCGATGGCGTTATGAGACGGGCGAGGAACCGCCGCAGGGCGGATCCGGCGCCGGCGAGGAGGAAGAGGCGGGAGGGGGCGGAGCGGAAGAGGACTCGCCTGCGGCGGGGGCAGTAGTAGGAGTGGCAGCCGCGGCGGCGGCGGTGGTGCGTTTGCGCTTTTTCTTCTCGTAGGGGATGCCGCGCGCCTTGGCCTGGCTCTCGCGGACCTCGCGGAGGTAGATGCGGACGGCGCGGGCGGCGAAGGGGTTGGACTCCTGGCGGCCGCCGTTCTCCTCGTAGGCAGCGCGGAGGCGGCCGATGAGGGCGTCGAGGGAGCCCCAGGCCTGGCGGAGGGGGCAGGCGCAGGAGGCCGGCGGGTTTGGCTGGCCGAAGAAGGCGCACCCCGCCTCGTGCACCTTCGTCTTCCCGAACTGGTCCAGGTACTTGAGGAACTCGATAACGTGTGCGCCGCTGCACCGCGCCAGCGTCAGCGGCGGCTTGTGGTTCCTCAGGTACTGCAGGAACGTGTTCCAGTCCCGCCGCTTCTGCGACTCGTACCGACTCAGCTGCTGCTGCGGTGGCGGTTGCGCCGGAGGCGGAGGATCCTGGTCGCCGGCCGGCGCAGAGGATGAAGCGCCGCCTTCTCCAGACTCCATGCGCGATCCTTACCTCGAGGAGGCAATTCAAATCCCCACCTCCTCACCACTTCCAATTAACAGACCTCGCAGCCTCGCTCGATCTCTGTTCCTGCGCGATCCATCCAGTGAAAGGGGCTGAGCGATTGAGCGAACGGAACGGAGCGGAGCGGAGAGGAGCGGAGAGCGGAGGTAGGTAGAAAAAGTGGGTCTCCCGGGGACGTCGAAAGGGTAACGCGCAGAGAGCGTAATCAAGGCGGGTGGCCCCACGCTGTGTTGCGACGTGAGGCGAGTGAGACCGACGTCTCTGCTCCTTTGGGTTTAAATTTTGGGTGTGCGTCCAATTTCCCTTGGAATCATTCGGAAAATAGAACGGAAACCCGACTCCGGTTTGAACCGCATCACTGCACCGGTTCGAGTTCGATGAACCGTACTTAATTTAAATTACACGTACAACATATGAATGATCATCTATAATTAAAATTAGAATTGTCGTAATTAAATCCAACTTGCAAGCTAATCTCTTCATTAATGTGATTTAGAAAATAGGCAAGCCACCTCCAATGCCCTTCTAATTAAGTATAAATGAGAAAATAAGACAAACTTTTAGTGTTCGATCTAACTTAATCTCCAACTCAACTAAAGTATAATACAACATAATCTGTTGCAAACGATGCTAAAAAAAGGAGACGAGATGAAGTTGCCGATATCACTTAACTATACGAGGTGCAAGCTATATCGAAAAGCTCTCGACATAATTAGTTGGTGAATAAAATTACAAGATCAAAAACTTCAAAAATGAGAGTGATATACGTACACTCACATGTCAAATGAATCATTCAAATATGCCAAATTATACTTAAAATTTTCTTCTAGAGTATTTGAACAATTATTTTCTACAACATAATTATTCATCTAGAAGGAGGGATGTGATGACTAAAATACCACATTGACTTGAGTTCTTAGTCAACGGGTCCCTCTGAAGTCAACCTACGACCGACCTGCACGTCAACTTTGGCCTTGGCACTGTGCACCAATCTATCTCCAACAGTTCATTAATGGATTTTGGTGCCATCCAATAGCCTAGTCAATGCACAGCTCACGCGGACCCCGCTTAACACGTACATTGCTTGCGTGGCTAGATCGAGTTCAAGTTTCTGTCCATCCTGAGTTCAAATGATCATTTATTATCTTATCAATCGTGTTTATGAATATAATCCTTTTATAATTTATTCTCTCTTGAATTTTGAAGGATCGAAACGACAATTTCAATCCGATATAAAATTTTATATTGAAAAAATATAAAAAAAAAATATGAGATCTTTTTGATAAAATATAAAAATAAATTTATGAAAATTTATGCTTAAAATAGAATTTCATCGAACTGACAATTTTTATATTTATTTTCGTATATGAGCACGGATCCTTCCTGTGAAGTAGGTCCGTTTGACTCGAACCACATTTTACAAAAATAATATTTTCTTTAATCAAACATCATTAATTATTTAATGATGATAAATCTAATGTATTTTTTTTTATAAAAATAAAGGATTTAAGTAATCATTATGTATGGTTGTATGTTATTGAACTTTCAAAGTATGATATAAAAGGTGAAAATTAAAGCTCTAGGCGGAGAGACTAAAATAAAAATTACAATCACACATGAAGCTTCCGTCGTGTGGGATATCGGAAAAGAAATTAATTATACACAGTCTTATCTTACTTTTTTACAAGAGACTATTTCTAAGATTTAAACCCGTGACCTCTTGATGATAGGGCAATAATTTTACCGTTGTGCCAAGACTCCTTTCTTTTAGGCGGAGAGACATTCCAAAAAAATACAGTTTGATTCTTTGTTATGATATCGTTCGACAATAAATTTAAAAAAAATCCATTCGGATGATCTTAGGGTTAAGAGTTTATCAGGTGGACGAAGTATGACTTCAGTGTTGGACAGTCATTCAAGGATGGCATGACTGCGGAGTCCGAGTTGAACTGTGAAAAAACTGCGAATACTTCTCTCATTTACTCTTGATGGTTGGTAAAGACCACTTGGACTCTAATATTATCCAGCTCAACTATTGACGAGATATTTCGAAGATCCATAGGACAGGACTTGTCACTTATAGAAATTAATCGGACCGAAAGTTCGGATACCCAACGTCGATAAAAAAAAATGGAAATTATAACTATATACTTATTAGACAATATATATATATATAATTAAAAAGATATAAATACAGGATTAATTATTTATCATAAAAAATAAAATAAAATTCTTCGCAACCAAACTTTATTCATTTAATTAATTTTTGACTCCCCTAGAGCTTTTAAAAGATTATTCAAACCTTTAAAATAATTGATGAGATAAGAATAACTGAAAACTCCCTTCAATAATAGTATGCAATAATATTCATGGCAATAAAATTATTTCACACACATTCAATATTTTATCCTGTATTTTGGATAATTTAGAAAATCTCGTTGACAGATATAAGAATCTATATATATATATATATAAAATTAAAATACTATCAATTTTAATTTAAAAAGTTGAATTAGTTCGGACTAAATTATTGAAGTTTTAATTAATATTTGACTAGTTTTAATCAAAATGACTATTTTACTATTAAAATAAGAGTATTTTTAAGACATGAGATGTTTTATTTTTAATTTTTATAAATATGGATGCTCTTATAATTTTTTTTTACCAATTAAATTGGTAAAGTTATTTTTTAAAAAAATAATTTAGTTTAGTGTTTTTTTAGGTGCCCATGCTAATGGTAAGGTGCGACCCTATCAATACGTAAATAAATAAATAATTGCGACCCTTGAGGTGTGTGCCCGTATGGGAAGGACGGTGTATGATTAAAAATTTTGAATGATAAATGAGCAAACATGATATTTTAAAATTTATCTAGTACCACATAAATTTTAATAATAATAATCTATAATTATTTTATTTGCACTAGGCCACACTTATATGATTGTATGAATAATTGGTTCTTCTATATTTTTCTCATGATTGGTAATTAAGTCATTTAAAGTATTAATCCATATACAACTTTAGTCAAATTACTAGTTGTTTTTAAAGAAAGAAAACATATAAAAGTAGATTTGGTCAAGATTTGTTTGAAAGAAAAATAATATAGGTTGGGCGACGTACAATGCACCATTTGTGTGTGATAATGAAGAATGTTTAGTAATTTTATCATCCTCTGTCTCGCTCGAGCACTCCATCTCTGTTTCTCATTCGATGCCCGAGCACCTTTGTCATTTGACATCGTCGTCGAATGGCCAAATTTCGATCGTGATCTGTTCAAAATCCGATCGCAGTTTGATCGATATCGAAGTCCGATCGAACCGCGACTAATTCCTACCAGACCACAATTAATCCCGACTAGAATATTCGAGTAGAATTGCAGCCGCTAGCGCCGCAGCTGATTCCTACTAAATTACGGTCAGAATAGATCACAATTGCGATTGCCAGAGGCTACGACGCTAGTGGTTGCAATTCGATTAGATTCCGATCGAAATCTAGCTGCGGTTTTGTCGGTCGAACGATGGTGGTGAAGCGACAACGATCGTGACCCCGACAGATTTAGGGATTGACTATATTGATCATCGGAGAATAACATTGTGGGAGGGAGGATTGATCATTTCTCATTTACTATACAATCCCGTGAGATTGGACAGAGATTGGACAACTCACAATGCCTCGTGCACGGGTGCATACGGATCGCCACCCAACATATCATATCTTTCTCTATATATAATTTTCTTATGTTGCACGACTTATGTCGTGCTATTCGTGCACGGAAACGGGAATGCACAATAATTTCCATCGCGCATGAACACCTATTTCGCATGTCCGAATGGGAAATACACAGTAACTTTCCTGTTGGAGTCTCTCTCCGCCCTTGGCTGCTCGACAGTGCCGCTGAGCAATCGGAATCCGATCGAATTGCAACTGCAATCGAGGTTGATTCCGGTAAGATTGCGGTCACCAACAACCGCAACACTAGTAACCATAATTCGATCAGATTTCGGTCGGAATCCGACCATGGTTCGATCAGTCGGACAATGATGATCTCAATAGGTTTAACGGTTTTGCTATAGTGCTCATCGGAGAAGACGACGTGAGCAAAACATTGTGCAATTTTCATTTACTGTATAATTCCGTGAATCAAACGGTGATTAGACGATGGAGAAGTTGTCATGCATGCGACGCATAGCGATCGTCACACAACATATATTTGATATGTTGTGCAGCGCATCAATGTGTGCTCATACGCGATTGAATCTCAACTGTCCAATCATACGAGATTGCACGATAATGAGGAATACATAGTGTTTCTTCCCTGTATGATCTCATCACTGTCGGACGTTGTCAGAGCCGATTGACACTATAGTCTAACCCCTGAATCATCGGGGTCGTTGTTGTCGTCCGACCGACCGAACCACAATCGAATTCCGATCGAATTACGATCAGAATTTGGGCGAATTACGACCACTAACATTGCAATCGCTAGCGGCCGCAATCACAGTCAATTCCGATCGAAATTCGACTGTGGTTCAACCATCATTAGAGTTCAACTGGATATCAGTTGGATTCTGATCAAATTGTGGTTAAAATCCGATCGATTTGTGACTGCCAGTGTTGCGGCTGGCATACACAATCACAGTCGAAATCAAATCGATATTCGGTTGGACTCCAGTACCAATCGGACCGCGGTCGGAATCCGATCGCTTAGCTGTGATGCCGAGCAACAGAATTCGATGGAAAATAATGTGTATCGCACTCGTTTTCTATGCGCGAATGTGAAATGCGCAATAACATCGTCGCGACCCCTTCTTCTCGCTCGAGCACTGGTAGCTTGGAATCGCCAACGAACGATCGGATTCCGACCACAATCTAATCGAAATATGATCACGATCCGATCGACACTAGATTCTGATCCGGTCGAAATTTGGTTGCTAGTGTAGCGTTGATTTGCTGCACACCTTATGTTGCGCTATGCGTATGCGACAATTTCTTCATCGTTCGATCGATCGCAATGATTACACAGTAAATGAGTAATACACATTGCTCCGTCGTGTGTCTTCTTCCTTGAATTTGCACTATAGCCAATGTCTGAACTCCTCAGGGTCGTTGCCGCCATCGCTATCGCCATCCGACTGATCAATCTAAATTCGATCAAATTGCGACCGCCAACTCTGCGACCGCAATCGCAGTCGATTGCGATCGCGATTCATCCAGAATCCGACTGCAATTCGGTCGAAATTTGATCGCGGTCCAACCAGTGGTAGCGACACTAGCAGTCGCAATTCGGTCGAATTCTGACTGAGATCCAACCACGGTCAAGTTGACACTGGAGTTCGATCGGATCACGGTCAAATTCTGATCAGATCGCGATCGAAATCGACTACGATTACGGTCGCCAACGGTAGCAGAGCTGGTGACCGCAATTCGATCAGATTCCGGTGGGAATCCGATCGCGGTTTGATCGGTCGATCAGACGACAATGATGACCCTAACGAATTTAGACATTGACTATAGCGCGGATTCGAGTAAGAAAATGCACAAGAGAACACTATGTATTTCTCATTTACTATATATATATATATATCCACGATGATATAATATTGTCTGCTTTGAACTTAAATTCTCGTAAATTTATTTTTAAACTTTACTCAATAATCTCTCATCAAATGAAAGATCACATTAGATCTCTTTAAATTCTTTTGTACTCGAAAGATTTTCTCTGTCAATTATTCGATCCTCATGATCTAACCTAACATCTTATTTAGTGTTTTGGTTCTCTAAATCTTGACATGGGAGTTTCTATTTCTTTCATTTGAAGTTTATGATTCGATTTGAATCATTAGCTTTGATACTATTTATTAGATCCGATGAAATTTATATATCTTCGTAATAATACAATATTATTCATTTTGAATCTAAATTGTTATGAATTTATTTTTAAATTTTATTTCATCCTATAAATTTATCTTTTCTACATATATATTATGAAATTTTGATGGTACTTCAATCATTCCAACAGTATATATATATAAACTTTAATTCACTATTTACGTGAGTAAGCGCACAAACTTTCGACGTGCAGTGGAAACTTCCTTTCTCTCTCTCTATATATATATTGTAGTGATCAGGTGGACGTCGAATCGGTGAATGCCTGTGTGCAGAAACCTAGGTGAACAGTGATTTCAATGTTCACTTTAGTTGTTGCATGTGAACAGTGAAATCATTGCTCATAGCAATAATTCGCACAGGAGCGCATAGAATTTTGTCGCTCGTCTTATCAAAATCTTTTATATATATATATATATATATATATATATATATATATATATATATATATAGTTAAGATATCTTGTCTTGATTTATCGCGCCCGTCGCGACTATGCGACCACCGATGGCGTCGTCGTCAGCCGCCACGCCGTCCGGAGGCCACGGACTGGCGCGATCGCGCCAGTGGCCGGATCCGCCGGTTCGGGCAGCCGGTTCCGGCCGAATCGTGGCGGAATCTGGCGAATCCCGCCGGATTCCGGCCGGATTCGCCGGAATCGGCGATCGCGGCCGCCATCGGCGGCCGCGCCAGTCATCGGTTCGGTCGCGATTCGGCCGGTCCGCGAAGGATCTCTGGCGCGGCGATCCTTCCGTCGCGGATCCGGCAGAATCGCGGCCGGAATCCGTAACGCGGCCGGCCGCCGGCCACACAGGCGTCGATCGCGCCCAGTCCGTGACCTCGGCCTTGGCGGCGCAGCATACCGGCGGTGGTCGTGTAGTCGCGGACGAAGCGCGGATAAATCGGCGCGAGATATCGATTTCTATATATATATATAGGATTACGATAACTGCGCGATTGATCCTGTCGCGTCCGTGCACGGCAGCGTTCCCGTACGCCGATCAGCCGCGGCGCGTTCCCCGTCGTCACGCGTTCGCCGTCGTCGGCCACGCCGTCCGACCACCGCCGGGCCGGCGTGATCGATCGCCGATTCGCCGTGGCGGAGTTCTGCTGGTTAGCGGCCGGAATCCGGTCTTCTGCCGAAATCACCAAAGATTGCGCGGCGTGCAGCGTAGCGCCGCCGCCGATCGATCGGATTCCGGAATCCGTAGAATCGGCGAGATGGCCCGGTAAGCCGGCCGATTCGTCGGTCTAATCGATCGGCCGCCATTTAGGCGGAATCGCGAATCGCGGCCGAAATCGCGCGAATCGGCGACCGATTTGGCCGCGATCGGCCGATTGGATCAGCGGTGCGAGTCGTCGAATCCGATGTGAAGGATCGGCGTCGTATGTAGGTCCTTCATGCCGCCGGATTCAGTGTCGGCCGGAATCCGACCGATCGCGGCAAAATCGGCGCCGATTTTGGCGGTCGATTTCGATTCAACGCGATTCGGCCGGCCGGCCGAATGGCGGTCGGCCGATTATCTGCGGACGGACCGACGCGTTGGCTGCCCGTCGACACTGTCGGCCGTGATGGGCGCCCGCTCCGCGATCTTGATTTTCGATCGGTTAGCGCCGGATTCCGGCCGGTAAACTCCCCCCGCCGGACCACCGGCGAGTGGCGCGTCGATCGCGCCCGGTCCGGCGGCCGGCGGTGGCCGGACGGCCAGCAAGCGCTATATATATATATATATATATATATATATATTGATAAATTGCTTATTTAATGTAACTAACGTATAATGATTAATGCATTTTTTTAAATACCACAAAGTCGATCTAAGCGAATTTAATCGTACAAAAGATTAACGTTTCTTATTATTTAGTTGTTCTCATCCTATCAACCAATTTGATGATAATGACAATAACTTTTTGAATGAGAGTTTAGTGGAAAATTATTAAAGACAAAGATGATAAATCTAAAATGATTTTTTAATCGACAAAGATAGACTTAGTACAAAAGTATATATAGGTTCCAATTTATGTTATTTACTAAATGAAAAATTCCTTTTTTTTTTTCTACATTATACGCTTGCAAAATTTATTTCAAGGATATTATTAAGCTAATATTAATATAAGAAGAAAAATAATGGGGAAAAAAAATAAGATATAGATACATTAATTTCTCTAGCATCCTTATTTTTTTTAGTTACCATTAATTAGATATTCAACTCTTAGAGTCGATTTATTCTGAAGATGACCGATTCAATTCTACGAAATTTTTTTCAATGCCATCTGTATTTTTTTTTTCTTTTTTTAAACAACCCGGTCTGCGAAGCTCATGCCGTCGTCGAAGAAGGAATCAATTTATCAGATCTTACCTTCTTTTTCAATATAAATCTATATAAATTGAGAAATAATCATAACAGATGGTCCAACATCTCAATATTTTAAAGTTTATCATTTCATTGAAAGAAAATTCATATAATGTATTCATTGTATTGTAATTGAGAATCGAATTGAAAATACTTGAAACACTTTATCGCTACACCGTAGCTCGGAATGTTACCTGACATTCAAATAGTATTTTTTTTTCTACTAAAGATTTTAAGTACAATCGAATTTATACCCGAAATTATTATATCTATGTAAATTCATTTATATTTTTTTTATTTTTACTAATTTAAATTTTAAATATTTATTTAGATATTATATTTCTTATTCTATCAATGTGATATGTTATTATTAGTATTGCCTTGATTATCTATTATTTGCAACTGTTGGCATATATAAATATATTTAAAAAAAGTTAATTTCTAAAATATTTTTAAAAAGTTAATGTGATGATTTTACTATTCATTCATTTATTTATTTATTTTCAAAATATATTTTTGGTATATTGCTATGACATGATAGAGAAAAATAATTTAAAATCTAGGATAATAATTAATTTATATCATACAATTTTAAATATGTATTTAATTATTATTTACGTGACATATAGTTGCTTTAGCATTTTCTATTATGTGACAAAATTATTGCTATGTGATATCTTTTCAATTGACATTAGCATTAATTAACCTAGCTCACACCAAGAATATTTATGGCAACATCAACATCATCAATATTAATGTTCAATATTTCATATTATCTCACACTCGATCGATCAATATCAATCGACTATAGCACTTAGATCATTGATGGATCCATGCATAGTTCATACGAACCTCAACATCGATCAAAATCAAAATACTTCAATATATATCGATGTCAATGGATCAACCATCCGAGAGCAAAGACAACAACACCACCTCAATTCTCATAGCGAATGAATAACAAATTAATCAAATGAATAATTATCAAGACGTAATACAAAGAAGATCAGAAGAGGAAGGAGACTTTGCAACGATTAATCATCCTTAAAATGATTTAACAATCCACTTGCTTAATTATAGTGTTGGAAGTATGTTCAAAATTTCACATTAAACAGATATATAATTTTAATTATATTGATATAATTTTTTTTTATAAAATTCAAAAATAAATCCATGAGGATTTAGAAAAATATCAAATCATTGAGCTGTTAATATTTGTACCGGGCTAATGGTAACGAACTAATTAAGAGTTTTACACATATAAATCCATATTTAATAATCCAAATCCATAAATTCACATGTCAATTGATTTAATACGTTTGCTTAACATCCAACCGTTATTTCTATAACTCGAATATATGGTGACTTCTAGATCACACGATATTAATTTTACCGTCGCTAAAATTGAATTACAAATGCAAAAATTTCTTTTGATTTACATTATATCAACATGTGTTATGAAATTTACAATTTCATCCTCGAAGATTATATCAATGTTGTAATTTTCGTGAATGTCATGACACTTTGTATATCATTTCGTAAAAGGTTGGAATCGCTAATCTAACGACCCCTACTGACCTGTCCTATGACCATTGTAAGGGAGGGAGGGGACTTTGACTTTGATGCGATTGGTCAGGAAAGAGAAGGGTCATCTGAGCTCAGAGAAGAGTTTTAGATCCTCCTTCGAAATCGATCCGTGCTCATTTCGTAAGTACCGCTCTGTCCCAACTAACATGTCATTCCTAGAGGGACGACACTTTGTATATCATGATCCACTAGATTGTTTCATCAAGCTAATTAAACCACATGAATTCTTATGCATTTTAATTTTCATCATTTAAAAAAATTATTTACTTGTTTTGGAGTTGAGACACGTATAGAACAATTTGACTTTTGACCCCCCCTAAAAACAAAATTTTCATTCCGTCATATTTCCACTTCCACATTACTTTAGATAAAAGATATGCCCAAAATCTCAACTTTGTTGAGACAAAAGTAACAAAAGCAAGAATCTTGAATTTTTCAAATTTATTTGTTTACTTATTTTCCCTCGATCTCATTTCTTTATGAAAAGCTCTTGCATCTTCAATACTATCGCGACAAGGAGGATTTTACAAACTCTAGCTCAATCTTTCGCGTACTCGCTCTCACCGCGTAGCATGTAAAAGAGAAAGCACAAGAATCCAATGTCGGCCAAAGGTGAGAGCAAGTTTTTCCTTCAAATCTCGCGAGTAGACTTGGCTTTGCCCACCGTCAAAACTCTCATCTTCGCCGAACATTTCGCTACCATTCGAGAGGAGGAGGTCGACCCTACCGCCCCGGATTCCTTCAATCATTCAGTGCCATCCAAAGCTGGCTACCAAAGTGACTAATTCCTACTGTCTGCCATCTTTTGGTGCTGCATCACATTTGATTGACCACCACCAGTGGCAATATCATGGCTCATGATGATCACATATCAGGCTCGACTCATTGCCAAGGCTAAAGTTCACGATACGAAGATCAAACCGGTTCCGATAATACGACTCGGTCGGAGGCACATGATCACTAATATATAGAGCCTAGGGCCTACTAACCGCTTTGGTTTATGATCTAAAACAGTTCAAAGGGTTGTTCCTCACTTTAGATGAACTGAATTTAAATGAGAGAGACAAACCTAAAGTGAAAGCCCTAAAACTATTCATGATGATCGATCCTCCATTATTTGGTGTCACTCTCTTTGAATCATTGGCATGCATATATGTTCCATCTCTATTTGAACTTGGATTTAAAGAAGAGTTTTGATGAGTTTGAGATAAATTAATTGCCCATTTAGGTTGTATTTTTGCATAAATATTAAGATTGGGACATGAGTTTTTTTTTGTGCGAAGATAACGAACTCGTTCTTGGATTTGCTATATATCTAGTCGCAAAATGGCTCCGTTTATAAGGTCTTTTCGGTCGACTCAATGATCCGGGCAATATGTGAATGTAATGTTCAATAATAATAGGTACTTGTCGGTGTATTCTTTTTATAAGGCAATGAATTGTTTGTTGAATATTTGGCAATGTATCGATTTTAGATTATTCAAATGACATTTTTTTAGGAGATAGCAAATTGGGTGAAGAGGGGTCAATTGGTCTATAAATTTGAATACACTCAAAAGATGCTTCCACGTTAATTTTATCGTTGTATTAAGACTCTCCTTCGTCATTTTTAATACGATGCAAAGTAAAAAAAAAAATGAAAAAGTCTAATGGGGGTGTTGGGTGCATGTGAATAGTTATTTATTTTTTTGAGAATTTTTGTAGAATAAATATATTTATATTTGATGCTAAAAATAAATTTAAACTATCAATTCCTACAAAAAAAATGATAATAATTCCACATTATTAGAAAACACTATTCATTCTTTTATTTCAAAAATAATTATTTTTTTGATCTATTAATCCATTTGTGCTTAATCCATCCAAAATAAATACATATTTTGAAAACCAATTTGGCCATCCTACATAGCAATAGGATCAAGCCATCAATGGAGCTAGATGATTAATATGCTAGTTGAGTTGACCGATTGAACTAGATAAATTGAAGAGTCAATTTGATAGATTAGACTAGATAGGCCAAGTTAGTCAAGGGCCACACCCTTTAGGTAAAATGCATCAATCGAGTTAGACAATTTAGATAGAACAAATAAGTCAATCAAGTCAACCTGTCAGCCGCAAAAACGAAGAGACATTTCACAAGAAAATACAGTTCAATCCTCTGCTGTGATATTATTCAATAATGAATTTAAAAAAAAATCCATTCAGACGACCCTGAGGTCCAAGAATTTGTTCGGTGGGCAGAGTACAACTTCAACGTTAGATCGTCGTTCAAAGATGACACGATTGCGGAGTCCAAGTTGAACCGTGAAATAGCTACGAATGCTTCTCTGATTTATTCTTGATGGTCGATAGAGGTCATTTGGGTTCCGACCTTACCCGATTTAATTATTGGGGAGGAGTCTCGAAGATCCGTGGGATTGAATCAGTCATTCAAAGAGATTAGTCGGATTGAAAATTCAAATATTCTGATGTCAAAAAAAAAAAAAAAAGTAGACTATCTAAAAGATCGAGATAATCGAATGGAGTAATAGGGCGTGTTAGCTAAGTAAGACCATGTGAATTTATTGAAAGTCAAAATGATTGAATTGGAGGAGCTAAGTAGCTTGATTGGGTGAATTATTTTGAATGATTTGAATAGGTTTATTAGGTGGAATGGTATAGGAGAATCGATCGATCGAGTCAGACAATTCAAGAAATTTAATTATATTACATAAGTTCTAAATGATTTTAAGTTTAGTAAAATAAAGATAGAATATATGAAAATTAAATTTAATAATATTAGATATAATGAGACAAATATTAAGATAAGAGATGATGAATTATCTAGAATTGAAAACTTTAAGTATTTAGGATTATTTTTATAAAATAATAGAGGGCTTGAGAGAGATATCTTACATAGAATACAAATTGGATAGTTGAAATGGAAAAAAATATCGCATGTTTTATGTGATTGTAAAGTACCTCTAAAATTTAAAGAGAAGTTCCATAAAACGACAATTAGACATATAATGTTGAATGTTGGACTACGACTCAAGTACATAAAAAAAATAAGAGTTGTAAAGATGATGATATTAAAGTGGATATGTGGACATACGATGATGGACAAAATAAAAAATGAAAACATTAGAGAAAAAGTCGAAATTGCATCTTGAGAAAAAACTCTAAGAGATACTTTTAAAGCAGTACGAACATATATTTAAATGATCAATAAATACTCCAATTAGGTGATATGAAACGATGATAAATACACATATCAAATAAGGAAGACGAAGATCGAAAAATACTTGATTAATAACAATAAAATAAGATAAAATTTATTTAAGTATAGACGATAATATAAGAGGATAAAATCCAATGTCGTAGAATGATTCATATCGTCGATTCCATCTAATAGGATAAAATTTGATTGTTGTTGTTGTTGTTATAAACAATTTAGATAAATTAATAGGATGTGCTTAAGAAAATTATGAGGCTTAGTGGACAAGAGATGAGTCAAATGGATCGATTAGGTCAATCGATGTAAACAAGTCTAACAAATCGATCAAATTCGACAGTTCGAACAGGCCAATCGAGCCAATTAGCTCGAATTGGTTAGGCCAAATGGCAAAATCAATTGGGTCAGACCAAGTGATATGGGATGAACATTAAAGAAAGAAAAAAAAGTTCAAAGTCCTCAAGGATTATCATTATTATGTTTTACAATATAATTATATAATCTCGAAGGGTATAATTATGACCTATAAGATTTAATATAAATTATCCTTTCTGCCTTTTTTTTTTTGGACGACTTTATTCTGAGTTTCTAATGATTTAGTACTACCATCCATAGGTCCTTTTGAATATTTAAACTTTGCAAATTATAATTTAAAAAGATACTAGAAATTACCTTATAAAATTGAAGTAATGTGTTCTCCCATCATCGTTATCATGTTAAATTGCAACATCTTTATCTTCTCCTATACTCAAATGATCTATAAATGTCGATTGCTTTTCCTCGTCTCCTTTGCAACCCTAACTATTGCTACTCTCGCGGCTCTTAACTACTATTGCTCGCGTACAAGAACCTAACAAGTTTCGGAGAAGATAATCCGTGGCAACCTCATTTGCAAAATCACCCTCCTTCATGCTCGGGCGAAGTTTCGGATCGACTAGAATGTCGGTGGGCTCGAACTTATTCAGATTTACAAGTAGTGAAACACTTTGCTGGAAAAAGGAAAAAGTGTGTGACTAGATCAAGTTGCATGAATGATTTGAAATTTTGGATTCAAAAAAAAAAAAAAAAGGCCCAGCTAAACAGCAAATTTGTAAATCATGTCGATCGATAAAATATAATAGGAGGAGAATGATGATGAACAAGAAGCTCTCTCAGAGATTCCTTTCATGGATCCAACAGCACCAGACAATAAAAGCATGTTCCACTGTATGTTCACTTGGATAACATGAAATATGGCCTACGACTTTCACCACACCGACAACCACCGACAATGGTTACCAATGTTCACCTGGATAACATTACAAGGGGTGCCTTGTGTATCAAAAAGAATTGATGAAAATGGATGCAAATTTATCAAAAGTTCATAACTTGTACAATAACAGTAATAATCATCAAATGTTATTCTATTAGATGAGATCGACTATATGGATCCTTCTACACTATTAAAATTTATCCCCTATTGTATCATGATCTATACAACAATAACAACAATAACAAAGTCTTATCCCACTAGGTGGGGTCGGCTATATGGATCCTTCTACGCCATTGGACTCTATCCCCTACTATATCATCATCTATATTTAAATAAATTTTATCTTGTTTTATTGTTGCTAACCAAGTCTTTTTTGGTCTTCCTCTTCCTCGTTTGATGTGTATATTTGGTATCGTTTCACATCGCCTAACTGGAGCATTTATTGGCCGTCTAAGTACATGTCCGTACCACCTTAAACGTGTCTCTCGGAGCTTTCCTTCAATAGATGCAACACCAACTTTTTCTCTAATGCTCTCATTTCTTATTCTGTCCATCCTCGTATGTCCGCACATCCACCTTAACATCCTCATCTCTGCAACTCTCATCTTTTGCTCATATGCTTGAGTCGTAGCCCAACATTCAGCTCCATATAACATAGCAGGTCTAATCGCCGTTTTGTAGAACTTCCCTTTAAGTTTTAGAGGCACTTTACTTATCATAAAATACCCGATGCTTTCCTCCATTTCAACCATCCCGCTTGTATTCTATGTAAGACATCTCTCTCAATCCCTCCATCATCTTGCAAAATGATCCTAAATATTTAAAGCTCTCAATTCAGGACATAACTCATCATCTCCTATCTTAACACTTGTCTCATTCGTCTAATATTGCTAAATTTAAATTCCATATATTCTGTCTTTCCTCTACTAAGCTTAAAACCTTTCACTTCTAGTGTTTTCCGATTCTAGTTTAACATTTACTCCTTCACATGTCTCATCTACTAAAACAATATCATCTGCAAACAACATGCACCAGTGTGTCTTGAATGTGTCCGATGAGTTAAATCCATGATTAGTGTAAAAGATAGGGACTTAAAGTCGATCCTTGATGTAACCCTATCTTTATTGGAAATGCTTGATTAATCCACAAGTCTTCACTCAGTCGTTACTTCCTTATACATATCCTTAATTAGTTAGTTCAATATATGTTACACTAACACCTCTTTTTCTAAAATTCTCCATATTATTTCTCTTGGAACTCTATCATGCTTTTTCTAAATCAATGAATACCATGTGTAGATCCGCTTTTGCTCTATACTTTTCAATTAGTTATGCGAGAAGATGTATAGCTTCTACATTGTCGACCTTCTGGCATGAATCCAAATTGATTTTCGAGAACCATGGTCTCCTTTCTTAATCTTTTTCTATTATTTTTTCCCAAAGTTTCACGTGGTATGACTCATTAGTTTAATACCCTATAGTTTTCACAAGTTTGTATGTCTCCTTATTCTTATATAAGGAATTAGGATCTACCCTCCGTTGATCGAGGCATCCTTTTTGTTTTGATATCATGTTAAATAATTTTGTAAGCCATTCAATACCTTGTTTCCCTAGACATTTCCATAACTCTATCGAATATCATCCGGTCAATGCTTTTCCATTTGCATTCCATTTAAAGCTTGTTCTACTTACAAATTTGAATTCTACGATAAAAATTTAAATTTCTATACTCATTGACCTACTTAAATTACCTAAATTAAGTTGGTCTCCTAAACCTTCATTAAAAGTTGATAAAAATATCTCTTCCAGCTCTTTTATTTCTTCATCATTTACTAGTACCTATTGCATTCATCTTTAATACATCTTATTTGATTAAGATCTTTTGTCTTCCTCTCTCTCGCTTTAGCTATTCTATAAATGTCTCTTTCCCCTTCTTTTGTATCTAATTTTCGATATAACGTTCAAAAGTTTGATCTTAAATTCATTCAACTTTCTTAGCTTCTTTCTTGGCTATTGTATATTTTTTCAAATTTTCCTCATTTTACAAATATTTAATTTCTTATATGCTATTCGCTTTTCCTCGACTTTTTCAGACTTTTTCATTCCACCACCAAGATTCTTTACTTGGTAGTGCGTATCCTGACTCACCGAGTACACTCTTAGCTACTATTTTCAATTTTGATACCATTTTATCCCACATCGTATTAGCCATGTATATTTCATCGAATACTTGTTCTCCTACCTTCTCCTTAAATATGTTATGTTTTTCATCCTTTAACTTCCACCACTTAATTCTAGGAGTCGTGTATATTTTCCTTCTATTGATACTATGTTTGAGACGTATATCCAACACTGTTAACCTATGTTGGATAGTTAAGCTTTCTCCAAGGAAGACCTTACAGTCTTTACAAATCTTTCTATCCCTCCTAACCATAAAAAAGTCAATTTGTGATTTATTATTCTCACTTTTGAATGTGACCAAGTGTTCTTCTCTTTTCTTAAAAAACGTATTAGCTAGTATAAGGTCATATGCTATCACAAAATCTAATATAGTTTTACCATCTTCATTTCTTGTTTCAAATTCATAACCCCATTACCCTCTCATTATATTCGATTTTTCACTCCGATACTTTAAATCACCTCTATTAAAATCATCTCATTTGATGGAATATTTTGTAATACTTCATCCAAGTCCTCCCAAAACCTTAATTTGGTATTTTCATCTAATCCTATTTGAGTGCGTATACACTAATTACGCGTTTATAGTTTCTTTCTCCACTACTATTTTAGAGCTATAATTCTATCCCCTTTCTAATTACTCCTACAACTTCATCCTTTAACTAACTATCAACAATAATACCCACTCCATTTCTTGTTTTACTCTTCCTGTATACCATAACTTAAAACCCGAGTTCTCTATCATCTTTGCCTTCTCACCAACCCATTTTGTCTCTTGTACACATCTGATATTAATTTTTCTTCTAATCATCGTATCTACTACCTCCATTGTTTTACCAGTGATAGTTCCTATGTTCCATGTATCAAATCTTAGACTATTAGTTTTCCTATAATATTTATTCTTACCTAACCTATGATGTGAGAACTCTTATTTAACACTACACCCAAGTTCTCGTGGAGATGTAGCGGTCCTTCTTGGAAATCGTTGCGGTCGGACCTGCAACGTGAACTCTAGCATATTTTTCACTACACCCGAGTTCTGAAAATGTAGCGGTCCTTGCCGAGACATTACAGTCGGACCCTGTAACGCGTTCCTTCCGGGGAACAACCTAGCATTAGCACAATAGTTTGATTGATCCATACATTGAACATTTGCCTTAGTTTAACGCTGGCTGGCAACCTAACGCAACCCTCCTCCTTTATCCGGGCTTGGGACCGGCCACGACAAGGTTAACTTATCATGGGCGGAGTTTGTATCATGATCTATATTTAAATAAATTTTATCTTATTTTATTATTACTAATTAAATTTTTTTATCTTTTTCGGAGTATTTATTGATCGTCTAAATATATATTCGTATCACTTTAAATGTGTCTCTCAAAGTTTTTCCTCAATAGATGTAACTCCGACTCTCTCTCTAATACTCTTATTTCTTATTCTGTCCATCCTCGTATGTCTATACATCCACTTTAACATCTTCATCTTTGCAACTCTCATCTTCTGCATATGTGCTCGAATCGTAGTTCAACATTCAGTGTCATATAACATAACAGATCTAACCGTCATTTTATAAAACTTCCCTTTAAATTTTAAAAGTAATTTACAATCACATAAAATACCTGACCATCTCGTTCATTTCAATCATCATTCTTGTATTATATATAAGACATCTCGCTTAATCCCAACATTATCTTGCAAAAATACTCCTAAATACTTAAAGCTCTCAATTCCAGATAACTCATCATCTCATATCTTAATACTTGTCTCATTACGTCTAATATTGCTAACCTTAAATTTCATATATTTTGTCTTTACTCTACTAAATCTAAAACATTTTACTTCTAGTGTTCCCACCAAGATTCTAATTTAACATTTACTTTTTCAAAATAACATACACTATGATATTGTGTCTTAAATATGTCCAATGAATTCATTTATAATTAGTGTAAAAAGATTGAGATTTAGAGTTGATTCTAGATATACCTCTCTTTATTAGAGATGCTTCAAATAATCCATCTGAAATCTTTACTCTGGTCGTTATTTCCTTATACATATTCTTAACTAGTTCAATATATGCTACGGTAACATCTCTCTTCTCTGAAATTCTTCATGTAATTTTTCTTGGAACTCTATCATAAATTTTTTCTAAGTCAATGAATATCATGTGTAGATCTTGATTTTGCTTCCGATATTTTTTCAATTAATTATCTGAAAAGATATATAACTTCTATTATCAACCTATCATCAAAGTGATATATGCATTGAGAGTCATTACTAGTATCAAACTGAGGCACCAAGAGTGTTCATTAATAATCAATCACTGCGATGTCAAAGAGAGTCACCTTGATCTGGGCCATGGGACGAAGATGTTGGGCGTAAAATGACACTCGAGCAGAAGAGTGTTAGTAGTCGAGAGACAGGAAACTCACTTTGTCAGCTAATCAACCACCACCCAAAGATGCTTGTCCGATTCGAGCCTTTGATATAATCACTTTCTTGTAATTCTTTTAAAATCTCCAATTTGCCGAACAGAATGACCAGAAAATTTTAGTGAAAAATGGTGGACCAAGGGGAAGGCAGTAGAGACAGATCATACTATATCCTATCAGATGCTCCAGGCTCATCCACTCTAGCAATTATTGTGATCCATGGAGGGAGAACCTGAGGGCCTGCGGACTTAAGAACAGCAAATGCATCGAATGCGACGACAGCCTTTTCAGATGACAGCAACAAATCCCACAATGTCACGGATAATGCAACCCAGAGATGATTGGATGTCCCGCAATTGTACATGCGATGCGTCTGGATTTCTTCCATGCTGGATGTAGGAACACCACTAGCATACTGACTTTCTTGCATGCGATCATTAATGGAGAAAATTATTTCTCTTCAGATAGGTTGGTGCCCGTTTAGAAGATTCCCCATGCTCAATACTTTTCTCCATGATCGATTGGCAGTGGGGGGGAGGAAACAAACTTGCTACAGCATTTCTTTCATGCATCATTATCAGCTGCTTGGTTTTGAAACTCCTAAAACAAGTAAAACAAAAAAGTCCAAAAATTAGAGAATCACTCAAAAACAATTCTCTTGCAAAAGAACTTGACAGGAACTGTTAAGATGAATTTCATAGTTATGTCGATATCTATCGACTTCTTTGTCGATGAGAATCTACACATACAAAAAAAAAACGTACATTTATCATAGCCTTTTATCATCTTTGTAAAGTTGACAGGTTTTACTTACCCCTCCATACTCTAACCACTTCTGGAAAATAGCTTACAGACTTTCAAAAATATCATATTTTTTTATCCTAGACTTTTGAAATTCTTCTCGATTTACTTGCCGTGCAAGGTTCTTTAGACCCTGACCATCAAATGGTCAAGCCATGTGACCACCACATGGCAGTGATCTGGAGATCAGTAGTCTGTGGAGGAAAAGGGAAAACAAAAGAAATTAGGATAACTAAAAAAAATATGTAGTATATATCTGTTTGGATCATGGTCAAACTGTGCCAACCTTTATGTGGCTTCCACATGGGTGCCGCCACACATGGTAAAAGGGAAAAGAAAATTGAAGGGAAAAAAACATTGCTAGTTAGAACTTTAAGTATTTTGTTATCAAATACAAATACAACTTACTTATTCATAATCTATAGGCATAACTAATTCTAAGGTTAAGCCATTAGACTAGGCAATGTCTCAGATGAGGTTTCCTGTTTTTATCTAACTCCCTATCAACTTGGAGAATGCATATCTATTTTACCAAATTTTCTATACAGAAACATAAATGGAGTAACAATAAGAGTTTTACTAAAAATGTCACTTCTTTGACATAACTAAATCGTGGACGAGGTGAATTGACCTCAATGTGTATAGTGCATTCATGAAATAAGAATTTGTTTGGAATGTAGGTTGCATGATTGCTGCAAATATTGTCTCAGTGCTAAAATACCAATGGTGCTATATTGGACAGGATAAATGATTCCCTTTGTTACACTTGAGATCAAACTTGAGTGACTTCTTAAGGGTACTTTGTAAGCTACATTCAAGTATTTTGTTTTAGATTGTAATTTGTCTTGTTAAGCCTACATATCTAATATCTTAGTCACCATACAAGCAACATGTGCTGGAGGTTGCACCATATGAATTGTATTAAGACGATCATCAAATTAAATAGAAAACAAACATTTTTAACATTCATCTGATCGACCTGTCAATTGTCAACTCTTGATTACTAGGAAAAAGTGTATACAAACTGAATTGAGACGAGTCGCAAAGGAGAAGTCTTAAAATAGTCTACAACATTAGTCTGTGCATCCTTTGGATTACAATTGTCAATTTGGCATTTAAGGAGATACTTAAATATAAACAATCATTGGCAAATACAGGTTCTACACTAAGTAGGAGAAACAAATTTTCATTTTTATCATGATTGAAGGATAAACTTCTGGTCGTCCATAGCTTGTTTACATTAGGATCCCTGAGTTTGAGAATCTTGATTGATAGATGACAATGACATGGCAAACCTGAAAAAAAAAACATGAGCTTAAATTCTTGAAGGACACAAAGCTGGTAGTAGGTTGCATGGCGGAAATATGCATCTTTTCTGAGAAAGAATAGGTAAGTAAATGAAAGAGGAAGGTGGATCAGAGTTTGGAGGATCTATGGTCAGAGATCGCTAGTGGAGCCTAATAATTTGATGGAAAAACCTTTCTATGCCAATGATACACCTCTGATGTGGATTTTTATGGTAGAAAGGAATGATGTTGATTATAGAAGTGGTATGATTTTAAAAGGTGATGATGAAGAGCCAAAGAAATATAATAGTCTATAATTGTATATTAGTAGACATACTAGATCATAAAACTTGAAGCTCCTTTGAGTTCAAGCGTATCCAAGAAGATGTCATGAATAGATCTAGGGCTATGTTTGTCATGTCCAGGTCCAAGAATATAAACAAGCAAAGACCCTTGATAAAAAGGGCAGCTCGATGCACAAAATTCCTACGAATGCAGGGTCCTGGCAAAGGATCTATTATATGCAGTCTTAACCTATTTTGCAAGAAGCTATTTTCAAAACTTGAACCAACCTGTGACCTCTAAGTGACACAACAACAATTTTAGCGTTGCGCCAAGACTCTCCTTCTAAGCAAAGACCCTTAATAATAAAGGAAATTTGTTTAGGAGAAAGACATGAGAGAACAGTTTTATCATCGAGCATAGAAGAAGAGACATGATTAATGAGATAACATGAGATTAAAATCATCTCCACAATATTGGGTACATGCATATGAAACATGACAATACATATAATATCAAGTAGGTGGTAACTTTTGCATTCAATGATAACATTTTATCAAAAGATACATGCACACAGTTTGGTGGATGATGCTTTGAGAAGCACAACATGGTTAATTACAAGCATACAAGGGAATTAATAGTGCCTACATTTTTGCTAGAAATGAAAACTGTCTTTATTTTGTAACAAAGTAAGTACATCAAGGACTTCCGAAGGAGTTCGTAATACATATCACAATGAACTAGGCCAAATGGAGAAGTATTCTTATGAGTGCTAGAGGAAAAGGAAATACATATTGCTTACCAAGCTCACATGCTTCACATAAGAACTTTTAGTGAAGGTGGATGGCCAAGACGATAATGCCACTAGTATGGGATGATGTTGATGATAGGATGAACATGGGAATAGAGTTGGACATCAAGTAGTAGACTGAATCATTAACAATAGTGAAAGGTGAGTAGAAACATAAGTGCAGAACAATTCACAATTACACCATATGTAAAGGTGCACCTCAATCATGTAGTTGGGAAGTCTTGGTTTACCATGGAAATTTTATTAGGAGTGGAGATAGTTGTAACAAAATTGAATGAACTAGATAAGTTCTAGAGTAATGCTTAAAATTGTTCATATTTGGCAAAAGTCAGAAATTATTGTGGTTGTATGTATAGAATTAGAAGATAATAAAGTTGTGTTTGCTTGTGTAGGAACTTGTGTTGCAGGTGGTCCAACTTATTCTTGCAGTGACCAGACGATGGTTGGGTGATTATAGTGGACACAAGGTGGATATGAGCTATATCTAATTCCAAACCCACAACCTCCCAAACCTTGTCTAATAGCATGAGTTCTACTGCCTTATATGAAGATGAGAAAGTTCTGGGTGTAGGGTAATATGAAGTGCTCGAGCATAAACATTAGATAGAAATGATATTTGTACAATCTGAAAGTAATTGAGTGGATGAAACTACAGATTATCTAAGCTAGATAAGAATTTGGAACTTGAAATTCTTCTTGTTATTGCTTCAGAATGTCAGATTCGAGGAGATATGATGATGTATAACCAGTTCATCCTAGTTGTTTCAGAGAACAACAAAGTATTTCTATATTGAATGGATATCTTGTTTTTAATTAAAAAAAAAACTTTTTATAGCTGTGTGAACTTGAGGTCACGGGTTTTAGTAGTAGGATAAGACCATGTACAATAAGAGAGGAAAGCGAGGGATGAGAGGAGAGAAGCTTGAAGGGATGTCGGCATCACACAAAATAGGAACATTAAACATCATTTGAGTTAAATAACCTAAAATATGGATGGATGTGTGTGATAAGAAAAGTGAGGTTGTGGTGCAAGATGGAAGGGGTATTCTCTAATTCTATGTTAAAATTAGGTATTATATTATGTTACCCGATAGAGTTACAAGTCATGTATTTAAAGCCTATAAACATAGGAAATTTAATCTAAGATTTTCGCACAAGATTAGGTATGTCATGGACTGTTTTCTCTCTTATTATCCAATGTGTCTCTTGCAACCTATCCACCATATGACCCACATGACTACTGTTGATTGTTATTTGATTAGCAAAGTCTAATTTGGGTGTAAATTATAAAAAATCTGATAATTTTGAAGTCTAGGGAAAAAATGCTAAAACATGTAAAATATAGGTACAAGATGAGATTACTCCTAAAGTAAAAATCAAGAGGCTAAGAAGATACACTTGACATATTGTCTTAATCTTAAGACAAGGCAACTTAGTGAGATGGTATATGTACCACCTAATATTTGGTCTCTTCCAAATACTCTCATCATATTCACACCACATGATAGTTAGACACCGACATTTCAAATCCAAATCTTCAACGAGTATAAATTTTTTAGAAATAATCGCATTAGACACTTAGATTTGAACCTATTAGAGTCTGAGTAACATAACGTGTGATGATCTATTATCATGTTTTAGAAAAGAATCAATAAATCCCATCCAAGTGATAAAGTGAAAAATGTACCAAGAACTCAAACAATTCCCAAAACTTCTATTAATTACATGAACTGGATCTTTCAAGAAGAGCTAAACCCCAAAACATTGGGAACAACTCCAAAGCTCTTAGCTTTTAAGCTAATTGGCACCTTTAAGAAGGGACACGCTCCACCCAAATGATGAAAGCAACACTGCAACCAAAAACTTAGGAAACAATTTCCAGGGTAGGTTTACAAGATCTATATGTATTGTTTAGAATGTATCAAAATGATTGTATTAGATCAGTATTATGAAAATTTTAAGGGGAAAACAATTACACATGATCTAGACCATTGAAATAAAGAATAAAATGTGTCTCAACCAAATTGAGTAGGAAGCATGTTATTTTATCATGAAAGATAAAGGTAAGCATAACATGTGTTCCAACTAAGTAGGAAGCATGTAATGTTATTATGAAAGATAAAGTACCTGATCATAGCATATGCTCTCTGAATTGTTACCCATTTTGTGTGGGTAAAATGCAAAATAGTCATTGAACACTGCTTCTGAAAGTCGTGGTGTGTCTAGCAACTTACGATGGACTGAAGCTGCAAGGATTAGCAGCTTCTCCATGTGCTCAAATACAAGACAAAGCGGTCTCAAGTTGCCAATCAATTCATCCTTCTCAAGAAGATGATTTGCTGTAAAAAAAGACTCAGGATTGGAAGTTGCATGTGTTCCATTTCGCAAATCCTAAAAGAAGTGTAGTTAGAATGGATAACAACCACAACAGTCAAGCAGATGGTGTATGGAGTTCACCTTACCAAGCTACAAATCATTGACAACAATGGAGATGTTAAGTAATAGTTTCTGAGCCAAAATAACGGAGTTAAAATAGGTCATCCAAACCATTGCAAGTAAAAGGACAACTACTGCAGATGCGAACTACTCACATAGCCAGCAAAAAGTTGCCATTAGATTGTCAGGATATCATATAATTTTTATCAATTTTACAGGATATTGAAGACAGACGTTACAAATGAAAGATAATTAATATTTGAACTTAAATTAGGGATCAAATTGCTTATAAGTCAAAGTTTACAAATTAGAAGGTAAGTTTTCCCCTTGAATCAATATCACATACCTTGAAAACATTTCAAATTTGATGCTATTGTCAGATAAATCTGATCAAGTTTTGTTTTCATAGGATTGAAATCACCATATAAAGTCTGGTTCAGAATGTCAGCTGATGCTCTAAAGGCTGTGCAAACCATTTGCACAAGCAGTTGATGTGGCTTCAAAATTTCAAGGTAATGGAGTATCTGCACAAAGCATTAAAATTCTTGAATTCATATTGTATAGTTACTTTTTTTCTAGATTCTAAATAATTGATAGGTCAGTAGGAATAAAGGATTTGGATTTCATCCATGACAGGGGCAACAGGCTATAATGGCAATTAAACTCACTGAATACACTAAAAGCATACAGATCATAAGGCCAAAAAAATGCACCCACAATCACATCATAAAAACACGTTTGTGTGACACATACCTAAACATATGCGTTAAACTCAGTGCTCCTGGAGCAATTTCATAATCTGGATATCTAATCTATAAATTGACAAAAATATCTGCCTTTTATTTTCGCAAGTAAAAGATCTTAACCCACATACCTACAACAAAAATTATGTAGTTTGAACTTTGAAAATAAGAGAAAATGTATAGTATAAGTCATTTAGGACAAGTATCAACAGTTCAAAGTGCAACAAAGGCTTCTGATAATATCAACATGAAGGTTGACAACTCTAGTATATTATAAGCTTCAAATGTTAACTAGGCTACTAATTGACACCGACTATAAGATAGTTTTTTCTGAAAACATTATTTAGGACAAGTACCAGTAGTTCAAAGTGCAACTAAAGCTTCTGATAACATCAATATGCTCTGGTATATTATAAGCTTCAAATGTTAACTCAGCTACAAATTGATACCAACTATAAGATAGTTTATTAAAACTTTGAGTATGCCAATTATGAACATTTATCTAAAATTTTAAGCTATTTAGATATGACCTGAATATTCTTGAGAAGGTGCAAAACATATGCTGCAGTTCTGCAAACACATGCACCCCACAAACAATGGCTATAATCTACATTCTGCATAAATGAGTAACTTAACAATATATTACATGAAGCTCAACAATCTAATTTTAGATATTGGATCAGAAGAGCCTAATGGCAGAAAGTTAAAAAGAAAAAACACCAATCTCTCCTAGTAAGATTCTTTTCATGAATGTGCAAATGAAAACAAAACTTTAGCAAGTACTTGATATTCAATAGAATAAGTACCTTTTCTCCTTCTTGAATTGGATCAAGAAGTGGCTTCTGCTCAGAAACAGGCAAAGGTGGGGAAGCATTCCAAATCTGCCGCCATAAATTCCCATGTTCAGACATACGTAGTGAAAGCTTCCCATGTGGAGGCCAGTCATTTAGTTCACCTGCACGTCCTTCCATTTCATTAACCTCCTTACCTCCCAATCACCAGGCGAATGCCACTGGATAAAATCTTCAAACACTGCATCTGGGTTTGCAGCCTTGAATGCTGACATATCTAATCAAGCAACATGAAGCATTAAAATCCATACATGAATTTCTAATTTATACATACTTTCTCTAGGAAGACAAAGTGAGTTAGATGAGAATAGTAGGGAGAGTAGAATAAAAGGAACACTAGAAGGTTTGACGAATTTAAACTTAAAATATTTTGCCCTGCAGAAAGCTATACAGAGAGAAATGATTATGAAGCTGACTCAAAAAGGGTGAAAAGAATACATAGTTTCATTGCTACTATCCCAAAAAACAGCCAACCACATTGGATATTAAATTAGAAAAAAACAGCTTAACATCAAAAGTGAGTAAGACAAATTAGCAATCAATTATCAAATATCAATGAAATTATAAATTTACTTCGTTCCAAACTGAAAAGAACAAACATACAAAGGAACTGAAAATAAATAAAAGAAACTAATTTAGAAATGTAAACTTGAATATCAATAACTAGAAGAAAATTGCTGAACCAAAGAAAAGCTAAAGAAATCTTACCAGATGATAGAATTCCAATTAAGTGGTTAATCGAATGGTGATAGGAAAGGATGAAAGTAAGTGAAATCATCTAGATATGCAATATTTAAGTCAGTTATGAATGTTGAGATAGCCAAATAAGTATCAATTATTCCATATAATTCATTACCATATATTCTTTGCTTTACCACACTAAAACTAAAAGATGTTTTTCAGACAGAAAGAATAAACAACTCTTGGAACACTGATTAACTTCCAAGATACAATGATAATCTCGATTTTGGTGCTAGTCTACTCGTAGCCTGGAAAGATACTACGTCATTACTGAATCGACACAAAATATGGGTGAATCCTGACTGAGCTGTGCAAACCAACATTTTGCTTGAATTTGCTTCATTCTTTTTGGCATAATCTAGATTCTTCAATCAACCATGCTCTTAACTCTATTTAAAATACAGTTCCCTCCAATTGCTTCCATAAATTATAGCATTTACCTTGACACTTTAACATTGTTGTTTACCCTATCAAACTATATTCTGGCAAACATATGATATTTTGCAAGCCTAACTCAATTTTCCACAAGTCTCAGATCTCAAAGATTTCAAAATTAATCTCATTGAAGTCGCATACAAATCACACTAGCATTTCAATTTGCAATTGCTTCCAACAAACTTTGCTTATTTTTTCCATGAAGCATAATGATGTAGCTGGCATCTTCAATTTCCTTAGATTTTGATCTAAATAAACATTTGAAAAATTCTCCCATCATGAAGTAATGTAACAACTTTGAAAGGATAGAATTTAAACCTGAAATGTGAAATCACATCCATACTTGGTGATGAGTACCATAACTTGATAGCATGGTTTTAAAAAGTGACCTGCATGGCTGCTGCAAAGGCATTTGCAGCAATGGACCACATCCCATATATCCAATGCTATATGAAGTTGGATCTGATATATGAAATCACATTGCCTATGCATATGCAATTTGTGCGGCCATATATGCAGCTATTATGAGGACACACAAAGAAATATTAATAATAACTAAAAAATGAAATGGTGGTCATCTTGTGATTGTGAAATACTTCGTAAGGTAAGCTTTTGGTGTGAACTAATGGGTGTTACTTTGAACATTTGTTTCAATTATATGCATGTTACATATATATGTTATATTCTACGTTGCTGATTATTATAGTTATATGGCCTACGTGGGATAATAATTAGGAAGCAAAGAGTTTTTAAGGAATAAAAAATACTTTGAGTTATATTGAGCAAATTAGAGATTTATGTCTTTCCATATTTATTTAATATTCTGATAAAGTTGGGCACTGAATATATGGGCAACAGATATGACCGGTACCAAAGCATCAAGATTCAAGCTTTGAAATGATAAGGGTGTATCTAGGAGTAAACAATAATAATGAGCTAAGATATAACTGTGTTTGTTTATTTTGTTGTGTTAATAGCTCCTTGTTTCTAAATTAGATGGCATCTAGTTGCAATATCAACTCTGCAATGGTCATCAAGGTCAGGGTAGAGGAATTGTCTAAGGGGCAGCTGGTGGACCAGCAAGTTTTGCATAATAAATAAGAACTTTACATACTAAGAGAGAAAGAGAAGTTAAAGTTAGAAATGGAAACCAGACTTACAAAAGCATCGCCAAAAGCTTCAACAGCACGAAACCTTTCTTCATGCATATCTTCTGTCATAATTGGTGCATCCTAAAATTAAAATTGAGGACATGGAAAGCACATTTAACACATCAGAAATTAATCTTTGATATGTATAAATGCACAAAAGAACCAATATGCAAAGATAACCTGTATGGAGCATGCATCTTTTGACAAGAGTGCAACAGCATCATTGAACCTACAATGCCAGCTGATCTTTTGTGTAGTTGATTTGTTGTTTGTTTATTACGATAGTCTTCTGTGTTAGTAAGCTTTTCCAAAGCACTTGAGGATGATAATTCTGAATCTTGATGCAGAAAAATTCTCGAATGACTGTAAAACAAAGTTTTAAGTAATTTAAATATGTGGATAATGAACCATAACCGGGTTGTCTCGACCACAACATGAGAATTTTAGAATAACAGTATCTAAACTCAATAGAGGCAAAGATAGGCTAATTGGACCCATTTGTAAACATAGATGTAGTTAGAGAGGGCTACCTAAGAATTTCATGAGGAATATTCTCCCTAATCTCAATAGAGAGTAGGCTTCCATCTAGGAATAACCTCATCAATCTCGTCTCTATCGATTGGCTGACATCCCTAGGCATGCAACATTCCATGCACAAACATACCCTCATTCTTGATGCGACATCTCTCGACCTTCAAGTGTTTGATCATACATGATTAACAAAACCCCTCTATCATCGTCCAATCGCACTGATAGCAGTGGAACCATCATTCACTTCATCACCTGTAATCCCATCGTTAGGGAACTAGATCCCAAGCATTATTAGAATTGTAAGGTTGTCATCGATCAACCATAACCTATTGTTATCCTAGATTAGATATTCCCTCTAAACAATCTTAGAAATGGAATATGAAGCTAAAAAAATGAAATTTAGGTAATAAAAAATCATTTGAGACATATCAAAATATATGATATGAAAGACACTTGCAAGTACCTTTTTGAGATATATCAAAAGCTATGGGGAAGTGCAAATCAGATGCCAAAACAGGAACTATGAATGGTGTCAGTAAAGTAATAGAGTCTCTAGGATCAGCAGTAACAAGTTCCGCTATTGACCTCCAACTATAAGCTCTTACTGGTGTTGGAATCTCTGTAGAGGAAGACTATGAAACAAAAAGTGGAGTTGGAACAAGAACTTTTGGCGTAAAGTAGGAAGAACATGTATAACAGACTCAAAAGTAGGCAATGTGTAGAAAAGAACAGAGTATGCTCAAAGGTCATATCTGTAGAAATAAAGGCACATTGCAATTCAGAAAAGTAGGCTAATGACATTTCTCTGTGCAAAAGTAACCAAGAAAGAAGCATTCGACTCTCTAAAAGGCAACCTGTTTACCTAGGGATGAGAAACAAACAAAAACATGTACACCCAAAGACAAAAGGTGGAAGTAGATAAAGAAAATTACAAGGGAAAAGAATTGTGAAGGGGATTGATGATTAAAAATAGAAGAATTCATGATTTATAAGGTAACACGCAGTGAGATGGCATCATCCTAGACTTAAATGGAACTCCTACACGCAGTGAGATAGCTCAGCTAGATACCTACTTTCCTCTCATAACACCATTTTGTTGAAGCATATGGCAAAGAAGATTAATAAATGATACCTTAGTTAGAAATAAAGGATTAAAATTTTTAAGAAAATTACTCAGCATTTTCAGTTCTCGAAGTTTTAATAGTCATTCCAAATTGAATTCTTATCTCAGCGCAATAAAAACAAAAAATATAAAAGATTTAACAACGTTCTTTTGATAAAAAAAACTTGTCGTTCTAGATTAGTCATCAATAATTGAAGGTAATGAAGTATTTGAAAACCAAACTTTGAACACACATGGCTTGTAGCCTAAATAGCAGTGTACTATGTAATAAGGTGCAAAGCACATGCTAAGAGACAATGATTCCTAATTGACAAGATTCAAGTTCAAGATTATAAAGATGAATAGGCTAGGGACCATCTTCTTTAGGTCTCAAATAATATAATCCTCTAGATCCTTGCCCTATACCAGATACTTAGTTCGTGAATTCTTATTGAAAAATTTAGAAAACAAGTGAATTTGCTTGCCTATTGCAAAAATAATAAACATAAAGGTAATTAAACAACCAAAAAAGTGACAAAAGATGGTGTATGAGTGACCTAGACAAATGCCCTCATCTGCTAGGTTGGCATGGAAAGGATAAGATGGTAATGTAAGGCAAGAGAAAAGAAAAATGTAATTAGACTTATGCTCAGAAGCTCTTAAATCTAGAATCTAGGTGCTCACCATGAACAAGGCTACCAGAGACTGAGCTAATGCATTTTGAGTAGCTCGCAACTGAAGAAAGGATTACAGTCCTCAATTGATATACCAACAGTGTGTTTGGTGTTTAAAGGCTTACTACCAAGAAGGTCAACATGAGCATAGTCATATCATGATGCAGAGATTGAAGAGATCCATACTGATTTTTTTTCTCATTTTTGGAATAAGTATACAATCTGAAAGCAACTGAACGAAGCACAGATTGAAAGGATCAAATCACAGATCACAAAACTGATATGAAAATTGCAGATTTCACCAGAGCTGTAAAACTGATGTCTGGAAATCTGCTATCAAAGAGGCAGTTTGAAGGGACGTCTGGAAGAGGTAAAGGTTGAAAAAGAAACCAGTCTGGGAAGATCTGCACTTCAGCAGTATGGTGAACCCAGATCCAGGGAAAATAACTAGAAGCAAAACTTTATGCAAAACAAAAGTGGAACTAAAATCTGATCAGAAAGTGGATAGGAAGTGGAGAAACTGGAAAAGTCTAAGAATACTGTATTCTGGAAGAAGTTGAATCAAAGAAAGAAGTTGGAAAAGTGGAAAACCTAGGTGAAGCTGTTCTGGAAGGACAGGAAGAAATAAGCTCTGAAAAATCAGAAGAAAAAGAATCAGATCAATTCTGAATGGGCCAAAAACATAAAACCATGAGCAGTTTTGCTGACAACAAGGTCATCTTCCCTATTGCGAGCATCCAGATTCAACAGAGACCAGAAAACCAGCACATTTTGATACTGGAAGAACTTGCTGGTTCTTTATTTTTCCGAGAAATGATATTTCTTGTTTCCTGAGAATCCGGAAGACAGCCTCACTATATGGGAGCAAACATGCAGAGGAACACCATAGCCATGCTGCTAGGATTGGATGTGACAGAACACAAGGATCTCTACAGCAAACCTTTAAGGCAATGCAAGAAAAGGTTATTTGAAGTCAGTAACACCAAAAGAGGAAGAGTGGAAGACATCAGATCGTACATGAGAAGTTAAGGGAGCGTCTGGTTTGCATTTTTCCTTTTCCATTTTCGCACATTTTCTCGTTTTCCAGAAAATAGAAAACGATTTTTTGACGTTTTCTGTTTTCCAACCAAATTAAAGCTTCATTTTCTAAAAAATGGAAATGGAAAATGTCAACCAAACAATGTTTTCCGCATTTTCCTATTTTCTCAGAAAATAAAAACAGAAAATGCTCAAACCAAACTCTCTCTAAGATTGTCTCTCATGGGAACTGGGAAGGAAAAGGGATGCAAACCTATAATACCATGGTAATTTTCAGGGTAATTGTTATTCTCCTAGATATTTTCTTCTACCTTGATATATATTGCCATTATTGTTCATTTGCATTTATAACCTTCAGACTGGTATATTATAACTGAGCACTATTCTATATACAATTTGCTCCTCAACAATTTCTAAACCTTATCCGATATGCCCAAACTGCACCTTGTTCAACTCCCTCAACCGGCTAAGTTTTGTTTTGAGCACAAACTGAGCATTCCCTATCGCCGGGGCTACCCACGAGTCCGCTACAATCCTTTTGAAATCCTCATGCAACGACCACATATTGAGAAACTTGAATGGCCAGTTCGGAGGGCGACCTTTTGCTAGAGTATGCACTATGCCGCAAGAATGGTCCGAAAGACACTTGGGAGTTGTGAACTCTGCATATGCATCAAAATTTGCCATTAACCAATACGAATTCACCAAAGCTCGATCCAATTTACAAGGAACCATACTATTAGTCCAAGTGAGCCAACATCCGATGAAGCGAAGATCCACTAAGCCACATGCTTGAGCAAATGTTTGAAGATCCCTCATTTCATGGTTTGTGACCCGGGAACCTCCTTGCTTATGTTGAATTGATAATATCGAATTAAAATCGCTCATGATCAGCCACGGCTCAGAGATAGTCCCCCCAAACTCCATAAGCGCCTCCTACAATGGCCTCCGAGTAACAATGGAGTGCATCCCATAGACAAATGTCGCCAAGAAACCCCTCCTGGATATACGACATCGAATACGACAATGAATAAACTGATCAGTCATCATAATGACCTCCACATCAACCCTCTGTAGATCCCACAAGAGCAATATACGACCATGGTTAGACATACCAAAATTATGGGCATGTCCCATACCTGAGTTTATTCATTGTCGTAGGGGTCACGATTTTAGGAAGTAACTTCCTCGGCGATCTTTATGAAATTACTAACATAAGGCACAAGAGGGTAAGATTTTTTGGAGTTCATTTTATTTTCCTTCTCTCTCTCTCTAACTTGAGCGTCAAAGGGGTTTAGCCAAGGACCTCCTCAGCACCTTCTAACCCTCTTTTGTGAGCCTCGTGTCAGGGAGCTAGTTTTGTTGTCCATCCCACTCTTACTCATGTCGTTAGCCTAACTTTGTGCATTCGGTGTGAGCTCCTCCCCCCCCCAACACATATAATAAGGCTATGAGAGTTAAAAATTTGGTTAGCAAAACATATCTTTTAGAAACCTCAAAAAATCAAAATTTGTTTTAAACATGTTTTCCCATATCTTCTGTGGATAGTTGGGATTCCTAATATTTATCTAGATTCCAGGAAGTCTTCTTGCCTAATCAAATATATATATTTGGAACAGAATTCAACAGCTTGAAAAGAAAGTTTGTAATAAAAACACATCTTTGTTAAATAAAAGCATGAGAATATCTTAAAGTAATTGTCATTTGCACTACAACAACACCCTACAAAAATGCCAGTAACAAATTATAAAAAGGTAAAATACCATACCACCAAATTCTTATGGCCATCAACCATCCATGCACGGCAAATGGCTTCTATTTCGGATATGAACCTTGTTAAAAAGAAAAGGGTAAAGATCAATATGGAAATCAAGAAAAAAAATCAATCAAAGGAATCAGCTCTGTTTATCAAGGTTGAATAGTGGAAATAAGTTGGTTCTGACCATCCTGGAAGGGATCAATACATTTTTCCATCACACCTACACAAATGGTACCTTTCCCACGAAGATGCGAGCGTAAAATCATCGAAACCCTCAAGCTGCCCAGAAAAGCATATCACACATAATATGCCATCCAATGGAATAAAAAATGTTAAACAAAGAAGACTAAGCACAAAGTTAGTTTATTCTAAGCCCCATAAAGAACCACATTTTCCAACTCAATCACACCAGGAGTTAGTCAATGAATTGGAAATCCAGAACAATGCCAGGATTGAGAACTTTGCAGTTCACTTTAGTACCTCATGGCTCATGCCATTGATTTGCCCAAAAAAATACACATGAAATTTTGACTAGCAGAGTCCAGTATGTCAACCAACAGTTTCAGACCAATAACATTATATGGTCATACTGAACTATACGAGCCTCGTGCTACTAGGTAATATGGCATCAATTGATCAGTATATATCTGTAACTGATGCGATTTTTATGGCTAGAAATAACAAAGAATATAGTGAAGGATAACAGATAACTTGATAGGAAAAAAATTTCGATACGCAATATTCAATCCGTGCAGTCAGATTTTTTTCAGGTGAAAGGAGATATTTCCTCCCAATGAGGTTTCTATCGTGTGAAGGAATATATATATATACTCCCTGGAAAATGCACAAAGAAAGTCGAAGCAATTTTATTGAGATCGCGAGATCTAACGTAAATGGGAGAAAGAGGATGCGAAAGGAAAGATACCTCTTCAATAATTTCTTCTTCCCCTTCGTCTTCGTCTTCCTCCCCTTCAACTACCCTTTTCTGCTTCGCATTGCTTGGAGACGCCATGGGCGACGCCTTAACGCCCGACGACTGCGAGCTGCGGAAGCAGAGCGGGCAGGAACCACGACGGAGACGGTGATGGACGTAATTGAAGGCAAGCCCTTTCTCAGTGAGGCGGATCGGGTCGGGTTGAAAGATGACATCGATATGAAAACCCGATACCGGGCGTGGAGCATTGGAACTTTTACATCGATCCGGACCCGATTTTCTGCATAAGACGATTTTACGGTGGATCATACTTAGAGGTGAGAAAAATTCGATTTAACCGAATAACCCGACCGAATCGAATTATTTGAAAATTCAGTTTTTTAAAAAAAAATCAATTTAATTGATTTATTCGAATCGGTTTTGATTTCGAAATGAAAATAATCAATTAAATCGATTAAATCGAATTGGTATTCATCAATCAACTAATTATTTCGAATCTCACGATCTCCATCCTCATCAATCGAATGATATTTCACATCATTCAGTTAATCATAATTAATCGATTGATATAAAAATATTAGTCAACTGATGATTGTTTCGAGCTCCACGATCTTCATTATCATCATCAGTCGACTAATATAAAAATATTAATTGACTGATGATAAAAAAAATCGATTTATTCCATTTTCAATCTAATTAAACAATTTTTTATTGGTTCGATTTGTTCGATTTTGTTAAAAAGTTTGATCGGTTCAATTTGTTAAAAAAAATTGATTTATTCGATTTTAATTTAATCAATTATTAATCGATTGTTCACCCCTAATCATATTAATCACGTGCCCATGCTTCAAAATATAATATATATACATATATCAAATGTTGAATCGTGATCGGTTGACTAAGCAATACATATACGATTACATATAGGTCGATTATCAATGTAAAATTTAAATTTTTTATTCGGATTAAAAAAAAAATCATTGTTCTGAACAACGAATCAAGAACATGATTTCTTCGTAATTTATTTTTCTTCACCGTTAAAGAATCAATGATGAAAAATATTGAGAATAAATGTAATTGTCATTTGCTACCATGATTTAACAGTTGCTTAAAATGTAATAATCTATCGTCAGTATAACTTACAAATATATTTATAGATTGTCTCCACAGGGATAACGTCGTGGGCCTAGTGGCTAAAGCACATAGTGGGTCTGGTGGCTAAGGCACGACGAGATAACTTATTCTTCATCTAGATCAGTTATTAGAGTCGCAGAAATTTGGACTCAAATCGTCATCGGAAATATCACCGGAGCCGTAGGTACCGAAACTTGAGGAGGCTCACAAGCGAGTGAGAAAGGGGAGAGGCCGAAGGAGACCTCGGTTAAGCCCCTCCGACGTTCAAATCAGGATATGAAGAAAATACGAAGGAAAACAGTAGAGAATTAAGTGAGTTCCGGAAGCTTTAGAGGAAAGTCCCCTCCCAAAGTTTCCCTTTTACCTTTACATAAACAAATCTGTTGTCGTGGATTCCCAGAGAGAATCATGGAAGACATGGTCTGATGGAGATGTAACAGTACGAAGGGAATTTTAAAAGATATGGTCTCATTAAAGAAGACGACGTAGTCGTAAAAAAAATCCAGGGATACATGACCTCATTATTATGATGGATATATGACTGTACAGAGGGGGTCTTAAGAAGTAAAACCTTATTTTAACGGGGACTTACTTAATGATGCCGACCTGAGCTAATGTGATAGATAAAGTTGAGACATCCGCTCGAGTTGAGCTATTGTCGAGGTGAGCTAAGGCCGAACTGAGTTATCGTCGAGCTGAGATAGGTCGAGCTAAGTTGTGGCCGAGATGATCAAAATAAATGGTGCCGAGGCAAACTATCGAAGTAAGTTGTGTCGAGACAAACTATCAAAGTAAATTCAGAGAATTTGACTGATCTGATTTGAATTGAAAGCTTTCTACCGAGTTGAGTTGAGTGCATTTCAAATGGATCTAGAGTTTTACCTCAGTTGATTGATTCAGCTTTATCTTTCACTGCATCTAAACTCATTAAACGATTAAATCAGAGCAAAAGAGTAAGCTGAAATAGTAATGTGTTTTAGAGTTGAGATTTATTTGATTGAGTTATCCTTTTCGTTCATCCTCTAGATATTCTTTTTACACAAATCTAAGCGTCCATTGACGCAAATAATTGTCACATCTGTCCAGTTGAAGTTCAATCTCTATTCGCCTCAATAATCAAGCTCCCTGAGCCGAACTCTATCGGATTGAGGTCAAGTCGATCTGATAAAGTCAACGTGTCTTCAATATTGACTGTCTTTTTCCTACCACGTGAATCTTTGTCATATTTAAAAATATATTTCTTTATTTATTAATTTAAAATAAATTTTATTCATAAATGTAACATTATTTTTTCTCTGTTTACGACTTTAATAAAAATTAACAAAATGAATATACTTAAGCCCATATTACTATATTAGAGATATCAAGATTGATAAGGATAAAGAGATAATTCTAAATGAGTAGGGATTCAATTTTTAAAGATTTTTTAAAGATTTTTTTTTTTTTTACAATTGTACTTGTCTTCGATAGGAAGAGTCAAAGAAAGTCACTGGCGAATTCATTTTTTTAAAACTCATATCAAGATCTCAAACGTTAATTTTGAGTTTGGACATAATATGACGCGGCGATGTAAGTGACAAGTTGAATCAATTTGGCTCGTGTGGTTTTAGCCTAATATTGAATAGAGTTCGACAAGTTATCAAACATCGCACGTGAAGTTTAGAATTGTTGTTCAAACAAGCTTATCTTTACTTTCTATCGAATAAATGACTTAATTTCCTTTTACCTCCGCTAAATAGATATAACGATAGTGAAATTCAAGCGTAGTGCGAATTGAATCACTACGCGGTTATATTGCAATTCCAACACCACCAACGTAGTGTTGGAATTCTGATCATCTGATTTGTCGTGTGCGGAATTCAAATCTCGATACCACATGGTCGCTGTGCAGAACCAAAGACCACGTTAATCTCTGGGATTCACCACATTGTATTATTGAAAATTCAAATCTTGCAGAGTAAAAAGAATTAAATTCGCTATTTAATAAATATGAAAGTATTGAGTACTGTTTGAACATTTATAAACTTCACATATAGTGTTTGATAAATCGCCGAATAGAGTTTTGTCTCTTTTAAGCTCAATATCATGAATGGCGTTTTAACGCGGCGATATATTTACTAAATGAAAAAGGATCGGAAGATTTAAAATTTTGTGTGTGTTTGTCTTTTCATTACGTTAGTGTTTGATTAGATTATAAAAAATTCTTTATGATTTATATTTTTTTATAATGATTATAAATTTGATTGATAAAAATATTTGAGATAAAGGTATCAATTTTTTCACTGTGATAAAAAGGAAGAGCCGTGGCAGCTGCTGATACTTGAAGAAATTGAAAGCGCCACGCATCGAGAAGCCTACGCCAACTCGCGACCAATTAGAAGGTCGCCGAGTCAAATTGGAATCCTTTTAATACTTCCACGTGCATAATATTCACCGAATCATTTTTTGGTTTTAGTTGATTTTGCAGGTTGGAATACAAATTCATCTAATACAATTTTAAAATTACCAAAAGGGAAAAGCGGAAGTTGCCTAAATTTTATTTTTAATTTTGAAAAAATTTGAACACGAGACTTTTATATATTTTCTATGTCGAATTTATTTTATGAAGACGGTGCGACCGCCCGCATCATGATATTTAACCATTGAACTATGAGTATTTCATTGATTTATCTTCGTAGTTGATGGAACATATCAAATCGATCTTCCTCATGAAAATTTAAATATCTAATGTTAATAAATAATAATAAATAAATAGAATTTCAATAATAATTTTAGGTAGTCTATGTTTAATTGAAAAATGTATCTTTTTAAATTTAGAGGAATTTAAATTATATTGCATTTGTTTTTCTATTATTTTCAAATTTTCATTTGGAGGATGCGAATTTAGTTTTGGTATGTTTACGTAAACTTCTTGAGTAAAAGATGATTATGTTCTCTCGGTAACAATGAAGAAAGATAAATAATTTTCTCTTGATATGTCGATAAATTAGTGAATTTTTGAATTCGAATAAAAATTTTAAATTTTATATCAATAATCGATCTCTGTTCATCTATAACATTTGTACTGTTCTAATTAATGAGTCTTCATGAAGAAATATGTTTCATATAAACTTGAGATAATGAGAACTGAAGGATGAGAAAGAGAAAGAGAAAGATAATCTCTCTTATCTTAGATGTTAATTTATATAATTAATTAAAAAAAGTCGAACAGAAAATAGAATCTTTCTTCTGATAAGAAAAAAAAAATTCACCATCACGATGCTTCTCCATTATGGTTTGACCACGAGTGGTAGCCACGCGACATTGACCGTGGCTTAGGCATGAATTTCAACCTCACGAGTCTACGTACGACTCACGTCGCGATTTGGTTGGAAGTTGCAAATTTGCAATTGTGATTTCACTCTGAGTCGTGGCCTTTTCAGTCCAATCCAACTTCCTTTCAATTTTTTTATTATTAATATCTTATATCCTTGTAGCATAAAATATCATGAGCGTTTTATTTATTTATGTTTAATAGACAATGAAGATCATTTGATTTTCAATTTTATCCGACTTAATTATTGATGAAGTGTTTCAAAAGTCCGTAAGACGATCGATCATTTCTAAGAATTAATCGAATCGAAGGTTTAAATACTCTAGTGTTAATAAAAAAATAAAAAAACGATTATATTCGATTTCAATATCTCTCATTGTCGATCTCTCGGTAATGATGAAAAATAATAAATTACGGAGACTATGTTTTATAACTCATTGATTAGAAATAATGAAATACTTCTGAATTCAAATGAGAATTTTAAATTTCATGTTAAAATTTAATTCTGTCCATTTATAATAATAATATTTATGATGTTTTATTTAACAAGCTATTCCAAAAAAAAAAGGACAATATTATATACTTAAATTTTAAATCCGATTAATTTTAGAAATTATCGATTCTAAAATATAATATGAAGTCACGCGGATAACTTGTAGCGTTGGAATTCTTGATTTATCACTTAATTTGAGTTTTTTTTTTATAAATACATTAAAAATATATGGTTTTGATCTGTTGCACGTTTGAATTGTCCGTGACCGTCTGTGCCACGTCGACCAATCGCCACTGTCGTCATCGTCGCCACGCTGTCCGACCACTTCCGGCCATCGGACCTAGCGCGATCAATGTGCCCCTCGTCGACGATCCGACGGGACTCGAGCACCACTAGATTCCGACCGCGATTCGGCCGAAATTTGGCCCGATCGTGCCCAGCAGTGGTCGCGCCACTGTCGACCACAAAATCGCCAGAATTCGACATCGCTCGAGCCCCGTCGAACCGCCGGCGAAGTGCGCATCGATCGCGCCAGATCCGACGGCCAGAGGTGGTCGGACGGTGCGACGACAACAGTGGCAGTGATGGTGAGTCAGCATGTTACAGACGGGCACGGACGATTCAGACGTATATCCGATTAAAACTCTATATATATTATATATATATTCATCGTAATTTAATCTTGAAAATAATTTAGCAATGACCAAATTAAGTCGAATAAATAATAATAATAATGTCATATAAATTCAACGTGGATTTCAAAGCAAAATTAAAATAAATAGATAAATATTAGAACGGGATCTGACCAACTGTTGTCTTTGAAAGACTTATTAGGCGAAGCAGGCCAACTGCACCTTTTTTGCTCTCGAATCTTCCTTGATTTTGACTCCATCACACTCAGCAACTACGACTAATTGGACCAGAGAACGACGAACGTTCACAATTCAATGCATCTAATCCAGATCCGTTACATCTCCCTTTGCCCTGACATATCCATCCACCGCTGTTTGGCGTCCTTTGTACACCGCGATGTAAAAGATTGGAATTCATAATTTAACGGTCCTATCAATCCGCCTTTAAATCAACGTAAAGAAAGATTCTTTTTATACTTTCGATTATATTATAGAAAATTGGAATTATCAATTTAGTAATTTTTTTTTAATTTTATAAACATAAAAATATAAAAGAAAATAAATTATAAATTATCATTAATTTTGATATGATAGTAAATTAATAAAAAGATACGATCCAACATCGATATTAAACAATTCATTAATATGAAGAATCGAATTTTATTCCTTATATAAATTATATATCTTACCTTGCTGTTAGATCTAATTAAATAGCAACTTACATATAACATTGTACAAATGTTTGATTAAATCAATTGATCAAATTGAAAGTTTAGTTTGATCCATTTAAAAAAATAGTCGTTTTAAAATTTATTCGGTTCGATTTTAATTTTAAAATGAAAACAATCGATTTAAATAGATTGATTTATATAAACAATCGATTAATATTTCCAAATTGCCATTTAAAAATTATGAATTCGTGACTTATTTCATTCTTAAATATTAAAATCATCAAAAAAATTTTATATCAATTAATTGATAAACATATTAATCGATTAAAAAATATTTTATATTCAACCTATAATATTTTTTAATTGATTGTCATTGATGGATTCATCAAACGATTTACATTTGAAAAAATAATTTTTTTTTAAATTTTCTATCGAATTAATCCATTTGTTATTTATTTGATCAATTCTATTTTGTTAAAAAATTCAATGGATTCAATTAATTAAAAAATTTTAATTTATTCCGTTGCGATTTAATCCGTTCGGTTAAGGATTGAACACACTTGCGTGGGAATTGTAATTCGAGGTTTGTACAACCCTAACCCTCAAATTTAACTCCATTATTTTTTTTATTAACATTTGTTGGATATTTGAATATTCGATCCGATTAATTTCTAAAAGTGATTGTCCGATTCTATCAGCTTTTTGAGATGTTTCATCAACTGCGGAGCTGAATAAAGTCGGAGCTCAAAAGATCTCTATCTCACATCAAAAATAAATCAAGCAATCCATCGTAATTTTTTAACGATTCAATTCAAAATTTGCAATCGTGTCATCGTTGTACGATAGTCTAACGTCGAAATCATACTTCATCTATCGAACAAACTCTTAGATTTCAAAATCGTCCAAATATTTTTTTTTTAAATTCACCATCAAATAATATCACAGTAAAAAAATCAAATTGTATTTTTCTATAGAATCTCTTATTTATCCCTATTCTAAACATCCCGCGCGAGTGGCATGGATGTAAAATGTCATTTGTTTAAGGGCCATGAAAGTAAAATCTGATTTTTGTACTCAGCAATCAGCATCTGGTCGCGGAAGGAAGGAAGGCTCGTGCCGACATCTCCTCGAGGCTCGAGCTGTTCATTAACTCTTCACTTGTCCTTATCCGAAATTTCGATATACTCTTTTATCAATTTTCTTTTTCACCCTCATTTTTTTTTCTCTTTCTTAAAATATTGTTAAAGAATTGTGAAATTTATAATCTGAATATTAAAATACGCCGCGAAGGTGGACCAATAAGAACGGAGATAGAAAGTGGAGTACATGGCCCCTGAGTGGGGATAAGTATCAGTTCGTTTCCTCCGATTTCCTCTCTCTCGCTATAAGCCAAAGCCGAGACTTGGCGTCGCTCGCTCGCTCTGTTGGCCTCTGGAGAAAGCTTTTTGGATTTACTTTCTTCCGTGTTTTTGCGACGGATCGAGGATGTGCGGAGGATCGATCCTTTCCGGTTGCATTTCAGCTGCGAGGTCCCGGCGCGTGACCAACGCCGACCTCCTGTGGTCGAATCCGAGCCAGATCCAGTATAAGAATGGGAAGAGCGGACGTCGCCTGGCGGCCGAGGAGACGGAAGAGGACTTCGAGGTCGATTTCCAGGAGTTCGAGGAGGAGTTTGAGGAAGACAACGAGGTCGAGGTCGCCGAGGTGAAGAGCTTCGCTTCTCCTTCCGAAGGTTAGCCTCAAACTAGGATTTATTGATTTTATTTATTGTTGTGCTTTTTGTGAAAAAGAAATTTGAATTTTAAGGTGCCTCGTCTGTTTATTCTTGGGGATGTGTTGATAGATGCACTAGCTTCTTTACAGAGTTTCAAATAATTCTGCACACGATGTTGTTATTCCTTATAAAAGTTTTCATCGGCTTGAAATTTATTTAGGAATTTTGTTTTGATTTACAAATTTTATTCTTGTTTTTTTTTTATTTTCGGTTCGACCCTAATTTTTTTAATGGCGGTGGTTCAAATCTCGTGACAGTTTCGACAATCAGAAGTTAATTTTGTTTAATTTAACTTGGTTTATTCTTCTTTTCAATTCCTATTTGGTAATTTTTTTCTTTACGCCACTGCTGTTCTTATTTAAGACCTGTAATATTCTAATGTCTAGTATGGGATATTAGTAGGATTTAAGGCAAAAAAGTGTTCTGATCACTTTGTTGAATTTGTCCCCTTTTTGTATCGTTACAGATGCACAAATTAATCTGAGTCCTATGAAGTTTGATAGCCCTGCTGCCAGGTCTGCTAAAAGGAAGAGAAAGAACCAATACAGAGGAATCCGTCAACGTCCTTGGGGAAAATGGGCAGCTGAAATTAGAGACCCTCGTAAGGGTGTTCGTGTTTGGCTCGGGACATTTAACACTGCTGAAGAAGCTGCGAGAGCCTATGATGTGGAAGCTCGTAGAATTCGTGGTAAGAAAGCCAAGGTGAACTTCCCTGATGAGGCACCAACAACTGCTCAAAAGATTTTCATAAATAAAAAAAATGCGCCAAAAGCAAGCCCACAAGCAAGCTTCAGTTCTGGCAATTCTTTCAGATACTCAAAAGATGTTGATGAAGATTTCTCTTCAGTTTTGGATGTGTTTGAGGTGAAGGATCCCATGAACCAATCTAAGAATCTCAACTCGAATGCTGTAAAATTAGCTCCACCTACTCAAGGACCATGGATGTATATGTACCATGATCAAGCGAGTGAATCCTTTGGTGGTTCTAGATATGGTTGGGAAAATGAAGTAAAACCTCTGCCCTCGGCAACAATGCTTGATCCCACTAAAACTCAATCTGAAAATTTTGCAAGTCTTGAAGATGGTGATGCAACAAAAAAACTAAAGAATAATTCGGGGGAAGCAGTGCTTGCTGAACAGAACGATGCTCTCAGACTCCCCGAAGAGTTATCCTTTGAGTCCATCATGAAATTTCTGGAGATGCCTTGTTTGGAGAGCAGTTCAGATGAGTCAATTGACAGCTTCCTGAATTCCAGTGTAACTCTGAGTGAAGGCGAAGTGAGTCTATGGAACTTCGATGACTTGCCTGCAATAGCAGGCAGTATTTACTGAGGGACCTTGGAGTAATAGCAAGTGACCACCTGTAAATAAGGTATACATATGTAAACACCACTTTGTGCTAGTTCTACTGGAAATTATGCTGCTATTTTGTTTAACGATGGAGGTGCCTTGTTATCGTCTGATGTGATCCAGGAACTTAGTATTGGTCGAGGATATGGTGAACCAGACATGTTTGGTGTGGTGTTGACCTAAAGTTCATCTTTTCTCTGCTAATTTGCTGTAGGTACTGTCATCCCTAGTTTATGTTATGTTTCCATGTGAAATGTTTCTGTTTAATTGTGGCGAAAACAAAAATATTTTAGTACTTTGCGTCTATGTTTACCTGTTCTTCCGTGACAAAGATGCTCAGCGTCGTATTGTTCACTTGTCTGCTTTCATTTCTGATAGAAATGGCATCGAACTGTAGTAGAACTGAAAGATGACTGGGAATCTGATGGCCATCTGTAGTGCATTAAGTGATTATGATGATTTTAGAATAATAATTGTAGTATTTAAATATTTTTATTGTTACAATTAGTTTAACTTCCATATGTTAGACCATATAATTTTATTATTGTTTTTAATAAAATTATATATATCAAGAGGTTACATAGTACATAAAATTTCAAGTGTCAAGAAATTTTTAAATGTTACAATTGTTTTTAATATGGTGGGATAATGTAATCAATTTTATAACGTAATATAATATATATTATATTATTATATTTGATTAACGATCTGTGTATAATTTTTATTACAAAATTATTATATATTTTTATTTAGTGTTCATTATTGGTTATAAGAATGCAATTCATATTATTATAAAATGATAAAAATATTCTTTTAATTTTATCTGAATGTAATTAAAATCTTAGTTAATTTATTGTGACCGTCATCGCCATCGTCGATACTCGGTTGCTCATCGTCGACCTCCGATAGCTACGGTTGTCGGCTTTTGATGGGCGATGGTCAACGATCGGCTATCAATGGCTATCGGTTGTCGGTCGATGATCGATCAGTCCACTAGTAGAAAAGGGTCTTTTAACGACGGGAAATCCCGTCGCTAAAGAGTCAATTCCCGTCGTTAATAAGTTTTAATGACGGTAATAAATACCGTAGGAAGTTGTCGCTAAAAGGCCTTGTCGGGAAAAGATTAACGACGGAAATAAAAATACCGTCGTTAATAACATTTAACGACGGTATTCACTACCGTCGTTATTGATAATAACGACGGATTTATATACTGTCGTTATTGACAATAACGACGGTCAGATGTACCGTTGTTAATAATAACGACGGTCAAATGTACCGTCGTTAATAACAACGACGGTAATATATACCGTCGTTAATAACAACGACGACGATTTAGCATACCGTCGTTGATAGCAATAACGACGGTCGTTATATAAGTGTTATTTTGTTATTATTATCTATACACAATTCACAATGTATATTAATGAATGCTAATAAAAATCAAAATACAATATATTAAAAATCAAAACAGCATATATATTTCATAATGAGTGTATGTACATCATTAAATTTGAAAAATAAACATTCATTTACATCAAAAGAGTATTTTTCTAAAGTCTTCATATGCAACATGTAGACATTCTCAAAAGCTCCAAAAAATCTATTTCGCTGCAAATCTCCCGTATCTATAATAAATAGACAAAAAAAAGAGCATTACAATACAATCTTTAAAAGAATTTAGAAATTTTGATATAATAAATAGTTCAAAGGATCCAATGCATTGAGCATCTCAGATAAAATATCTCCAGGAAAAGAATCAAGATAACAAAAGCAATGAAGAAACATGTTGATATTTAAGGATTCTGATAGATCATAAAATAAATAAGTAAGAACTGACCTTGGTTTCCAACAGCAGCAGCAGCTCTAGCACGTTTTTCAGCATTGGCAACCTCAGCACTTAGCTTCTCAACCTCGCGAGCAATTGAAATTAGATTTTTCTCCATCACTTGTCCTTGTTCATAATTATCTGAATATCCCTTCTTCCCTGCATGAGGTAACAAGTAAGGTACTTCAAAGAGCACAATAAGGAGACAAAAAGGCTTTACTTCAGCTTCTTCTAATTGGGTTAGGCTTTACAAGTTGGACTGCCTATTCTAAAGCAATCTTCAGCCTCAAATTCTAAAAATAACAGATTGACATAAATTATAAACATCAAAATGTCAGGTTTTTTTCTCATTATTATAAGATTTGAGGGATAAAGGTATGATTTTTGCAACTTTTGGGGTGATGATTTTTCTAAAGTTTGAGTCCTTCATTAGTTGTGGTATACAAACATTTCACTTATTCTAATCTAATTGCAACCAACCAATTACAAGTTATGTGCAGATTATACAAGCCATGCTGGGAAACCTAACCATCCTGATAAACATATGCAACTAGGGCTAGAACAGCAAAGCCTCACTTGGCTTACCATTATGTTTTAATAAAGAAAAAACTAGCAATTTCAGTGCATTCCTTGGTCGTATGCCCGATGATCTACCAGCTTGCAATGGAGAAAACATACACAAATTCGAATTCGAATGTAAAGAGATGGCTTGAGTCATATCAAAGACAGTGAACACATTTACAAACTATACCTCAAGATCATAATTCAACGACTAAATTAGTATAAATTAACCTAGATTTATCTCGGAATTAAGAAAGTCATCCATGAGATCATACACAAATCTCCATTCACATTCAGAAAGTGAACTGTGTACCTCTTGGTTCTTAGGATCCAATGCATTGAGCATCTCAGATAAAATATATGTTATTCCTTGAGCATTCTGAATGTCTTGCAAACTGCACCAAGACAATAGGTTGCCTCTAAATTGTAAACTTCACCAAAATTGAAGATTATAGATATGATGAAGGTTGAAGTCACAGGCCTCGTAACCTTTTCTGATGAGGCTAACTGATAAATAAATTATTCTTTATGCTCAAAATATAGAGAACATGATCAATACAGTAAGAATAAATCTTAGCTGGTTGTTTTGGTGATTATGTTTTACTTGTTTATGCGGTTTTTGTTGCAATTTTGTTCAACAAGTCGTGTCCTGATAAACAAATTATGTTTTATCCTCCCAACTGTTATGATAAGTTATACAGGAAAAAGTAATCAAAAATATATTACCTGCATTGTTTTCACTTTTTTACCCAAGCCGACCACCTTCATTACACCTCCACAAATCACCACCAAACTTACGATGACTTGGAATTCCTTATTGGATTAACAAAAATGGACAAAAAAACATATTAAAAGCGATGTGCAATATGCAAGAGTAAGTTAAACACACCCTCACTATCTATCCCTGAGCAATATGCAAGAGAGATATCTTAACTGCTAAAGAAGGGAGGAAATGGTTCATTCAGTAAAGCAGCTTAACAAAGAGGAGATCTAAATTTCATGTTTTTCATTCAAGCAGAGAGTTTTGATACTCAGAATGTTTGTGAAGAATAAATCGATCAAAATCCCTAGAGAACCAACAACTAAAATACCTTGTTCATCAAATTAAGTGGAAACAACCCTTACTGCCATTTACGATGCTCAAGGAACCTTATTTGAGCTCAAATAAAAAGGGAAAGGCGCAAGGCATACCAGGACGTATCAGAACTGGCGATTCTTCGGGCGGTGGAGTCGCGGCGTCCTTGGCGAGGGCGGCGACGGGGGTCCACCTGTAGATGAGTATACGAGAGGAGCGGCGGCAGTGGTCGGGATTGGAGAGCGCTACCCACTTTTTGTTCGATCGCCGCCAAGACCGACGTCGGGCGTAAGCGTGGACGACCGGCCGAGGCGGCCTACTACGCCGTCCATGGTTCAAGCGAAAACCCTCGAGCGTACCAGAGCTTTGCCGCTTCTGCTCTTGGCTTCTGCAATCTTCGAGCAAGCAACAACTGCAGAAAACACTTGAACTGGGCGGTGGAAGCGGCGGCGGTCGGTCGATGCTGGCCAAGAGGAGCGTCCACGCCGATCTCGTGGTGGAGATGCTGATAGAGATGACTGACGATCAGTGCGTGATCGAGCGAGGAAGAGAAGAGCGGCGGTGGAAATAGGAATAGAGCACGAGGAGTATAAGGGAAATATAGGGTTTAGATATATATATATATATATATATATATATATATATATATATATATATATATATATATATATATATATATATATATATATATATATATATATATATATATATATATATATAATGTTAATTAACTTTTCAATAAATAGATAATCCAAATAGTTTCTTTAAAAAAAACAACACTATTTAAAAACCATTATTTTATTAAAAAAATACTAATACACAACGATTTTACAAAAAATATTATTTATAATAAACTTAAAAAAAAAGACAACACTTTTAACGACGGGAGAAAAATTTTGTCATTAAAAGTCTTGCAATAACGACGGGAGGAAATACCATCGTTAAAGACATTACATTAACGACCGAAATAAAAAATACCGTCGTTGATGACAAAGTATCAACGACGGAACAAAATATCGTCGTTAATGTGTATTCATTAACGACGGGCACTAAATATGGTCGTTAATGACCCACCAATAACGACGGTATTTGATACCGTCGTTAAAATTCGTCGTTAAAAGTAGATTTTCTACTAGTGGTCGGCGGTCCTCGAGTGTTGGTCGTCGATCGTCCATAGTCGTTGGTCGTCCGTCGTCCGTCGCTCGATCATCATTCGATCGTCAGTTGTCGGTTGGTCGACGGTCGATCGTCGGTCGATGGTCGGATCGTCGGTCAACGGTCGGATCGTCGATTGTCGATGATGTTCGTCGACGACCATTACAGGTGGTCGTCGTCGGCGATCGTCGGGGAGCAATGAGAAAAATAAAAGAATAATATATTTGTCATGATAAATATTGAATTGGTAATGTAATTAAATTATATAGTATTTTCTTCGAAATTCAAATTACAAATTTTTTCTCCTCTTTTATAATTTAATTATATTATATTACATCTTTAAAATTACGTGGCTGGGTGTGGAGCAAAATTTCAAATGAATAATTTTGAATAAAGTTTGAACATTAATTGTGCAAAATTAAAATTTATGTTTGATAGTTTTATATGACAAAAATTAATATGAGTTCAATAATGTTGGATAAATACATTGTTTAACCAAATAAAATTAAACCTGGTCATAATTTACCAGTTACATTTATTTTATTATCATTAGACAGTATTATTAGCCACTTTCTAAAAATGTCATATTCGATTAAAAGAAAAAATGAATTATTGTCGGAATATTTTCAATTATCTTTAATATATGAAATTTATGTCTGAATATTTTTAAATTATCAAAGAAATATATTTTTTTAGAAAAACTAAGCCATGTATGCAAGTAAGATATTAAATTTTGACATATCTTTTATCATATTTATTGATCAATATCAAAAGTTGATGAAATATTCTATTTCTATTTTAAATTTGTATGGTCAACTTGTATTCTAAATTAATTAAACTGCAATTATTAAATTTAGGGGACAACTGATCTTACTGTAACTAATTCTATAATTAATGGTTACTTTTAACTAATATCTTTTATTTGAAATGTTTTTTAATATTAAATCGAAACATCGAAATGTTTCAAAAATTAATTTTAGATGCACTTTTATATATATATTTTTTATTAACATCAAATTTTTGATTCTTTGATTAGATTAATTTTAATCTTGGGGTGACTAATCCAATTCTATGGATCACTTATAAAATTTCTATTGACTATTGAGGTACATTCGATAAGTGCTCATAACTTAATGATGAAGTCAGACCTTTACAATCACGACTATTCAATATCGAAATTGCATTCTACATACGAAAACAAACTCTCTGAATCCAACTTATTAAAAGTTGCTCATTATAAATTTTTTTATATTCAAACCCGAATATATCAAGTAGAGAATTAAACGATGTTCGTCTCTAAAATGTCCCAATTACATTGCCATGTACTTTATAATTCCTACGAAAGAATTAAATGGCTAACACAAATAAAAAAATTATTTCAAAAAATAAAGATTAATCTTTAATAATTATAAAGTTTTTTAAAATGTCTAATTTTTTTATCATATTAATTATCAATTGAGTAAAAATATTTCTCAAAATTTATTTATTCTTTCTATTTAGATCGACGATGAAAAACCTTCACGTCCCAAGAGACTGCACTTTATATCCCGAAGACTTCATTTTGAATTTGTAAGCTCAAATAAGCATGTTTTTTTTTTTTTTTTCAAAATTTAATCAATGAATATTTTTCTGTTTTTCATAAATGTTGAAAGTGGGTCCCTATATTAAAACTTGTTTAAAATTTAAAATTAAACAATTTCTCCATAGTTCTTGCTCCTCAAAGTTACCCGTCCCTTCACTGATTACTACCTGGACGAGGAGACTTCCCACAGAAGCGGGATCCGCTTCTACGGGCTAATCGCAAGGCAGATACTTGATCTGGTAAAGATTCGACAGTATCGGAATTAAATGAGAGTCGACCACTAGGCTGGGGCCCGCCGGTTGGTCCGCCATCTTCGTTGACTAGAAGAAGAAGCTTCCGGATGATCGAGTCGAAAAATATCTAGGGTCTTACGATCTCAGCCGTAGATCTGCTTTTCGTCGCGGTCCGATCCACCGTTGCATTTCAATGCCAGTCGGTGGTGATGATAAGACGATACGGTAAGATTACCTCGGGGTGTTGCTTGAACAGAACGGCTACTAAGCATTGGAGAAGGGCTGCGGTGGAGATTCTGGAGAGATCTCTCGGCAGGCGCAGGCCTTCTCGCGGAGGCGGAGCTTGTGCAGGGGTTTCTTCTACGAGACTCCCACTGCATTTGCATCTCGGCTCCGTCATCCGTCTTTCTCACACGGCATCCATCGTGGTTGCTTGCGGGGTTTCGCTTCGATTCGGGGCGTACCGGAACTGCCATCTCTTCTGCGTTGCTCTAGGCCGAGCGGCGGCGTCGTTTATGGTATATTGTCGGCGGAATCGTGTCTGCAATGGCCGGGAAAGAGGACAAGACCGGAGATTTCTACGAGGTTTTGGGGCTCAGGAAGGAGTGCTCTGAAGCTGAGCTAAGGAGTGCCTACAAGAAGCTCGCAATGGTGTGTTTCCGGAATCCATATGCGCTTCTTTCGCTTTCGAGCCTAGATTGGGAGAACAGAAACGAACGTGGGGTTGGATAAGGGGAACTGATCCGATGGAATATAGGAGAAATCGAAGGCTTTGTTTATTCATCTTGTTTTATTGGGTTTTGGCATTCGACTACATTGGGTTCTTTCTTAATTTCTCATCATTATTTGACGAGCTTCATTTCGTTTTTCTTCAAGGATCTTTGATTTCCATCATGATTTGCTAGTTTTACCATAAAAGATTGATCTTTAACGAGTTATAGAAAACTTGACCTCTCCCCTTGACGTGTGTTCATCTTTCGTATCAAAATGGGTGACAGAGATGGCATCCGGATAAGTGCTCGTCGTCAGGGAACACCCAGAGCATGGAGGAAGCAAAAGAAAAGTTTCAGGAAATCCAGACGGCTTACTCTGGTTTATTTCCTCCCTCTTCTCCCAATCTCATCTCTTCTCTTACTGGAAACTTCGTACAATATTGTACAACAGTTCTTTCTTTGTCGATTTGTAAAATTTATCTACGTTTCTGTCTCGTGAAAAGATATGGGTCATTCTATTTCCATCTTGATCAGTTCTCTCGGACACGAATAAGCGATTCCTCTATGATGTCGGCGTCTACGACAAAGACGATGACGATGACGAAAAAGTACGTACACAATGGTAACAATGTTCTTTCTTAAGACTCTTAATAGATAATTAAATAGTCAATGAAGTTTTTTCTTACAGTTCTTTTGTAATTAACATTATTTACAATGCAGGGTATGGGAGACTTTCTTGGGGAAATAACCCAGATTATGAACCAAACCAAACATGCAGTAAGACAATTTCGTTCCGTTTCTTCCTTAATTACATGCCATTTGAGGTGCTGCTAGAATGTCGTGGTGAAATCTAGAATGTGTAAATGGTCAGGAGGGTGATCACGATAGCTTTGAGAAGCTGCAGCAGATGTTTGTGGACATGTTCCAGGGTGACCTGGATTCCGGGTTTTGTGGTCCATGGACTTGTTCAACTGATGATCATTCTAGGTCATCATCGGGACCGCAGTTCATTAATGGCGGAAGCAATGGGGGCAACAAGCGGGGTAACTCTGACATTAACACAGGAAAGGCAAATTTGGATGGATTGGAATATGCTGCCTCTAGCTTCTCCGTTGGGGTGAGTTTTCAGTAGCTCGAGTTATGTTTTACTTATTCTCCATGAACTAGATAGATGTCAATTATCTCACCTATTCTTTGGTTGAAATCATTATGTTAAATAATCCAAATAAAGAAAATGCACTTGATCATAATTGGGAATATAATTATCCCCTCTTTATTTACCAAAAGAGAAAATAAGACAACTCTAAATTATAAAACGATAAAATCTAATTTGAAATCTAATTACAAATGTGTCATTCTTAAATTATTCCTATTTTTCAACTTTTTTTTTTTTTTTACTTTTCCTCTTTGCATTGCACTTGCCCAGAGATTATCAATGTTTTTTATGGTGACAAATTTAATCAACTAGTTGAAAGTGACATGGGGAAATTTTATGTGATGCAATTAGTAGTAATGTAAAACACTCAAGCACTGCTAGCATTATAGTCTTGTGAAAGTTGGAAATCATGTAGCTGGTCCAAACAGTTGGAACTGGTATAGATTAACTGTGATTAGCCTATGTTAGTATGTCATCGTCAATTTTGCAACATTCTTATACTGTGGAGCATAATTAAAATTATTTATATACCAAACAATACAATGTGACTAAATATGAAGAGCAATTGAATATCATGAAACATACCATTATGTGAAACTGAAACCCTATATAGGATCAAAAAATGAGACAATAAACTGAAATTTCACAAGATCCTAGTCAAATATCCCACTTGGGACTTCCACTGCCTGTGCGAATTTTCTTTGTAGAATTGTGAAATCTAAGGTTAGTTTTGCAATTTTAACAATGATTTCATGTTGAAAATGGTGATATGTTAATTGAATCAGAGATATTGCCGTTTCTCCAATTTTTCATTAGCAATGTTTCTATTATTTTCAAAATGGGCAACTGTCTATTGAAATACTTGTCCATCCTCATTTTGTGACCATATCTGGAAACAATGCATATGTTTTTACTTGTTGCTGATTGCGTGTTCTTCATATTGGCAGTTGGGTGACGGAGGACAGTCATCAAAAGGAAAAGGCAGTTTTAATAATAATAGCAAGAGAAGGGCGGGAAGAAAGCAAAAGGTTTCTACCAAACATGATTTGTCATCCTGATGCTGATGTCTCAGCTTAGAAATTCTAGTTTAGTGTTCCTTTTCTCTCTTTCTTGGGTGAATTAACCCATCTCTCTCTTTCTAGGCGTGGCAGCGAACTTCTGCCAGGAACACCTTTAGCCTAAATAAACTTTCTGATTAATCTCTATTATGTTTGTTGAATGCGTTTATGCCTACTGTCAGTCATTTTTCAATCTTGTCTAAGAAACACCTATGAGCAATTCTAAACTGTCAGCATGGTAGTTGTTTTGTTCATACAAGTTGCATTAATCTCAGTCCATCATACTAAATCTCATCCTCCTGTGAATTATCCGCAAAATTTGAACTATTAACAGGTTCAATCTGCACGGCTTCTACCGCACAAAGTATTTGTCAATTCGGCCTTACTGTTTGGTGGATTCAGTTCAAGTCTACATCTGCGAAGGTAAGATGCTATTGCTACAAGTAGAATTTATTATTATTATCATTATTCAATCATTATCTAAGGATTAACAAGTTTTGATAATAACGTTATCTATCATTTACACTGATTAGGCAAACAACAATATTGTATATAAAGAATTTGGTGTGGCTGGTCACAATCTTGATTGTAAGGACCCATAAGGATCTCTTTAGGTTTACAATTTTTGAGGAATCATGAGACCATATGGTGCCTAAACAGCCAGTTAGAACATGCCGGAAAGGTGCTTTATATTTATTTCTACACGGGACCACACTACAGAATGCAGATGGGTTGCTCTGGCTCTACTCTCTCTGGTCCCCGAGTAATTGAAAGGTCCATTGGATTGGAACCATGCAAAAAGGGTGCTTACTGGTAGGGGTATCACAACAGACAATCGTTATCATAGTGACCACAAAAATAATTCCTCAGTCCACTTCTACTGATTTCAGTCTTTGACCATTAGGATTTTTATAGTTATATCTTATTGCAGTGAAAATAATTTTATGAAGTAATTCTTACCGTGACATAGTTAAAATCTTTTCAGCAATGTCAATACGATTTTGAGCTTTGTTACACTGAATTACATGTTTGTGCTTTCTAGCTGGTGGCATCAAACCGGCTGTCAATTTGATTTGTCTTTAATGAGTACTGAATCTGTGAACGCCCATTGTTTTTTTTTTTGGGTGTCTGGTAGTGTGCAAGGAAATTGACGTTTGGACCCACATTTGCTTTATGGAGCTGGTGGCTCAAGTGGCCAGTTCGCCACGGGAAAAAGCTTCTTCAAGTGTAAAATGAGCTTTTGTTTTTCTGCTGACTCGGCACAATCCTGGGTTTGATTTTTCAACTTTTGCATTTACATATACAAGAATATTATCTTATATAACTCATCCGTAAATATTTTCATTATTCATCGTTCAATCTCTTAAAGTTTAAGGATTAATTAGACTATAATGTTCACCTGATCTAACGATGAATAATGGAGATGTTCACAAATAATAGAGGATCATTCATCTCTCTCAATATATATTCTTCTTTGTATTACTCTAGAAGGATATTGGTAATTAGTAATTCTTCTCAAGTTGTTTGTTTCAAATAAGATTTCCTCTGACATTCAATAGACAAAAATACATCCATCTCTTTTTTTTTTTTTTGTTTCTGCTGCTGCTGTGTTGTCTACTTGCCTTCATCCGCTCTGCTCTTTCACTTACGATTCCAACTGTCTGCCGCTCTTGGTCTCACTGTTCATCAACTTAGGAACTCGGAATTGGAAGGAACTATTAACTGGGTTAGAGGATGTTGTTTAAAGGAACTATTAACTGGGTTAGAGGATGGTGTTTAAAGGAATTGACTTGGGAACTTAGAATTACTTAGGTTTTTTTGTTTGTTTGAGAAAAGAAGGATCTCCATGATTTAGCTCACGAGTACTAGAGTTGCTCGTTGTCTGGAGTTTGGATAGTGTAAATAGGAGAAATTTTATGATGTGCGACGTGCGGTGTGCATTGCGTGCGCGATACGATCTCAGTTGTCTATCGTATGAAAATGTACAGTAAATAGGAAATGTATAATGTTTCTCTTTGGACGATTTTGGATTAAATTTTTCGCCGTCGGTTATCATCCACAATATAGTTCAGCTTTTGAATTTGTCGAGATTGACATAGTTGTCTAACTGATTGAACTGCGGTCGGATTCCAATTGAATTGCGGTTGAATTATGGTTGGCAAGTGTTGGTGGTTGCAATTTGGTCGGATTTTGTGGTTCGGTCGGAGTTGAAGTTCGATTGGATTCCCACTGAATCACTGTCAGAATCAGTCGCGATTATGATCACCAACGATTGGGGCGTTGGCGGTCGATTTTGGTTGCAATTCGATCGGAATCCGATCGCGGTCGAAATTCAGTTGCTCGACGACGATGCAAAGCGGTAGGAAGCTCCGATGGGGTGTTATTGTGCATTCTTTGTTACTATTTGTGCTTGGACTCTCACGAGTTGTGCATCGTGCACCACGCAACATAAAAATTCTAGTCTAAATAGTCCTTCCCGAACTTAAAAAAACCAACATGGAAACAAACGAAAATTCACAAAGCTTAGAGAGCATTTGGTTTGTGGAAAATATTACATTTTCATTTTTTTTTAGAAAATAAACAAATGTGTTTGGGTATTGTTTTTCATCATTGTTTCTTAGAAAATGAGAGGGTAATTTTTTTGAAAAATTAGAAAAATATAGAAAAGTCGTATTCTGAAAAATTAAAAAAAAATACAGAAAATGGGAAAAGGAAAATAAACCAAACACAACCATATAAAGTCTCTCAGTTTCTCCTCCCAAATCTTCCTCAGCATGGAAAATCCTTCCTATTTCAATGGAGTTCTGGCTGGTACAATTCGGAAGTCTCGATGGAAGAATGACAGACAATAGCCGTGGTTACAATACCAAAACAAGAAGGGTCTTCCTCTTGATTGCATTGGTTTCGAATAGATAATTTATACTCTAGCAAAGACTTCCTTATTAGGCTTGTTATTTTGTGGATCATAAACTCGCGAGGAATGAACACTATACCAGGTCGGTTCAAGCGTATATGACCGACCACACCAAATCAATATTTCTTTGTCAAATTTATGAATACACCATCTTCATGCCTTCGACACATCATCTAAAACTAATGAGATCTCGATTTGTAGTTACAGCACATCATCTATTCAAAACGCTAAAGCTATGATTTCGACGATGTCAATTGCAAGGAGAAAAAGAAACGACACTCTACTACAATATTGTGGTTCTTTTCAGCATCATCCTCTTGTTGCAGTATAGGAGTCACAATGGAAGCTGTGTGCCATTGAAGATGAAGTCGAAGGCTCAGAAGGTAGAAAAGGTTGGCATTGGAAGAGGAACATCGCAGCTAATCCCAACAAGCGCATCAAAAGAAGGTTTTGTTGGTAAAAGATGCATCGGTAGAACTACTGAAACAACTGAACTCGAATGCAGATTGACAGTGATGTCATGAGGATATTCAACAGCAGTAAGGCTGTTTTCATTCTGCACCAACACAAATTATGCCATATCTTTCAGATTCATTAATTGCCAATTCAGGATCCTCCTTGATATTTCAGATTCATTAATTTTTAAATATTTACGATTTGATTTTTGATAATGGTATATTTATAGAATTTTTTTTAAATGACATGATAAATCAAAAACTAAGATTGTTTATGTGAATTTTTTTTGTTGTACTTTGATAGTTGATGAGAGATTCTCATAAAACATCAAAGGACTCAATATTTTTGTCCTTTCGGAATAATTCGTTGGCTATAACGGTATAGATATTATTATAGATAGATAGATCGATTTTCGACGTAGAATTTAAAATCTTCATCCAAATTTAGAATTTCTTTGTTGTTTTGATCAACGGATCAAGAGGTATAATTTTCATGATTTTTTTTTTTATCATTACTGAAGAATAATAGATGATGAAAAATACTCAATCATCTTTTGCTAGACTCACCATTCTTCGAAATGTCATTCAAAAAATCTGGTGGCCTTGGAAGTTATTACTAGGCATACGGAATTAGAGGAACCTAAATAAAAGTGATTCGGGCTCCAAACTCAAACAGCAACACAATAATAAAAGAATGAAAAATTCTAATTGAAATGAAAAGGATACTGGAACTTAAGGTTATCAGTAGACCTTGCTGAAACAAAACCATCAATAAAGGAACTTGCACATGATTAATCTTTCTGTAATTTATGATAGGGTTTGCTTATCCAGTCGAGTACACATAAAACACTTCAAAACAATACTCGAAGAATTGGAAACCCTTAGGCAAGAAAATCAAAGGTTAACGAAGGCCTTAGTAAGCTTAACAAGGGAAGTCATAGCACAAGCTTTTACAGATCCAAAGGATAAAGCAGACTTCATCGAAAATTCATTTGGAGAGGAGGAAAATTATCATGGATCCAATGGAGGATGTCATTTTCTGATGAATATCAACTATTATTATGAGCAAGAGATGATCAGGAAGGAACCCAAAACATTCTCTCTCAGATACGAAGGATATTTGTTCTGGAAGATCCATTCTAGGGTTCCATACTCATGCAAGATGAAGCATACAGAGATCTTGAGAGGTTAGCATGCAATGACCTTAAGAATATTATACAATTCATGAATGAATATATGCGACTTACAGCCAAAACTGATCGATTATTTTCAAGCCTTGAACTATTAGAGCATCTTGTGGAGGCCTGTACGTAGAGATTTCTACTTGTGATGTGGTAGAATATAACTGCTCTCTTTGTTGTGGGTAATCAGTTATCCAGTCTTGTCCGGCTGCAATAATATGTTCAGGTTCTGTATGTTCAAATTCAGGTTCTGGGTCTGGAACCATAGTGTTCGAGCTTTGCCAGGACGTAGCTATAATACCAGGAAAATCTTGGGGCAAAACTAAATCATCTGACAATCCGACGTATATATTCCTTTGCAACCAACTGAAGTAACAACAAGGAATCTTCTGGATGGAAGCGTGTCGCTGCATTTTGAAAACTACCATATCAGTGTTTTTATCTCCTGCCGCTCATCAGTCTGTGCCCCGTGCGCGACGAGCTCTCCGCTGTCGGATCAAACGCACGGTTGAGAAATATACAGTGTATTTTCTTCTCTGCCCGTAGAACGGAAGCTCAGAATCGATCGTTGACACCCCTATTCCGACCGCGGTCCAGAAGGATGTCGGTCGGCACCGGATTCCGATTGGACGGAGGCCGGATGCGCGGCCAGAAACGATCGCCAATGGCCGCGACACTGACGACCAAGTTGTGGATGGATTCCGGCCCCAATCCGCTCGGAATCCAGTCACCATCCGACCGGAATCCACTGGCGGCCGCAATCGCAGCCGTTTCCGATCGTGAATAGGCCAGAATCCGATCTCTATCTGATCAGAATTTGATGTATGTCGGACCGCGATCGGAATCCAATCGGGTCGCGGTCGGAATAGAGGCATCGACGGTCGATTCCGAGCTTCCGTTCTGTGGGTGAGAAAGAAGATGCACTGTGCACTTTTCAATCGTGCGTTCGATCCGACGACGGAGAGACGTGTATATATATATATATATATATATATATATATATATATATATATATATATATATATATATATATATATATATATATATATATATATCTTCTATGATCAAGGATCGCACCCCGTCATGCAGAGCTTGCATCCATCGCCGTCGTCGTCGTGCCGTCCGATCTGCATCCGGCCACGCCGTCGCGATCGGCCCGACTTCGCCGACGGTCCGTCGGTGATTTTCGGCCGATTAGCGCCCAAATCCGTATAACCGGCCGAACGACCGATTCACGCGATCGGGCGGTTTCGGCGAATTGTGGTCGAATTCGGCGGCGGCGGAGCCGGCGTCGTCCGTCGGCGTCCGGATTCCGCCGCGGTCCGTCCGTCCGCCGCGTGGGCCGAAATCGGCGCCGTTGGCGGCGTCGCAGGGTCGGACTCCGGCGACCGGCCGGAATCCGGCCGAGACGGATAACAATGACCAATGGCGGTCGACTGCCGGTTCGTCCGGTATAATCGCCGTCGCGGTCATGTCGCCGTCGGTTCGGCCGGAATCCGGGCGATCGCGGCCGGCGATGCGCGCGCCGCATCGCGTGGCGGTTCCGGCCGATTCGTCGGATTCCGGGCGCTAACCGGCCGGAAATCGATCACCGTCGGGCCGCCGTGAAGTCGAGCGTCGATCGCGCCGTCCGTGGCCGGCGTTAACGGCGGCGATGGTAGCTTCGACGCGTCGCGGGCGAAGCGCGGATGGTTCGGTCGCGCAGCAGAAGAAATTTCTATATATATATATATAGAGAGAGAGAGAGTAATCTTCCCGCGCGATCGTCGCGATCCATCCGCGATCTGGCGGCCGTCCATCGCCGTCGTCGCCGCCTCGCCGTCCGCCACCGCCGCCGGGCCGGCGCGATCGGCGCCGACTTCGTGGCGATCAGCGATGACGATTCCGGGCCGATTCGCGCCAGAATCCGCTGGCCGGTCTAAAGCAGCAGCTTCATGCGATCAGCGGTGGACGCTGGCCGCGATCGGGCCGGATTCGGCCGTGCGGCCGGAATCCGACGGCGACGGACCGAAGCCGACTCGGTCCATCCGACCGGTCCGGTCGGTCGGCTCGCCGCGTCGGCGAATCACGCTGATTCTGGCGGTCGATTTTGGCCGCGATTCCCGGCCCGACGGTCGAATGGCGGCGCCGAATCGGGTGGCGATTCGGACGCGTCGCGGGCCGGATTCGGTCGAATGCGGCCGGAATCCGGTCTTCGAGCCGACGGCCGGAATCCGTCACCGACGGCCGGGCCGAATCCGTCGCCGAATGGGCCGACTGGCCGCAGCCGGAATCCGCCCGTAGCGAAATCGGCCGCCCGGTCTGGCGGCCGATTCGGCAGCGATTCGGCTGCCGTGGCCGAATGGCGGCCGGCCGTTCTCTGACGACGGCCGGCGTCGGTTCTTGCGGTCCGTCCGGCGTCGGTTCCGCGCAATTGGCCGAATCCGGTCGATCGCGGCCGGCGATGGCGCCGCCACTTCCGGACCGCGTGAAGCGCTCGTTACTGGCCGGTTTGCGTGGTCCGACTAAGCGGTGAAATCGGTCGGTCGGCCGGCGTCGATCGCGCTTCGGTCCGACGGTGGCGGACGGTGGCGGCGAGCGGCATGGCAATAATGATTATATATATATATATATAACTCCCATCTCCTTTCTTTATATATATATATATATATATATATATATATAACTCCCATCGCCTCTCTTTCTTTTCGTTCTTTTCCTTTTCCCGAGCCGTAACCCTCTCCCGCAACCAACTGCTTGCCGTCGCCACCCGCCGCCACAACCGGCGCTGCCGCTTGCCGCCTGCCGCCACCGCCTGCCTCCACGCTTGCGCTCCTCCCGTAGCACTCGCCTGCAACCGCCGCTCGCTGCCCCTCCCGTACCACACACCTGCCGCTTGCCATCCACCACCCATCCCTAGTCGGCCCACCGCTATCGTCCCCCGTGATCCTCATCTACTCTACTGCTCTCCTCTCTCTTATCTCTCTTGATTTCTGTTGGCTTCTTGCCAAATCCGGTGCCGTGCCGGTCGGCCTGCGGAACAGCAAATTCAGCCACAAGAACCTCCCTTGGAATATCAAGAAGTCTGGCTGGCCAGCTTAACCTGGTTCGATTGAGAGGCACGGCTTGGAACTGCATACTGTGAGGCAACTGATCTTGCGTTTGCGTGAGGGGCAAATCGGAGCTGAGACTTTTCGCCGGAGGAGGGGCGCTAGGGTTTCTGATTCCTTTCCTTCAATTTGCTGCGCCTAGAGAAGAAGAAGAAGAGAGCTAGAGCGGTGGAGGGCTGAGCGGCTGATACAGCGTGCCTCTCCACGAGGCGGCGGTGACAAGAGCTCAGGGGATTTTGTGGAGACGCCGAGCTCTGAGGCAGCGGACTGGCTGCATCGGACAGTTAGGTCAGTCGAGTTAGCCCTTTGGGGCTATCCGAGTTCTCTCAGTTTTTCTGGCAGTTTATGCAAAAGTATCATGGTTAAAGTTTCTTCTAAGTGAATCAAATACTTCTGCAGACATTATTGCTCCTTTCCTTCTCCTAGACGATGGTGTTTCAAAGAGTCAAGCAGAGTGCCTCCCTCCCTACCCATCCACAACCTGATATTTCTCATGAGAAGAGACGAGCTGCCTCTGACCAAGTGAATTGGTTGCAGCCCTCACCACAGAAGACAAAAGAACCTTCTCCAACACATAGGTAAATTCCAAAATTTCATTCACGGCTCTAGTTTTGGAATAGATTTTTTTTTTCAGTGTTGTAGGATTTGAGGTTACCATGTTCTATGTAGAAGGTCATTTGTTTTAGGAAGATGGTGCGATGGAATCTCCACTTGAAAATTATTTATTGGAAATTGATGGAAGCTACAAACCTGAATAAGAATCCTTTTTAGTGTTCAGGCCATACATCTGTAGTGGGACACTAGGACTTACTGTTCATGAATGAGCATTCATCTCAGAATTGTACTTGTTTATGCCATTGAAAGACAAAACCAATTTTTAATATTTAAAAAATAATATTGCTGTTAGAAATTTCTAAAGGTTCTTGTCAATAACTATATCCAAGTTTACATCGTACGATGAGATAACATGTTTTTCTTCACTGAGTTAGGTACTTTACCAACAACAATTTTTTATGGACCTCTTTGTTTTAGATCGAAGGATAATTGAAAGCATGTGGAGCTTATCTTTATGTTTCAGTAGAAGAATGTATTGTGTTTCATGGACTGAATAACATATGGGTTTTGGGATTGCTGCAACCAAAGTTTTAAGAATTCATTTTATTTTCTTGTAAAAACTACACAACATTTCTCACCATTCTTTTTCCTTAGATAGGTATTGAAGGATGCCCAAGTAAAAAAGCTTTCTGTCACAAAGAGGATTTCCGAGACAGAGTAACCAAGTTTATTGAAACAATAAATTGCTGTCTAAATTGGTTGGTGTAAAGATGTCTAGTTGGTGTCACGAATGTGTAATAAAATAAAAACATTATCTTAAGTGAAATCATGGACAATGCTGGAAAATGATGATGAAACTAGTAGCTAAGCTTAATAAGATACATTGTCCAATCAATGGTCAAGTTAGTTCTATGCTTCTATTTAGGTTAATTTTTAGGTAGTGGTTCTCTTTAGTTGATATTTACTGCTTTTCAGTAGTTCTGACTGTTTTCTTCATTTGATTTTTTGACTATTTCATGGTTGCTTTCAATGCATTTCACACCTAACAGATCCACTCCTGGACTTTCCAGCCCCAGAAATCCCCCTGTTTATTACACTGATTCAATGCCACATGGGAGGTCAGAAATTGTTGATTACTCAGATGTGTATGATAATGGAAATGATGGTTCAACCAGGCATACTCATTCTAAAGTGCACAAAAGGAGCAGGTCTCCAAATCAGCCGTCCACTTCTGATTTAGGCTCATCTTCTGCCCAACCTGATTCTAGGAGGTAACTCTAGTGTTCTTTTTACCTTTTATGCTTTATTTGGCAGAGTTGCATCCCCACTTGTGGTGAAAATTCATTTCTATATTATAATTGAGTTTTCTGTGCAGAGAAGTTCAAGCAAAGACAAGACAATTAACTAGCTTCACAGTCGAGCTAAGACAACCAACAAAAAACATACTGATGTCAGAGGACCAGACTGCAGAACATTTCTCAATGCCTCAGAGAAGGTTTAAAGTTGATGATTCTTACCTATATGATAATGGAGAGGTTGTTTCAGCCAACCATCCTCAATCAAGATCATACAAAAGGGATAGGTCTCCCAATCGACCGTCTGCTTCAGTTTTAAGTTCATCTTCTCTTCAACCTGACTCTGATAGGTGTCAATATAATTTTTTTTTTTCATTTTAGATTTATGGGCTAGAGATGCATGTTTGATTGTACAAATTCATTTACTTTTTTTGATTTTAGCTTTCACGTGTAGAGAAATTCAAGCAAAGGCAAGACGATTGGCCCGCTTCGGAGTGGAACTAAACCAACCTACAGAAAATCGTGTGAAATCAAAGGATCAAAGTTCAGAAAGTAATCTTAATCATACTTCTTTGGACGTGGACACTCATAAACTTTATGAGAAAACTGGTTCATCAAGCAAAGGAGATAGTGTACTTCAGTCTGAAGGATTAGAATCATCTGCTGCAGTGGTGGGATTGTGCCCCGATATGTGTCCAGGTCTATGAACTGCTAACTTGAAACTTTATACATGTCTCCTGGGAGTTTTAGAAGTTTTGGCAAATATTAAAATGCTCTTCCTGCCATATGAAGGCTAAAAAGTACTTAAAATGCAAAAAAAAAGTTCAGCTTCATGAAGTGATTTAAATGTCTCAGAATCGGAGAGGGCAGAACGTGAGAGAAAAGGGGATCTTGATAGCTACGAGAGACTTGATGGAGAGAGAAACCAAACTAGCAAGTATCTTGCTGTAAAGAAGGTGGTTGACTGAGTCATTGTCATCTTAGCCTGATAGAATGGACCCTGAAATCATCTTTCATTCCAAATGACAACACAATTTTTTGCTTTGTTTCCTGCAGTACACCAGGACAGCAGAGCGTGACACCAACCTAATTAGGCCTATGCCAGTCCTGCAGAAAACAATTGATTATCTATTAAGTTTGTTTAATCAGCCGTATGATGAGGATTTTTTGAATATTTACAATTTTTTGTGGGATCGAATGCGAGCAATAAGGATGGACCTCAGGATGCAGCATATTTTCAATGAACAGGCAATACTCATGCTTGAGCAAATGGTACAATACTTTCTGAGATGTTAATCCTTTACCCTTAAACAATTCACTTCACATCAACAAGTTACTCTCTTTTGTACCAGATTAGACTCCATATTATAGCTATGCATGAGCTGTGTGAATACAATAAAGGAGAGGGCTTTTCCCAGGGGTTTGATGCGCATCTAAACATTGAACAGATGAATAAGACATCTGTTGAGTTATTTCATATGTATGATGATCATAGAAAGAAAGGAATTAGTGTGGCAACTGAAAAGGAGTTTCGTGGTTACTACGCACTTCTCAAAGTAGACAAGCATCCAGGATACAAAGTAAGTAAATCTGCTTTTTTTTTTTTTTTTTTTTTTTTTGTGGAGATGTTATTTTTATGATTCATGATACATGTATAAATACACATAGGTGGATCCTATGGAATTGACACGTGATCTTGCTAAGATGACTCCTGAAATTAGACGTTCTTCGGAAATTTTGTTCGCCCGAAATGTAGCGAGGTACTTTTACCCAGAATTTGCTGGCTTATATTGTTTTTTTTTATAGCACTTATAGCAAAGAAGCTTTCCTTTCCAGAGCTTGTAAAATGGGTAATTATATTAACTTCTTTCATCTCGCACGAAAAGCAACTTACCTACAGGCATGCTTGATGCATGCTCATTTTACTAAGGTGTGTCTTCTTTCTTATTTATTCTTTCTGCTTCTTTCATATACATTCTTAGATGGTGTTGCATGCTCGTCACATGCTTTTAGTTTTTGAGTTTTCAATAAATAACTTGATACCAAAAATGGGGAATATAAATGAACCCATTAAATTCTCATATCAATAGTGTTGAAGTCTAGTCAAATGGTGAAAATCATTGACTAAAAGTTTGCCATTTCCACCCTTTTTTCCTGCATAATCCTTGCATATATGGGTTGTGATTCTTCGCACATCTCCTGTGTTGATTGTTATTTTTCTATTCTACACTGAAAATGGAAGAGAGGTGATGACTAAAAATAGTTATCGGTGATTTCTCCCTTGATGTGGTAGGTTGCACTGTAACATCTATATAATCTAGTTTGAGTAAATTAAAATCAGGTAAAAAGATTTGCCACTTTAATTTTGTTATGGTTAGCATCTATATTGAAACCCCGAGTGCTAGAACACAAATCAAAACAAACATTACTTGTACAAATTCAATCTAGTGAAATTAGTGAAAGAAGCCTGTACTTGGTTTCTTTTCAAATGATATTTTTATTTTTATTTTTCAAAGATTGCCACTGAGAGGAATTCCCTGCCCATGTGGCTGATGTGATAAGAATGATTAGACTGTTTGAGTTACTCTCCATATACGCATGGTTATGGTTTGATGAGAGCTTAAATAGAGCTCATTTTCCAGATAAGAAAAAAGGCACTTGCTTCTCTACACAGTAGTCTTCCGAATAACCAAGGAATACCTGTCACAGATGTTATAAGATGGCTGGGCTTGGAGGTATGTGAAAATTTGTTTGTTTATGTCAAGTAGCTTTCCTCTTTTGCTTGTCCAAAAGCTGTTATTTAATTGGTCTCTGATTCTTAGGGAGAGGATGTGGAAAATCTTTTAAAACATCATGGATTTGAACTAAAGGAATTTGAAGAAACCTATATGGTGAAGGGAGGACCTTTTCTTAACAATGGAGAGGATTTCCCTACAAAACGCTCACAGTTTGTACTCCTCAAGAAATCAGAGAGGGTTATTCATGATATTTGTTCTAGTCCCACCATCTTTCCTGTGGGTGAGAAAAGACAAGCTATATCTATGGAGTTGGAGATGCTTGAACAAAGAGTTGATGCATCTGAAGTAGATACTTTGAAAGACACAATTCATCACCATGATGCTTTTGCTGCTCTTGGGGCCATTACTGAACCAAGAAAGTGCCCTGATGTGCAAATTAATGATGAAAAAATGGTTGAAGCAGAAGCAAATACATTCTCGCACAATCCTAGTGCAAGTGCTTCATTTCAATCTGGAGTTGTTGGTGGAATGCCATATGCAGCTGTTCCTATGGTTAGCAAGGAGGCTTTCCATCGCCAGGAGACAGTTCCTATGACTCAAACCCTGGTCTCTCAGGTCAAAATGTTTGCCAATGGTTCCCAGGCATTCCATCAAGGAGATCCACTCCTGAATTATAAAGGTTTGCCCATTCCAGATGCGACTTCTGTCAGGAACATAGTCCCTATAAGTTCTACGATAAACAAGGTCACCTCTAGTTCACAATTTAATCCAGTTATAAATAAAAAGCCAGAAAAAAAAGAAGAGTTGCTAATGCTTTACCAGATGAATCAAGCTGTAAATGAGAAGCTGAGACGTATCTTGAGGTTCTTCATTTGCTGTTTTTATGCATTACGAATTCTGAAATTTCACCATCGAGAACTTACATTACTGCTCATTGTCCTTTTTTTGTTTGCCCCCTCCTTTGGATGATAATCAGGAAATGGAAGCAGCAAGCAAGAAAAAGGAGAGAAATTCGAGTGAAGCTTAAGTTGATCTTGAGGTTCTTTACTTCTCTTACCATACCATTAAGAACTCGCATAAGTTTCTTAATTTCTTATTGTTTTTTCTCCTGCTTCGATTAATGATTAGAAAATGGAAGCGGCAGACAACTAAAAAGAGAGAAAGACGTGAGAAAAAAATTATGCTGGCAAATTCTGCATTTAATTCCCTATTTGTGGGTCCACCCATTCAACAATCTAAAACCGTGAGTAATTCTGACAATCTCTGAATTTCGACAAGCTTGGTGACGATTGATTTAATTGTTAAATTTGTTAGATTGATCAGCTTCCAAGTTTTGCCGACAGTAGGCTTAACATTGATAGTGGGCTTAACATTGATTCTGCTGCAAGAGAGAGATATAGGAGACAAGAAAAATCATGGTCAACTATTAATGTTTCTGAATTGGTTGCACCAATATTAAGTTCAAGAAATCCCGATGCTAGATGCCTTTGCTGGAAGCTTATTGTACTTGTCCAGCCCTTACACGTGAAGGGGCAATCTAACTGTGTGACTACAAGATGGTTACTCTCAAAACTTATGGGTTCTGCGAATGGAAATAGCAAACCAATGGTTTCTGTGCCACATTTATCAGTATGGAGGAGTTGGATTAACAGCCAATTTAGTTCTCGCAACGATTGCTGCTTAGCTGTTGTTCGAGAGGCCAATTGTGATGATTATAATATACTTGCTAAAGATTATATTGTGGATGGGGCTACCTCAATCATTTTCCATGTATCAGAGAGTATTCCATGGGAAAGGCAAAGATTGTGGCTTCATAATGCTATAGCATGCATACCATCTGGATCCAACATACCTCTTTTAATAGTAAGCAATGATGTGTACGACCAAGGAATCACTGAGCCTTCATTCACAATAGTGCAGAAGCTGGGACTTCATGATGCTGATATGACAAGGGTCTCTTTATTTTCAGTTATATTCATATGCACTAGCGTCCCCGGAGAGAAACATAGTGGCTCCTTCCAGGATGATAAATTGAGAGAGGGTCTCCTGTGGTTAGCTAAGAATTCACCCAAGCAGCCTACTGTTAATCTAATAAATACACGAGAAGTTGTCCTGCACTATTTGCTATCTTCTGTAGAGATCCTAGGAAATGCTAATGCCTGTAACTTTGGTCCAAACCATTTTATCTCAGTTTTCAATGCAGCATTGGACAAATTAGTAGAGGAAATTGCAAGAGCTGCTTCCTCGAATAGGAACAATTGGCCATGTCCTGAGATTCATCTCCTTGAGAATCTGAGCTACGAACGATGTTTTGTAAATACCTACTTACCAAGCATTGGCTGGAGTTCACCTGTAAGAATTCAAGGGCTTGTCAGTGCTATAAATGCTTGTAAGCTACCAGAATTTTTGAATGACATTTCTTGGCTGAAGCAAAGTTCTCATATGGGCCTAGAGATCCATGGTCAAAAGTTAGCTCTCGAAGAATGTTTGGAAAGCTACATGAGCAAAACATGCCACCTGTTGAGCCCTGAAGTTGCTGCTAGAGAGGCTAGAGTAATGGTTCAGACTGGTGTTGATATTGAGCTTTGTGGCTCTCGTTACTATGTCATTCCAAGGTGGTCTATAATATTCAGGAGGATTCAGAATTGGCGATTAATGAGTCTGAAAGATGCGGCATGCTCAGTGGCATATTTGTTGGTGCTGAATGAAGACAGCCTTTCTGCTGTTGGATATCCTCATGAAATCATTGTCAATCCGACTTCGACTTCAGTTGATTCGGGAGTTCGACCAAGGCATCTTTTAACGACAAAACCTTATTTTGATGAGATCGTCGAGATTAGCTGCAATGTTCCACTTCCAAAGCGGCCTATTCTACCCGGCGAGCCTTCAATTCCATCTTTAACAGTTAATGGGTCCACAGCTTCTATTTGGACTCCTACGGCGGATCGAGGTGATGATGCTGAAAAGACTGACAATGTAGTAGGGGGTCACAAATATAGATTACCGGTTGCAATTCCTCTTCCTAAGTTGGATGAGCATTTAGCCAAGTTGTTGCAAAAATGTTCGGCAATGCAAGACAAGATAGATAAAAAGCTTTCAGTTTATTTTTGAATAGGAGTGTTAATTTTTCTTTTTCTCCTCGCCATTGACGTTGTCAAAATCATAGCTTTTAGATTTTTGAATAGATGGATAGACAAGTGTTTCAATAAGTTTGACGGAAACGTGCATTCCTAATTTATAACTTGGTTATTAATATTTATATGCTGGTTGCTCAGTCTAGTAGCTCAAGTGATGATTATATAAACTGGAGAGCTAAGCTTGCATGCATTTTGATTATGTAGTTTTTGTTTAATAGCTGGTGACTTGTTATGGTGTGGCGGCTTGCACTTGGAGGGTGACAACAACTATAAAGCTACATTGTCCACATGATGTTATTGTACACCTTGGGCAGTATATCCTGCATTTCTACATGGTTTCTCTCTTACAAAAATAACATTGGCGTTAAGTAGATGGTACCTCTTGATTGTATTTCCATTGGTGGGTGCAGTCATGCTGCACTTGTGTTACTCGGACCTGAGGCTGCCACCCTCCACTTTTGCCAATCCAGTAGGTTTGATCTAATTCTCTGAAAACATATAAATTTTCATTTATAGTTAGGGTATGAATTCCTTGAGATAAGTCCTGTCCGTCTTCTCCTTCGGAAATGTTATAAATGGCGTCACTTTGTTCCTTGCCTTCTTGCACAGATATTATGTCACAATCTTCGGGGAGGTCCAGTCTTTCAAACATTGCGACTCGTTTGATGTTTCTCTTTTCATTTGGATATTCCTTTGCAAAATGTTCTTCTTGGCACAAGAAGCATTTATACCTTTATGTTTGTGTTTTTCTATCCTTGCATGTGATCTATGTGGTTTACCTTTATATGTTGTGGATCTTCTTGCTTTATATTTCTTCTATGGTTTTTTGTAATAATCAGGTATAGGAATCTGACTGCAAAAGGAAAGTCCCTTGAGGGCCCTGTTGAATGCTGCTTGCTTGCATTCTTCTTTAGATACCTATAGGCGAATATAATTTTTGGGTGAACTCCTACAGTATTTCTTTGATATTTTGCTTCGAAAGCTTCTTTGATTCGTCGTCCTAGATCTCCCGGGAGTTTAAGCCAGAATTTCTCTGATAGTTCAGGGCTTGAAAATAACCGTCCAGTTTTGACTGCAAGTCGCATATATTCATTCATGAATTGTATAACATTCTTAAGGTCATTGCATGCTAATCTCTCAAGATCTCTGTATGTTTCATCTTGCATGAGTGTGAAACTCTGGAATGGATCTTTCAGAACAAATATCCTTCGTATCTGAGAGAGAATGTTTTGGGTTCCTTCTTAACCATCTCCTGCTTGTAATAATAGTTGATATTCATCAGGAAATGACATCCTCCATTGGATCCATGATAGTTTTTCTGCCTCTTCAAGTATATTTTCGATGAAGTCTGCTTTATCCTTTGGATCTATAAAAGCTTGTGCTGCAATAATATTTTTAGTGATACTTTCCCAACGCATAAATACCTCACCACCTTCGTCAAATCTCCTATGATACACCAGATCCGGCTCGGTTATTGATAGAGTGAATAGATCTGCCATTTCTTGAAATCTCTCTTCTGATTCAAAATCGTGGTGTAACGTGTATCCCCTTTTGTTCCGGTCATGGAATAGATGAAATAAATCAAAAAATGGATTTTTGTTCAAGAATGAAATAGGATGAATTGAGACGGTATTTTGTAAATACGTAATTATCTTGAATATATCAACCATTTCCTTATTTTTCGCTCGTCTGGAAGGGACAAAAGAAACATCTTGTTTTTTCTTCAAAAATTTCTGATCTCTAGTGGACCTCTCAATAGGATTCAAACCCAGATGAAGTTCTGATCATCTGTCAGAGAAAAAAGAACGAATTGATCTGTCAGAGAAAAAAGAACGAATTGACCATCTGTCAGAGAAAAAAGAACGCATAAATTACCACTTTCCCACATTGATCGATCAAACAGAGATTCAACAACTAAAAGAAAGATCGATTCTTTGGGATTCTTCCTTTCTTCAAATGGAACGAACAGAGATAGAATCAGATCAATTCCCGAAATTCCTTTTTGGATCTTCCTCAATGTCTCGGCTATTCACGGAACGTGAGAAGCAGATGAATAATCATCTGCTTCCGGAAGAAATCGAAGAATTTCTTGGGAATCCTACAAGATCAATTCGTTCTTTTTTCTCTGACAGATGGTCAGAACTTCATCTGGGTTTGAATCCTATTGAGAGGTCCACTAGAGATCAGAAATTTTTGAAGAAAAAACAAGATGTTTCTTTTGTCCCTTCCAGACGAGCGAAAAATAAGGAAATGGTTGATATATTCAAGATAATTACGTATTTACAAAATACCGTCTCAATTCATCCTATTTCATTCTTGAACAAAAATCCATTTTTTGATTTATTTCATCTATTCCATGACCGGAACAAAAGGGGATACACGTTACACCACGATTTTGAATCAGAAGAGAGATTTCAAGAAATGGCAGATCTATTCACTCTATCAATAACCGAGCCGGATCTGGTGTATCATAGGAGATTTGACGAAGGTGGTGAGGTATTTATGCGTTGGGAAAGTATCACTAAAAATATTATTGCAGCACAAGCTTTTATAGATCCAAAGGATAAAGCAGACTTCATCGAAAATATACTTGAAGAGGCAGAAAAACTATCATGGATCCAATGGAGGATGTCATTTCCTGATGAATATCAACTATTATTACAAGCAGGAGATGGTTAAGAAGGAACCCAAAACATTCTCTCTCAGATACGAAGGATATTTGTTCTGAAAGATCCATTCCAGAGTTTCACACTCATGCAAGATGAAACATACAGAGATCTTGAGAGATTAGCATGCAATGACCTTAAGAATGTTATACAATTCATGAATGAATATATGCGACTTGCAGTCAAAACTGGACGGTTATTTTCAAGCCCTGAACTATCAGAGAAATTCTGGCTTAAACTCCCGGGAGATCTAGGACGACGAATCAAAGAAGCTTTCGAAGCAAAATATCAAAGAAATACTGTAGGAGTTCACCCAAAAATTATATTCGCCTATAGGTATCTAAAGAAGAATGCAAGCAAGCAGCATTCAACAGGGCCCTCAAGGGACTTTCCTTTTGCAGTCAGATTCCTATACCTGATTATTACAAAAAACCATAGAAGAAATATAAAGCAAGAAGATCCACAACATATAAAGGTAAACCACATAGATCACATGCAAGGATAGAAAAACACAAACATAAAGGTATAAATGCTTCTTGTGCCAAGAAGAACATTTTGCAAAGGAATATCCAAATGAAAAGAGAAACATCAAACGAGTCACAATGTTTGAAAGACTGGACCTCCCCGAAGATTGTGACATAATATCTGTGCAAGAAGGCGAGGAACAAAGTGACGCCATTTATAACATTTCCGAAGGAGAAGACGGACAGGACTTATCTCAAGGAATTCATACCCTAACTATAAATGAAAATTTATATGTTTTCAGAGAATTAGATCAAACCTACTGGATTGGCAAAAGTGGAGGGTGGCAGCCTCAGGTCCGAGTAACACAAGTGCAGCATGACTGCACCCACCAATGGAAATACAATCAAGAGGTACCATCTACTTAACGCCAATGTTATTTTTGTAAGAGAGAAACCATGTAGAAATGCAGGATATACTGCCCAAGGTGTACAATAACATCATGTGGACAATGTAGCTTTATAGTTGTTGTCACCCTCCAAGTGCAAGCCGCCACACCATAACAAGTCACCAGCTATTAAACAAAAACTACATAATCAAAATGCATGCAAGCTTAGCTCTCCAGTTTATATAATCATCACTTGAGCTACTAGACTGAGCAACCAGCATATAAATATTAATAACCAAGTTATAAATTAGGAATGCACGTTTCCGTCAAACTTATTGAAACACTTGTCTATCCATCTATTCAAAAATCTAAAAGCTATGATTTTGACAACGTCAATGGCGAGGAGAAAAAGAAAAATTAACACTCCTATTCAAAAATAAACTGAAAGCTTTTTATCTATCTTGTCTTGCATTGCCGAACATTTTTGCAACAACTTGGCTAAATGCTCATCCAACTTAGGAAGAGGAATTGCAACCGGTAATCTATATTTGTGACCCCTACTACATTGTCAGTCTTTTCAGCATCATCACCTCGATCCGCCGTAGGAGTCCAAATAGAAGCTGTGGACCCATTAACTGTTAAAGATGGAATTGAAGGCTCGCCGGGTAGAATAGGCCGCTTTGGAAGTGGAACATTGCAGCTAATCTCGACGATCTCATCAAAATAAGGTTTTGTCGTTAAAAGATGCCTTGGTCGAACTCCCGAATCAACTGAAGTCGAAGTCGGATTGACAATGATTTCATGAGGATATCCAACAGCAGAAAGGCTGTCTTCATTCAGCACCAACAAATATGCCACTGAGCATGCCGCATCTTTCAGACTCATTAATCGCCAATTCTGAATCCTCCTGAATATTATAGACCACCTTGGAATGACATAGTAACGAGAGCCACAAAGCTCAATATCAACACCAGTCTGAACCATTACTCTAGCCTCTCTAGCAGCAACTTCAGGGCTCAACAGGTGGCATGTTTCGCTCATGTAGCTTTCCAAACATTCTTCGAGAGCTAACTTTTGACCATGGATCTCTAGGCCCATATGAGAACTTTGCTTCAGCCAAGAAATGTCATTCAAAAATTCTGGTAGCTTACAAGCATTTATAGCACTGACAAGCCCTTGAATTCTTACAGGTGAACTCCAGCCAATGCTTGGTAAGTAGGTATTTACAAAACATCGTTCGTAGCTCAGATTCTCAAGGAGATGAATCTCAGGACATGGCCAATTGTTCCTATTCGAGGAAGCAGCTCTTGCAATTTCCTCTACTAATTTGTCCAATGCTGCATTGAAAACTGAGATAAAATGGTTTGGACCAAAGTTACAGGCATTAGCATTTCCTAGGATCTCTACAGAAGATAGCAAATAGTGCAGGACAACTTCTCGTGTATTTATTAGATTAACAGTAGGCTGCTTGGGTGAATTCTTAGCTAACCACAGGAGACCCTCTCTCAATTTATCATCCTGGAAGGAGCCACTATGTTTCTCTCCGGGGACGCTTAGTGCATATGAATATAACTGAAAATAAAGAGACCCTTGTCATATCAGCATCATGAAGTCCCAGCTTCTGCACTATTGTGAATGAAGGCTCAGTGATTCCTTGGTCGTACACATCATTGCTTACTATTAAAAGAGGTATGTTGGATCCAGATGGTATGCATGCTATAGCATTATGAAGCCACAATCTTTGCCTTTCCCATGGAATACTCTCTGATACATGGAAAATGATTGAGGTAGCCCCATCCACAATATAATCTTTAGCAAGTATATTATAATCATCACAATTGGCCTCTCGAACAACAGCTAAGCAGCAATCGTTGCGAGAACTAAATTGGCTGTTAATCCAACTCCTCCATACTGATAAATGTGGCACAGAAACCATTGGTTTGCTATTTCCATTCGCAGAACCCGTAAGTTTTGAGAGTAACCATCTTGTAGTCACACAGTTAGATTGCCCCTTCACGTGTAAGGGCTGGACAAGTACAATAAGCTTCCAGCAAAGGCATCTAGCATCGGGATTTCTTGAACTTAATATTGGTGCAACCAATTCAGAAACATTAATAGTTGACCATGATTTTTCTTGTCTCCTATATCTCTCTCTTGCAGCAGAATCAATGTTAAGCCCACTATCAATGTTAAGCCTACTGTCGGCAAAACTTGGAAGCTGATCAATCTAACAAATTTAACAATTAAATCAATCGTCACCAAGCTTGTCGAAATTCAGAGATTGTCAGAATTACTCACGGTTTTAGATTGTTGAATGGGTGGACCCACAAATAGGGAATTAAATGCAGAATTTGCCAGCATAATTTTTTTCTCACGTCTTTCTCTCTTTTTAGTTGTCTGCCGCTTCCATTTTCTAATCATTAATCGAAGCAGGAGAAAAAACAATAAGAAATTAAGAAACTTATGCTAGTTCTTAATGGTATGGTAAGAGAAGTAAAGAACCTCAAGATCAACTTAAGCTTCACTCGAATTTCTCTCCTTTTTCTTGCTTGCTGCTTCCATTTCCTGATTATCATCCAAAGGAGGGGGCAAACAAAAAAAGGACAATGAGCAGTAATGTAAGTTCTCAATGGTGAAATTTCAGAATTCGTAATGCATAAAAAGAGCAAATGAAGAACCTCAAGATACGTCTCAGCTTCTCATTTACAGCTTGATTCATCTGGTAAAGCATTAGCAACTCTTCTTTTATTTCTGGCTCTTTATTTATAACTGGATTAAATTGTGAACTAGAGGAGACCTTGTTTATCGTAGAACTTATAGGGACTATGTTCCTGACAGAAGTCGCATCTGGAATGGGCAAACCTTTATAATTCAGGAGTGGATCTCCTTGATGGAATGCCTGGGAACCATTGGCAAACATTTTGACCTGAGAGACCAGGGTTTGAGTCATAGGAACTGTCTCCTGGCGATGGAAAGCCTCCTTGCTAACCATAGGAACAGCTGCGTATGGCATTCCACCAACAACTCCAGATTGAAATGAAGCACTTACACTAGGATTGTGCAAGAATGTATTTGCTTCTGCTTCAACCATTTTTTCATCATTAATTTGCACATCAGGGCACTTTCTTGGTTCAGTAATGGCCCCAAGAGCAGCAAAAGCATCATGGTGATGAATTGTGTCTTTCAAAGTATCTACTTCAGATGCATCAACTCTTTGTTCAAGCATCTCCAACTCCATAGATATAGCTTGTCTTTTCTCAGCCGCAGGAAAGATGGTGGGACTAGAACAAATATCATGAATAACCCTCTCTGATTTCTTGAGGAGTACAAACTGTGAGCGTTTTGTAGGGAAATCCTCTTCATTGTTAAGAAAAGGTCCTCCCTTCACCATATAGGTTTCTTCAAATTCCTTTAGTTCAAATCCATGATGTTTTAAAAGATTTTCCACATCCTCTCCCTAAGAATCAGAGACCAATTAAATAACAGCTTTTGGACAAGCAAAAGAGGAAAGCTACTTGACATAAACAAACAAATTTTCACATACCTCCAAGCCCAGCCATCTTATAACATCTGTGACAGGTATTCCTTGGTTATTCGGAAGACTACTGTGTAGAGAAGCAAGTGCCTTTTTTCTTATCTGGAAAATGAGCTCTATTTAAGCTCTCATCAAACCATAACCATGCGTATATGGAGAGTAACTCAAACAGTCTAATCATTCTTATCACATCAGCCACATGGGCAGGGAATTCCTCTCAGTGGCAATCTTTGAAAAATAAAAATAAAAATATCATTTGAAAAGAAACCAAGTACAGGCTTCTTTCACTAATTTCACTAGATTGAATTTGTACAAGTAATGTTTGTTTTGATTTGTGTTCTAGCACTCGGGGTTTCAATATAGATGCTAACCATAACAAAATTAAAGTGGCAAATCTTTTTACCTGATTTTAATTTACTCAAACTAGATTATATAGATGTTACAGTGCAACCTACCACATCAAGGGAGAAATCACCGATAACTATTTTTAGTCATCACCTCTCTTCCATTTTCAGTGTAGAATAGAAAATAACAATCAACACAGGAGATGTGAAGAATCACAACCCATATATGCAAGGATTATGCAGGAAAAAAGGGTGGAAATGGCAAACTTTTAGTCAATGATTTTCACCATTTGACTAGACTTCAACACTATTGATATGAGAATTTAATGGGTTCATTTATATTCCCCATTTTTGGTATCAAGTTATTTATTGAAAACTCAAAAACTAAAAGCATGTGACGAGCATGCAACACCATCTAAGAATGTATATGAAAGAAGCAGAAAGAATAAATAAGAAAGAAGACACACCTTAGTAAAATGAGCATGCATCAAGCATGCCTGTAGGTAAGTTGCTTTTCGTGCGAGATGAAAGAAGTTAATATAATTACCCATTTTACAAGCTCTGGAAAGGAAAGCTTCTTTGCTATAAGTGCTATAAAAAAAAACAATATAAGCCAGCAAATTCTGGGTAAAAGTACCTCGCTACATTTCAAGTAACAAAATTTCCAAGAACGCCTAATTTCAGGAGTCATCTTAGCAATATCACGGGCCAATTCCATTGGATCCACCTTTGTTTATTTAAAAATGTATCATGAATCATAAAAATAACATCTCCACAAAAAAAAAAAAAAAAAAAAAAAAAAGCAGATTTACTTACTTTGTATCCTGGATGCTTGTCTACTTTGAGAAGTGCGTAGTAACCACGAAACTCCTTTTCAGTTGCCACACTAATTCCTTTCTTTCTATGATCATCATACATATGAAATAACTCAACAGATGTCTTATTCATCTGTTCAATGTTTAGATGCGCATCAAACCCCTGGGAAAAGCCCTCTCCTTTATTGTATTCACACAGCTCATGCATAGCTATAATATGGAGTCTAATCTGGTACAAAAGAGAGTAACTTGTTGATGTGAAGTGAATTGTTTAAGGGTAAAGGATTAACATCTCAGAAAGTATTGTACCATTTGCTCAAGCATGAGTATTGCCTGTTCATTGAAAATATGCTGCATCCTGAGGTCCATCCTTATTGCTCGCATTCGATCCCACAAAAAATTGTAAATATTCAAAAAATCCTCATCATATGGCTGATTAAACAAACTTAATAGATAATCAATTGTTTTCTGCAGGACTGGCATAGGCCTAATTAGGTTGGTGTCACGCTCTGCTGTCCTGGTGTACTGCAGGAAACAAAGCAAAAAATTGTGTTGTCATTTGGAATGAAAGATGATTTCAGGGTCCATTCTATCAGGCTAAGATGACAATGACTCAGTCAACCACCTTCTTTACAGCAAGATACTTGCTAGTTTGGTTTCTCTCTCCATCAAGTCTCTCGTAGCTATCAAGATCCCCTTTTCTCTCACGTTCTGCCCTCTCCGATTCTGAGACATTTAAATCACTTCATGAAGCTGAACTTTTTTTTGCATTTTAAGTACTTTTTAGCCTTCATATGGCAGGAAGAGCATTTTAATATTTGCCAAAACTTCTAAAACTCCCAGGAGACATGTATAAAGTTTCAAGTTAGCAGTTCATAGACCTGGACACATATCGGGGCACAATCCCACCACTGCAGCAGATGATTCTAATCCTTCAGACTGAAGTACACTATCTCCTTTGCTTGATGAACCAGTTTTCTCATAAAGTTTATGAGTGTCCACGTCCAAAGAAGTATGATTAAGATTACTTTCTGAACTTTGATCCTTTGATTTCACACGATTTTCTGTAGGTTGGTTTAGTTCCACTCAAGCGGGCCAATCGCCTTGCCTTTGCTTGAATTTCTACACGTGAAAGCTAAAATCAAAAAGTAAATGAATTTGTACAATCAAACATGCATCTCTAGCCCATAAATCTAAAATGAAAAAAAAAAATTATATTGACACCTATCAGAGTCAGGTTGAAGAGAAGATGAACTTAAAACTGAAGCAGACGGTCGATTGGGAGACCTATCCCTTTTGTATGATCTTGATTGAGGATGGTTGGCTGAAACAACCTCTCCATTATCATATAGGTAAGAATCATCAACTTTAAACCTTCTCTGAGGCATTGAGAAATGTTCTGCAGTCTGGTCCTCTGACATCAGTATGTTTTTTGTTGGTTGTCTTAGCTCGACTGTGAAGCTAGTTAATTGTCTTGTCTTTGCTTGAACTTCTCTGCACAGAAAACTCAATTATAATATAGAAATGAATTTTCACCACAAGTGGGGATGCAACTCTGCCAAATAAAGCATAAAAGGTAAAAAGAACACTAGAGTTACCTCCTAGAATCAGGTTGGGCAGAAGATGAGCCTAAATCAGAAGTGGACGGCTGATTTGGAGACCTGCTCCTTTTGTGCACTTTAGAATGAGTATGCCTGGTTGAACCATCATTTCCATTATCATACACATCTGAGTAATCAACAATTTCTGACCTCCCATGTGGTATTGAATCAGTGTAATAAACAGGGGGATTTCTGGGGCTGGAAAGTCCAGGAGTGGATCTGTTAGGTGTGAAATGCATTGAAAGCAACCATGAAATAGTCAAAAAATCAAATGAAGAAAACAGTCAGAACTACTGAAAAGCAGTAAATATCAACTAAAGAGAACCACTACCTAAAAATTAACCTAAATAGAAGCATAGAACTAACTTGACCATTGATTGGACAATGTATCTTATTAAGCTTAGCTAACTAGTTTCATCATCATTTTCCAGCATTGTCCATGATTTCACTTAAGATAATGTTTTTATTTTATTACACATTCATGACACCAACTAGACATCTTTACACCAACCAATTTAGACAGCAATTTATTGTTTCAATAAACTTGGTTACTGTGTCTCGGAAATCCTTTTTGTGGCAGAAAGCTTTTTTACTTGGGCATCATTCAATACCTATCTAAGGAAAAAGAATGGTGAGAAATGTTGTGTAGTTTTTGCAAGAAAATAAAATGAATTTTTAAAACTTTGGTTGCAGCAATCCCAAAACCTGTTCATAAATTCCATATGTTATTCAGTCTATGAAACACAATACATTCTTCTACTGAAACATAAAGATAAACTCCACACGCTTTCAATTATCCTTCGATCTAAAACAAAGAGGTCCATAAAAAATTGTTGGTGGTGAAGTACCTAACTCAGTGAAGAAAAACATGTTATCTTATCGTACGATGTAAATTTGGATATAGTTATTGACAAGAACCTTTAAAAATTTCTAACAGCAATATTATTTTTTAAATATTAAAAATTGGTTTTGTCTTTCAATGGCATAAACAAGTGCAATTCTGAGATGAATGCTCATTCATGAACAGTAAGTCCTAGTGTCCCACTACAGATGTATGGCCTGAACACTAAAAAGGATTCTTATTCAGGTTTGTAGCTTCCATCAATTTCCAATAAATAATTTTCAAGTGGAGATTCCATCGCACCATCTTCCTAAAACAAATGACCTTCTACATAGAACATGGTAACCTCAAATCCTACAACACTGAAAAAAAAAATCTATTCCAAAACTAGAGCCGTGAATGAAATTTTGGAATTTACCTATGTGTTGGAGAAGGTTCTTTTGTCTTCTGTGGTGAAGGCTGCAACCAATTCACTTGGTCAGAGGCAGCTCGTCTCTTCTCATGGGAAATATCAGGTTGTGGATGGGTCGGGAGGGAGGCACTCTGCTTGACTCTTTGAAACACCATCGTCTAGGAGAAGGAAAGGAGCAATAATGGCTGCAAGTATTTGATTCACTTAGAAGAAACTTTAACCATGATACTTTTGCATAAACTGCCAGAAAAACTGAGAGAACTCGGATAGCCCCAAAGGGCTAGCTCGACTGACCTAACTGTCCGATGCAGCCAGTCCGCTGCCTCAGAGCTCGGCGTCTCCACAAAATCCCTGCGCTCTTGTCACCGCCACCTCGTGGAGAGGCACCATCTATCATACGCTCAGCCCTCCACCGCTCTAGCTCTCTTCTTCTTCTCTAGGCGCAGAAAATTGAAGGAAAGGAATCAGAAACCTTAGCGCCCCTCCTCCGGCGAAAAGTCTCAGCTCCGATTTGCTCCTCACGCAAACGCAAGATCAGTTGCCTCACAGTATGCAGTTCCAATCCATGCCTCTCAATCGGACCAGTTTAAGCTGGTCAGCCAGACATCTGGATATTCCAAGGGAGGTTCTTGTGGCTGAATTTGCTGTTCCGCAGGCCGACCAGCTCGGCACCGGATTCGGCAAGAAGCCAACAGAAATCAAGAGAGATAAGAGAGAGGAGAGGAGTAGAGAAGATGAGGATCACGGGGGACGATAGCGGTGGGCCGACTAGGGATGGGTGGTGGATGGCGAGCGGCAGGTGTGTGGTACGGGAGGGGCAGCGAGCGGCGGTTGCAGGCGAGTGCTACGGGAGGAGCGCAAGCGTGGAGGTAGGCGGTGGCGGCAAGCGGCAGCGCCGGTTGTGGCGGCCGGTGGCGACGGCAAGCAGTTGGCTGCGGGAGAGGGTTACGGCTGGGGTGTAAACCAATCGAGCCGATTCACGAACTTTTCGGACCGGATTGAATATTATTCGATTCGAATTTGAAATTATCAAATTCGAGTCGAAATTATACTGTTCGATTGTTCATCAACTATTCACAAATTTTAATTTTTTATTTATTAAAATTTTTTGAATATTAAATCGAGTATCAATTTTCGAATATCAAACCGAGTATCATTCGAATATTAAATCGAGCATCAGTTTTGAATAGTAATCGAACCGTTTGAATTAATATTTGAAAATTTCGAATCGAATCCGAACTTAAGCTTTGATTCGAATCGAATTCGAGCCCAAAATTATTAAACTTTAATCAAATTCGAATATACCAATTCGAATTCGAACTCGAACTCGAACTCGAACTCGAATATTATTTTTTTTAAAAATTCGATTCGATTCGGTTCATTTACACCCCTAGTTACGACTCGAGAATGTTGGTGCAATTAGCCCAGTCATGATTGACTAGACTCAAGTTTAACTCAAGTAGTATTTTGATGTTTGACATTGATGTCTAATATGTATATGGGAGATTGTTGATGCAATCAACCCTAGTCATACTTGATGTTTGACGATGGTTTAACCATTGTTATGGTAAGAAAAGTCCAAGTATGGATCTTAGCATGGAAAGTCCAACATAAGTTGGTAAGGAAAAGTCCAAGCTTGAGTCTTGGTATGGAAAGTCCAACATGGGTTGACAAAGAAAGTCCAAGCATGGACCTTGGCAATTGAGAAGTCCAAGGGGAATATTGGCGGCGTAAAGTCCAAGGGTAGAGTCTTGACAGCATAAGTCCAATGGTTGGCAGTGTAAAGTCCAAGCGGAGTCTTGACAACGTAAGTCCAATGTTTCTTGGCGATGTAGACATCGTTTGCATGACAATAGCCGATAGAAACACCTGAATGCTAGCGTATACATGAACAAGTCATGGATGACTTGAAGGGATCCGATAGACGCGAGGCTAACGGAGGTGGCTAGAAGACTTAGGTCTAGGCTATGAGTGGTATAGTAAATATGGGGGCATCATACTTGGGTTAAAACCTCATGTTTGAGGTGTATCAGTCGATTGGAACCATGGGTCGATCGGTAGTGCGGTCAGCGGGAGTTTATTGCGGGAATTAGCCTAGCGATCAGCTGCCCGGCGATGGCGATTGGTGATGGCACAGCGATCAACTAATATGGAGATCGGTCGGCTGGCGGTCGAGTCGAACGCGAAAGTTCTCATGTCGATTGTTAGGGTTTGACAGTCGAGTGAAGGCTCGATCAGTCGACTGATGGACATGATTAGTTGACTGATGACCTATCTGTTGGAATTTATCCAACGTGACTCGTCGATTGAGGCGCGACTACGAGCGATCGTGATGGTCTTGATCGATCATTGCGGACAAAATCGGCTCGAATCACAGTTATAAAGGCAGCTCGAAAGGAGGGATTTTGGCATGGTTTCTTGAGGCGATTTGGAGGAGATTTACTGTTGCAATCTAGACCATTTAAGACTATTCTTCAAGTAACCAAAAGCAAACAATCAAAAACTCTTGCAAAGTTGTTTTCTTTACTTATATTGCATTTCATATTTGTATTTGATTGTATTTGCTTAGTATTACTGTTATAATCATTTGTACGAGGTTTCTCCACCTCCGGATTGTTTCGAAAAGGAGTTATTGTTATAGTGGTGTGTGATATACATCGCTAGGGCTCTTACGAGTCCAATCCATGGAGTATTAACCATTCAGTTCCGAATCACGTTACATCTTGTATTGTGATTGTGATTGTATTTATTTTCATTGTATATTTAACATTTTGTAGCAAGCACGATCGAATTCCTTCATCGACAAGCGACGCGCTATTCACCCTCCTTTAGCGGTCACGAAGGTCCCTACAGGAAAAAGGAAAAGAACGAAAAGAAAGAAAGGAGTATATATATTTGATCTACCGAGCGCTGCTCGATGCACGATGAGATTTCGTCCATCTGATTGATCGCGATCGAAAAATACACAATATTTTTTCTCGCGCACACGATTTCACTGCTGTAGCTGCCGATTCACCAGCGCCCCGACCATAATCCAATCGGAATCCGGTCGCAATCCGATCGACACCGGAATCCGACTGCGATCCGGTCGGAATTCGACCGTGTATATATATATATATATATATATATAGAGAGAGAGAGAGAGAGAGAGAGATTGATTTGATCTATTGAGCATCGTTTTCCTGCCCGACCGTGCGCGATGCACGATGAATGGCGCCCGGGCGCCCTCGATCGTCGGCCGGAAGGTCGATTCCGACCTCGATTGATCGAATCCGAGCGGCCTCGGCCGAAATCCGCGTGATCCGGTCGCCGAGTCCGGCCGGATCCCGATCGATTTCCAATAGAATTGCGGCCAGAAACGGTCGCGATTATGGCCGAAAACGATCGCAATTACGACCGAAAACGGTCGCGACTACGGTCAGATTACGGCCGCCAGTGAACGTGCCACTGGCGGCTGTAATCACCCCCGTTTTCGATCGCAATCCGATCGGAAACCGATCGGGATCCGACCGACACCAGAGTCTGATCGGATCCAGACCGAATTGCGGCCGGAAACAGCCGCGATTGCGATCGAAAATGGCGACAATCCGACCGGAAACCGGTCGGGATCCGACGGGACTCCGATGCCGACCGATTTCTGATCGAAATTCGGCTGACCGGACTCCAGTGTCGGTCGGATCCCGGTCGGTTTTCGATCGGAATCCGACAGGCCGGCGGTGAATCGACGATGACACGGTAAAAATCGTGCATGCGTTCCTCGTTACACTACAACAAATATGACTTTCCGCAGCACGTTATCAACAGCGCATAATTTTAGCACGCTGTTAATAATAGTTTTTACAGCGTGCCCAATTTTGTACGCTGCAGATAATATTATATTTTTGTAAACAACAACATGCAAAAATAATACGCTGTCAATACTCATTTTAACAGCGTGCAATGCACGCTATTAATATTAAATAATAACAGTGAGCATTCTGCGCGCTGTTAAAAATTTTATTATAAAAAATTAAACTTTTCGCAGCGCGCCAATCATGTGCGCTGCAGATAATATTATATTTACTAATATGAGACTTTTAACAGCGTGCAATTTGCACGCTGTTAAAAGTCTCACTATAAAAAATTAAATTTTTCGCAGCGTGCCAATCAAGTGTGCTGCGGATACAATATTTGTTAATATGAAATAATAACGGCGTACAATTTGTACGCCGTTAAAAGTATCATTATAAAAATTTAAATTTTTAACAGTGTGCCAATCAAACGTGCTGCGGATAATATTAAGTTTGTTAATATGAAATAATAATAACGTACAATTTGTACGCCATTAAAAGTTTCATTATAAAAAAATAACTATTTTGCAGCGTATCAATCAAGTGCACTGCGGATAATATTAGCATTGTTTATATTATCCGCAGCGTGCATTTTGCACATCGTTAAAAATATCATTATAAAAAATTAAATTTTTTACAGTGCACCAATCTAATACACCGTGACTAATATTATATTTGTATAATTACAATATTGCACGCTATTAAAAATCTAATATTCGCAGCATATAACATTGTAAGCTATTAAAAATATAATAATTAATTTTCTTAGAATATAATTATATTTATTAATATAAAATAACTACAGCGTGCGCGCGCCGTTAAAAGTCTTGGACTCAGAGAAAGGGGATGCGAGGCGTCTGTGAGCTTTTTAATCCCCTCCCTTCTTGCCTCTCGACCCAACCTTGAAATAATCTCCTTCGTGTCGCCGGCTGCGTGAACCCTAGAAAACCTACCCCTCGCATCAAGATCTCCGTCGATTTGTTGCATTCCGATCGATCACCCCCGTAAAGCTCTCACCTTTGCCTTGCTTTTTTTTTTAGGTCTCAGATCGCAGATGCCAGTGGTCGATTCCTGATCAGCGCCATCGCCTTGCAGTAAGGGAGGTCTTCCTTGTATGGAAACACGCAGTTAGAAGCGGCGGAGGCCTCCTCGTCGACGCCCTCTTCTCAGACCTCATCCGTCACCCGCCACGCCAAACGCTCCCGCACAAGCGCACAACTGCTGCTTCCTCCCAGGCTCCACCAACCCTCTCTACGCGCTCGCGCCATTCCCAGAACTTGCCGTTGTCCCCTCCTTCCTTGTCGTCGTCTGCTGCTGCCACTGCCCCTCCCATGGACTCCTCCGCTGGAGATTCCGTCGATCCTCGCCGCCGCAACTTTGGCAAGAGTCACCAATCCTCTTTTGCCGCGATCGGGATGCTGTCGACAGAGGGAAGGCGGCGGGAGCATCCAGGTCGAGAGAGAGAGAGAGAGAGAGAGAGATGCCGAGATGATGTTAGGGTTGAGTTTTGACGGCGGAGGAGCTGATGATGATAACAATGGCCAGGGTAGTCTCAATATCTTCCATCAGAATTTGACATCAGCTAGCAGCGTCCTTCAGGTGCTTTTTAGGAAATTGGGTGCTGGTCTTGATGATCTCTTGTCGTCGTTTGCCCTGTCGGCCTCTTCCTCATAGCAGAGTTGGTGACTAAAAATATCTTGACTAGTCTTCGTGCTGATGGCGAGGAGGGTAAGCAGTTTGAGGCCCTGAACCAACTCTGCGAGATGCTGTCCATCAGAACTGAGGATTCTCTTGGATCGATAGCAATGGACTCATTTGTGCTACTGCTTGTGGGACTTCCCAATCATGAGAGCAACCCCGACATAATGCTACTCGCTGCTAGGGCCCTCACCTACTTGTGTGATGTTCTGCCTTCTTCATGCACGTTTGTTGTTCGATATAGTGTTGTTCCTTGTTTCTGTGCCCGCCTTCTCACTATAGAGTGCATGGGTGAGCAATTGAGTTTCTATGCTACATTTAGTATATGATTATACTTGTCTACTAATTTGGACGATAATTTGCATGGAAATACAAGGTAAATACCGTCAATTTGATTGTCCTGAATAATAAAGCATAGGAATGATGCCTAACGTGGGTCTGAAATGTTTTGTCACCATTATGAGTTAAGTTGGTTTGGTGGCTTCTTTTGTGAAATGACATAATATTGAAACAAGCCTCTACATGATGCATGGTCGTTCCCTTCAAATGTCTACCAGCTTTCTAAATGCTTGATCATGTTACCCTTTTCTCAGTCAATTACCTACTTATGAATACATTTTGGGGATTTTATTTGGATAAGTACATGTATATTGCAGTTCTCAATCTTTTAGATCTTCAGATTTTAATTTGTTTAAGATCTTTTCAGCCTTTTGTGTTCTGCTCAGCCATTTTACGAAGAAGTTCATGAAGCAAATATTCTTAAATTGAAATGTTTTTACAATCTTTACAGGAAGTTGTGTTTCTCACTCTTCTTTATTAACAGTCTTCTTTATTTAGCTTTAACGGTCTTCTTTATCAATTTGTTGAATAGGTTGATATGAATGGAAAAGGTACCCTAGACTATGGTGAATTTGTAGCTGTATCTCTTCACTTGCAAAGAATGGCAAATGATGAGCATCTCAGGAGGGTCTTTTCATATTTTGACAAAGATGTGAATAACTTTATAAAACCTGAGGAACTGCACCAAGCCTTTGCTAAAGATGGAGCTCCTGATAGTATGGCTGCCACCAAGGATATCTTGCAAGAAGTGGACACTGCCAAGGTATATTTCTTTCACTTGGATGGTTATTAATCTTCTCATCTTCATGACTAATAAGGCAGGTTTTTTTTTTATCATAGGATGGTCGAATCAGCTATGATGAATTTGTGGCAATGATGAAGACTGGAACAGATTAGAGGAAGGCTTCACGACACTACTCGAGAGGAAGAGTCAAAGTTTGAGTGTCAAATTAATATAGGAGGGGTCCTTGAACTTAGGCAGTGAGAAACTGTTAAATTGATCGATGAAACTGTTGTGTGTCTTAACACTTCTCTATGCTGAGTTTCTTAGACAGTATTCGATTTAGATGGACACGTTCAATTTGCTTCCTACGAAATTAGTTTTTCTCAGTCACTGTAGATGTACAGGGATGTTCTTGTTGCTTTGTGCAAGTTCCAACGTCTTTGGTACATGTGTTCCATTATAATTGTTTTAGTTTTGGATTTATAATTGTGTATGTGATCTTATAATTTTGTGTGGTTATATGTGGTATTATAACTGTGTATGATATTTGTGTATTGTATTATAATTGTTTGAGTTTTGATTTTATAATTATTTGTATTTAATATTATAATTGTGTAGAGTATATGTATATTGTATTTTGAGAAAGCACTTAATCGCAGCGCGCGGTCGCGCGCTGCGAATGCACTTAACCGCAGCATGCGGTCGCGCGCTGCGAATGCACTTAACCGCAGCGCGCGGTCGTGCACTGCAAATGCACTTAATCACAGCGCACGGCTGCGCGCTGTCGATGTCTTATGACTTTCAACAGCATGGTGTTGTGCAGCATGCGATGTGCGCTGCGGATAGAATAATTGTGCGCTGCGGAAAGTCAATTTTGTTGTAGTGTTAATCGCGATTTTGATCCGACAACTGAGACGTTGTCGCGCACGAGTCACACAACATAAAGTGCACAGTAGATTAACGCTAGTTCATGCGTGCCCATGCGCGAATAACTGTTGTGAACAGTGATTTCACTGTTCACAGTTTTCCGCGCACAGACGTGCATCGATCCGCCGCCTACCTGATCATATCTTTATATATATATAGAGAGAGAGAACCGATCTCATGGGCAATGATCTCCTGCGTGCCCGTGCTCTCCACGCGTGAGCTACATGCGGTGTTAGTATCGTCGTCGCGCCATCCGACCATCGTCGCCCGCTGGATCGGGCGCGATCGACGCACAACTAGTCGACGGTCCGATGGGGCTCGGATTTCGGCCTATTAGTGTTCGGAATTCGACGCAAACCGCCCAGAAAAATGACCAAAACACGCGGTCTGCAGTGGCGCGGCCACTGCCGGGCACGATCGGGCTGGATTCCGACCGAATCGCGATCGGAATCTGGCACCGGACGGATCGATAGTCAACGCTGGTTCGTCCGCTATACTCAGTCGGCTGCGATTTGGCCGTTGGTCGACCATATCGCGGCCGAAATTGGGTGCCAGAATCGGACGCCCTATTTCGGTCGCGATCGGGTCAGATTCAAGCCAAATTGTGGCCGAAATCCGACAACGGACAGACCGATAGGCGACGCCGGCTTGTTCGACGTCGAATTCCAATCGTAATTCGGTTGGAATCCGACCCAATCGTGGCTAGCAGTGGTCACGCCACTGTCGATCGCGTATTTTGATCATTTCCGGTCGATTTGTGTCGGATTCTGGGTGCTAATCGGTCGGAATCCCGAGCCCTGCCAGACCGTCGACGAGTTGCACCTCGATCGTGCCCGGTCCGACGGTTGACAGTGGTCGGACGATGCGGCGATGATGCCGACACCACGCGTGGATCGAAGTGGAGTGCACGGGAGCACAGGAAATCGTCACACAGTAGATCAAATTCATATATATATATATATATATATAACAATTAAATACAATAAATCTAATATTTGTTAAACTTAATTTAAATAGTAGTTAAAATATAAAAATAATATAAATTTTGAAATTTACCATTGACCAAAAAAAAGTTCGTATTCATGTTAAAAGATTATTTTAGAAAAAATGATCAAAATACTGAAATTTAAAAGTCCTTTTTTTCCTTCAATTTCAAATAAAAATTCTACCTTTTTTTTTTAAATTATTCACTGTTGGGAGTTTTCCAGATAAAGTTAGCCGGCTAACTCAGTATAAATTTACAATAGATGAATAAAAATTAATTTTTATTGTTGGGTGGAAATATCTGTCGTGAAATATTAGTCCGATCGATAATTGACCGTGATTTTTTCCCTGGTTTAATCGTTCGTTATGAATTCAAATTTAACCATGGATTTGAATTCATTTCCCTGATTTTTTTCCCGCGCTCGCGGCGCAACCGCATCGCCGCCGGCATAGGCCGGCCGTCCCAGAGCTTGACGACGTCGCAGTTAATTAAGTTCCCTCATGCCCTGGTAACTGTACCGCCCAAGGTGCAAGGTGCCCCTGCTCTCTTAACAGCAGCCCGTTCGTGCTCCAGTTCTCGCTCCACGGCGACTCCAAGTCCAACAACAACCGCTGCTGGTCTCGTCTCTCTGTTGTTCTCCTCGGCGGCGTAGTAGCCTAGTATGCAGTACACCGGGACTTTGGGTTGCTGGTGCTAGCCCTCGGCTCGTTTAGGTGGCAGGTCGTCGGAAGTGGGGCGACGTCGAGCTTGAACCTCATCTGTTGTCGGCTTTGTAGCAGACGACGGCGCCTCGGATGCCCCAGAGGCTTAGGGCGACGGCCGCGAGGAGAGCTAGGCAGGCCGCGGCGGCGTCGGCCAGGAGTGGGTAGAGGACTAGAGAGCGACGGTGGCAAGGCGGTCCATCGGCAAATTGCAGGATGAGGGCGACGGGGGTAGTTTTGTGGGTAAGATAGTAAGGATGGATAAATAAATATAAACCATCGATCGATCTCCGCCGTCAGATGGGAGAAGATGCCGCGGATCGGATCGACGCAGGAAGATGCCTTTGGAATCTGATCTTGTCGGACACGTGGAATGAGGGGACGCGAGGGGAAATCTTTTGGTGTGTGAGACTAGACAGATAGTATCTACTGCTGCGAACAAAAAAAAACTCAATTATTAAAGCAGTTTTTTTCTTTTTTTTTTTAAGTGGAAAGTACTATCTTCAAGTAAACAACAACACTTACTTACACAATATATGAATCATTTTATTTCATTAAATTCTATCCCTTCGAAATGATAATATAAATATTATTATATATAAATAAAAAATTGAATTTTAATATGAAATTTAAAATCACCATCCGAGTTTAAAATTTTTTTATTATTTTTATCAACGAATTAAAAGATATAATCTTTCGTAATTTATTTTTTTTTTATGATCATTGAAGGATCTATGAAAGATAAATGAACATAATTAATTTTTAACTATAAATATTTATTTATAATATATAATTACGATAGTAACTGAGTAAAATAAATTTATTTTCTTTTTAATTTCGCTGGATAAAAATATTAGATAAAATAAAAACTATTTACTAACTCGACCAAAAATTAACATCACTTTTAAATTATTATAATAATTGTTCAGTAGTCATTATAATAATGTAAAAAAGTGGTTTTATATGTTTAAATAGTTTTGAATTTTTTTAATATAAAATTATTATATATATATAATTAATTTTAATTGTCATAAATGGCTACATATTATAATAATAATTCTGTAATATTGTGATGCAATTACTTTTTAATCCATTTCATCGACTCTTTGAAAAAAGACGATTTTTCACATCTATAATAGTATATATCAAATGTAATATGAGTCAGAAGTTTCGACTATGATCTATTGATATTTAAATTGGATAAGGAGATGAAAAAATTGAGAGTGTTTGTAAAAAAGTAGTCACTACTAAAAAAAATCAGAAAACTTTTCTTTATCGTATAGTATGTTCGAAGTTTTTTTGTCTCCATTGCTAACGTCTTTTGTTAGGCTGTTAGAAGATAATTACTACAAATAATCTTCATCTATCATGTCACACATTCGAGAGTGATCATGGGACAAAACTATTAGGAGATCAAATATAACAGATGTCGGGAGGACTCTCCTCTATGATCCTTAACCCTCCACTTACTCTTGTCTGTCCTACTTTGTCACTCCTTTCGACATTCCGAATCACTCCATTTTTGACTCGCTCTGTTTCTGACTTCCTGGATCGCTCCACTCTTGACTTGCTCTGTGTCTGGCACTTCGAGTCGCCTTGCTTTTGACTCGACCTATTTATGTCATCTATGCCTTGCAACTCTTCCGAGTCGACCTGTTCCAACTTTATCTCACCCCGATTATTTATTCTCATGACTTCTAATATCTCAATTCCTCCCAGTATCTAAACTCCCTGTGGGATCTGTATATTAAACTCTTCCGGTATCATATTGAAATAAAAGTATTTGCTAGACGAAAAATATATTGGAATATTTTAATTTTTTTAAAGCAAAAAAAATATTTTTTTATATATTGATTTTGATAATTAAAAAAGATCCTTTAAAATTTTACCCATTTTAAAGCAAAATCTGTGCGGATTGATTTGTTTAGACCCATAAAAATAATAGATTGATAAAATTTCAATTTAATACATCTAAATTATTTAACAGAATGAATCAATTCGATAGATTAATCCAACTTGACGGCTTTGGATACGAGATGATCCATTTTGACAAAACAAAAAAAAAGAAAGACATTTTTGCAAAGAATCCTTAACCAGACACATTTAGCCAAACTTTTAACGGCCAACAATTTTATTCACCAGTCGGTGTCAATTCATCGTCCTCTCACACGCAGAGAAAGAAAGGGACCTTGACTCGAGGCAATGGAAAGCACCTACTGTACCAAATCCACCTCTTCAAACAGAGCAAGAAGCTGCGAACTCATATCAGCATGAAGCTACAGATCTTCAGCAAAGCCACTCGATCGAACAGAAAATGCTCGATATTAATTTCCTGCACAATCTCAACTCTTTCAATATTGCCACCATCTAAACGATACAGGGCTTCTCACTCGGTGCTCCTTGTTGATCCAAGTGATCCATCCGAATGCCACTTCTTGTTGTGCCTCTCCGACCTTCGTCGATGTCGATGTCGATGATGCGAATGAAACCTTGTACCTCAGTTTCTGCCCGACTCGGTTGAAGGCGAGTTTTGTCGGCTTTACGCTCACCTTCACCGTCGAAGGTCCACTGACATTCACGAAGTATACGGAGGTCGGCGCGCCGACATTCGTGAGCTCCCTGTTGAACTTCACGATTCTGCGGGACCTTCTGCCGAACACGACGGAGAAGGACGGGTAGTTGAGGTTGCCCGGGTGGGTGGAAAGGCGGCGAGAGCAGTTGGTGTTGGGGCTCTGCGAGATGGCTTGGATGTGGGCGGCGGGGTAATCCAAGGAGCACAAGAAGGCAGCGTAGTCCTCAGTTTTGATGTCGTAGATGAGGCCGGGCGAGAGAGCTTTCTGAGGGTCGACGTGGCCTGAGCCATAGGACCATGGAGTGGCGGCGGAACCTCCGGCAGCGTCGACGAGGGGAGCTCCGGTGTTGTCCTCGATGTAAGCTGTGGTCATGAGGGCCGACTTGATGGCGCTGGGACTCCAGTCGGGGTGGGCGGCTTTCAGCAATGCGGCAACACCACTGATGTGGGGGCATGACATTGATGTTCCTGCGAGAAATGGGAGCGATTCGATTCGATTGATCTGCTTGATGATGGAAAAAAGATTGGAAATTGACGAGGAGGAGCAGCAGTTTTAGCTCACCGGATATGATGTTGAAGGGCGACCGCCGGTTGTCCTTGGCCAGTCCAGTCGGACCTGTAGACCCCGTCCAACCTGCTAGGATGTTGACCCCGGGCCCTATCAAGTCGGGTTTCAGCAACTCCGGCACCACCATGTTGGGTCCCCTGGAGCTGAAGGCTGCCACCACCGGCGACGGTTGCACGTCGAGCACGGTGCCCCGGAAGCTAAGCGTTACTGTTGGGTTCGAGCTCGACCTTATGTGCTCTTTGATTAGATCGCCGTTCTTGGCCCCCACAGCCACCGTCGGCAGCAAGTGGCTGTCCGCGACCAGCTCCTCCCCGTTGGCGGCACCATTGGCGAGTATCATCCCGGCTCCGCCGGCCTCCTTCACCACCTGCCCCTTCTCCACCCGCGCGGTGATTCCCCTGTCGCAAAAGACCACCTTGCCTCTCACTGCGTTGGGGTCGAGGGTTCCGGGCATGCAGAATTTACTGGAGTTGCTGCCCGACTGCACGCCTTTGCCGTAGACTACGACCAGCGGCTGGTTTACGATTGCTTCTTCTTTGCTGCTGAGCGAGACGCCTGCGAAGCGCTCGCCGTTGCTCAACTGCACGTAGGCTGGGAAGTCGCGGTCGAGGGTGCTGGCGCCGATGGTGGCGACCCATGGCGCCGTGTTGGTGAGGGAGGATCGGGCGGGCCCGCTGTTGCCGGCGGAGCAAGAGACGAAGATGCCGTGCTGCACTGCGGAAAAGGCCCCCACCGCGACCGGGTCGCGGGAGAAGGGCGCGGAGCTGCCGCCGAGGGAGAGGGAGAGGATGTTGACGCCGTCGAGGATGGCCTGGTCGATCCCCGCGAGGATGTCGGATCCGTAGCATCCGTTGCTCCAGCAGACCTTGTAGGCAGCGATGCGTGCGCCGGGGGCCATGCCGCGGGCGACGCCGGAGGCGTAGCCGAGCAGGCTGGCGTTGGCCACGAGGGCGCCGGCGGCGGTCGACGCCGTGTGGGTCCCGTGCCCGTCGGTGTCCCGGGCGGAGACACGCACCTCACGGTCCTCGTCTTCGGCCGCGTGGAAGCCGCGACCGAAGCTTCGAGCGCCGACGAGCTTGCGGTTGCAAAGTGAAGGGGCGAAGTCGACGCCGGCCTCGCAAGCCCCGCGCCACCGGGACGGGACCGGAGGAAGTCCGGTATCGTCGAAGCTGGGCGACTCCGGCCAAACGCCTGTGTCAAGGACGCCGATGACGACGTCAGTGGTAGCAGCGGAGTCGAAGGAGTACCGCGTGCCGGGCGGCCAAGCAGTGAGCCCGAGAAACTGCGGCGAGCGGGTGGTGTGCAAACTCAGGCGGGGGTCAGGATGCAGATTAAGCACGGAAGGATGGCGGCGGAGGACGTCGACATGGTCGGGGTGGAGGAGGGCCGCGAAGCCTTGAACGGCGGCGGAGTAGGCGTAGAGGAGGTGGCGATCCGGGTCGATGGACAGCGATTGCAGGTGGGCCTGGTACCATTGCTCGTGCGTGGCGTGGACCGCCGGCTTGTGGGCCGCGTTCATGTACACGATGTACGGCCGCCTCCCTGCAGCCAAGCTCGCAGTCGCCGCAACTGAGACCAGGAAGACGAGTAGCCGAGCTCCGCGTGCTTCCGCCATGGCTGCAACAGCTGAAGCCGAGACAGAGAAACCGAGTGGACAGTGGCAGAGTGTCGATCCAGATATCAATCCCGCTGCGTTGCCATCGGAAATGGCGCAGAAATCTGCGTTCCGATTGGGCTTCGCCACTAACTTGAGATTGGATTCCAGTTGTAAGGGCACGATTGATTGCACACAACGGCTAAAAATTAAAACACCCCATTTCTGCTTTTTTCCGCTGTCATTTAACCACAATCTTCTTTATCTGTGCGACGCGCGCAGCGTATTTCGTGCGTGAAACTAGAAAATATTGTAATTTTCATCCCGATTTATTACTGTATATTTTTTTTATTTAAAATGCTAGTTCGATCTCTGCCGTTCGGCATCGTCGTCGAACGATCCAATTCGATCGGAATTTGACCGAGAGCTGGCCGACATCAGAGTCCGATCAAACCGTGATCAAATTTTGATCGGATTGCGACTGCTAGTGCTGCGATTGCAATCCAACTGGAATTCGATTGTGATTCGCTCGGGCTCCGATCTCGATCCGATCATGGTCGGATTCAAATCGTAATTAGTCGAGATTGTAGGCAACAGTGTTGTAGTCGCTGGCGACTATAATCGTAGCCTTTTTCGATCAGAATCCAATCGAACTCCGATCTCGATTGGATCACACTCGAATTCCACTCAGAAACGGCCACGATTGTGCCCTCCAACGACTGCAATGCTGGCGGCCAAAATTCGATCGGAATACGACTGTGATTCGATTCGACGATCGACTGGTCGTCGACGATGACGACAACAGTGACCCAACGGATTTAAACGTTGGCTATAATGTACATTCTTAAAGAAAAAGACGACGAAATCACTGTTCATTTTTTATTATCGTACATCTTCATTCGATCGAACGATAGAGAACAGACCATGTATATATAATTGTATAGGATATCAAAAATATATATATATATATATATATAATTTAGAGTCTAATTTAGTGTAACATTTATATGCATTTAAAAATCGATTCATAATTATTATAAAATGTACGGATATAATAAAATATTTTTTTTATAAATAAATAAATAAAAATTTAAATTCCAATAAAAATGAATATTACTCAGGCCGATTTTTAAATCTACCTAAGTTTATATTTTAAATTTATCTTATAGATAAATATAAAAAGAAAATCATCTAGAAGTTGTAGAATTTACGGTCAATTATTGGTATAATATAATAATACCGTGGTTATTGAGTTCGGATGGAATCAACGTGATGTATTGATACCAGAAGATAAACATCTCTTTCGGTCCAATAAATACAATCCCTATATGGTACGGATCCAATTCAATTAGCTATATAGAATATGTATTCGTAGAGATAACATAGTGATTAAAATAGAACCGTATTTATAAAAGTGATATATATCGATTTTGAAGAAAGTCTAAAAAAAAATTTTGAATTCAGATAATTTTCATATATCTTGATCATCATGTCAATATCTATAAAAACTTTCGTGATTTATCAATGTTCTCAATCGAGTTTTTTTAATGATGTTTTGATTTAGACATTACTCGATGAATTTTTCATCTATGTTAATCTATACAAATATGATTACTTCGTAAAAGATTGAAATTGTTAACCTAATCATTTTTATCGATCTGTTTCACGGCTATTATAAAAGAAATAAATTATGAAAACTTTGATCTTGACGTGATTGATCAGAATAAAAAAGATCATCTGATATCATAGAGTAATTTTAAAGTCTCTTTCAAAATTGATCTTCATTTCGTAAATACCGGTCTACTCCAACTAACTAACGTGTCATCCGGAAACTACGCAAATACGATAACAGAAGTAAATATCATGGGCAATTTTAAAGACTTGGTCGACAACTATAATTATAATTAGTTAGACGATGTGGCAAGGCAATGGTGTCGACGTGTGTATGCTTATCTATCCAACTAGTGAATTTTTTTATATCGATCGGAATAATTAAAATAATAAAAATAAAATGCTACTTTAATGATTAATTAAATAAAAAAAAAGGTGCGAGTTTGGGCAATAAAAAAAAATAAAAAATAAAAAAGTGAAGATACGACAAGCTCCTCTGAGATGGCGAACACTGCCGTCGACCACATTTGGAACTGGAGGACAAATGGGAAAGGAGGAAGGAGCGTCTTGTGACAGAAATTTGTATGCCTGGAGGCCGTGCCCAGCTTCACGAGACTGACTGTGAGGCCGAGAGAGAGAGAGAGAGCCTTTCCACCCGCCATTTAACAAATCCCCGGCCCCCTCTGCACGCTGCAGAACGTACAGTCCGGCCGACCACGCCAGATGAATCCTACTCCTTCCTCTTCCGTCCTCCTCCCTCCCTCTGGACACGCATGCATCGTTGTCCGTCGGTCAGTCAGCTCCATCGATCTTTAATCGATTAGAGAGGAAGAGCTGGGTTCAATTGAATGCTCGCTTTAAAGATGCAGGGGGAAAAGGGTTACTGAACATGGTGGAGGCAGCGTGGAAGGAAGGGATATGGAGCTCCACGCCAAAGTGCCCATGAACTGCATGGATTCGGTCGGGACCGGCGTTTACTTAATTTGTCTCGCATGGCACCACGTGAACACCACGTCACATCTACTGCCTGTGCAGTAGGTTGTTGTCTGTGGAGACGATGATGGTGAGGTGTCCGAGTGATGAAGACGACAAAGATCGATAACTATAGTGTGGAGAGATAATACGGAAGAACAGTCTAGTACTGTTGAAACGTAATTTTGCCGGATGGCCGAGCCGAATGGTGATCCTGCACAACAACAAACGGTTAAGGGCATCGAGAGGGATTTCGGTAACGCCCCTCCGACGTTTAAAGTAGAAAATTAGATTGAAGAGATGAGGAGAAATTGAAAAGAGCGAAGTTACAAATGTGAGAACTTACCCCTTCTTTTCAATGAGGGTCATATATATAAGAGGGGGGAGTCCCCCGTTGATGGATTTTGCCGGCGGAGATGATATGACAACAGGGGGCGTAAATCATGATCATTGTTTTTTTAAACTGCATCTAACGCGTGAGTTATCATTAATGCACATCGCTCAGTTGATAGGAGGCAAATCATAATTAATGCGGCAGCCAATCCTCTGAAATTTCAGCAGAGAAATCTGCTTTTGCGCGTGGGCGGCAATTAATACACGTCGCGCGGTTGATAGGGGACAAATCTAAATTAATGCCGCAGATACTCCTTTAAGCCCTGTCAGAGGATTTCGCTGTTTGTTGGAGAGAGGTGATGACAAGGACTGCAAAGTCAACTTAAGGGTATGAAATAACGGCCTCCTCCTTTAAATAGGTCAGCTTATAATAAAATAAATCATACGGAGAAACAGGGAAATAGAGAAGATGTACCTTGTTGAGAGATGAAATGGATAGGACAAAAAGCCTTCAGTATAATGAGGAATCCGAGCCGAGAAGCGGTACGAGCCGAGAATCGTCAATTTAACAATTTCCACCGATCTATTTTACGGTCATTGTGAGAGAGATAAATCACGAGGGGCATCTGAATCCAAGAAAGAGTTTTAGATCTCCTTCGGAATCAACCAATGTCACTTCTGCAAACATCGTCATATCTTAGCCACCACGTCATCCCTGTAGGAACATCTTTCTTCTTATTCTTGTCTCAATGGAATGGATAGTTGGCTAAAATTGTATAGAAATTGTTACAATAGATAAAGATTGAATTTCAATATGGAATTTAAAAGTTTCATTCGGATTCAGAAGTTCTCCGTTATTCTAATCAACGACTCAAGAGACATAATTTTCATATGATTTACTATCTTCATGTTGACTGTGAGACCAATTACTATATTATTATTATTATTATTATTGATGCGGTCGTTTTTTATATAGTTGAAAAAGAATGGATTCTCACAATGACAATAATGAATTATTGTCAAAGTTAATTAACACGTATTACATGATCGTCGGAATTTCAACTACGATCAAATAGAAAAATAAAGAAATAAAATGTAAGAACAATACTTAGTAACTTAGTAACAGAACAAATATTCAAATAAAATTTCTTTGCTTCGACTCAGTCTTTATATAGAAACTCAGGAATACCTTCTTCCCATTCCTCATGATACATTTTGGTAGGTCATTGGGAGAGAATCTATGTAAAAAATCTTCACGTAGCATTCCATATGTACCATAATTATTATCAGGAGAGATTATTAGAGGACCAATTGTAAAGGCAGTTAGGAGGAATCTTCACCGTGATCCTCAGATGTTCGACTTCTATGAAGTCCCGAGTGACCAACTCCTAAAGTTCTTGACTCATAGAGTTTTCGGATGGTTGATTTCTAGAGCTCCCGAGTGGCTGACTCCTAGAGTTCTCGAGTGGTCGACTCATAGAGCTCATGAATGATTGATTTCTAGAGTTCTCGACTCTTAGAGCTCTCGAATGATCGATTCCTAGAGTTCTCGACTCCTAGAATTTTCGAGTGACTACTTCGGACTCTTCCATCTTCCTTTTTTCGGACTCTCCTCTGTTTGGATCCACTCTATGTAAGTTTCTTTGCTCGAGATTTGATCCATTAGACTTTTTTAGTCGTATAAATTATTATATAAATTTTATATGGTAAAATTAATTTTATGAGAAAAATTGCATGTGACCACTGAAATAGATCCTTAATTACAGCGTCATTAGGGCGATGTGAGTACGCTAAATACAAAATTACGTATCGAGTTCACTTGCAAAGTTAGTTTTGGAGGGGAAGTGTGAAAGTGGAGATGAGATTATAAGGTAGCGTTTGATTTGTAAATTTTCGTTTCTTTTTTATTTTTTTTAAAAAAAAAAAATAATATTTAATTAGCATTTTTCATCTCCATTTTCTAAGAGAAAATTTTCTAAAAAACTAAAAAAAAAAAATTTATTTTTCAAAAAAACAAAAAAAAACTCCATATAAAATCAAACAATCCCTAAAAAAATGTGGAACCGTCATATTAGCAGCCCTCTCCGACTGTCCCTACCGGTGGAGAAGGTAAATCAGGACTCAGGTGACAAGTGCAGCGAGAGAAATTTCGACTGCCTGTGAGTCACAATCTCCTTAATCGACTGCTCATTTAAGACCGTTTTTTACACTTACCAACTGGACTAATCCTGAAAACTAATCAAACAGCCTCTAAGATTCTTTATTCCATTATTGGTAGAGGTCCACCTGGCCCAAAGGGCTGCACTTAAAATTCCGACTTTTCAACGTGATGACGTATCTAATGGATACGTGGATTTTGTATAAGGGTCCCCTGACTTGAACTTGGCCTAAGGGCCAAGCGAGAAAGCTTCGTCATTTGTTCTTTGGTTTATATAAAACAGTATTCGTGCAAGCTTGCAGACGAGGTCAGATTGGACCACTATGCCTCCACGGATACAATCTTTTGTGAAATAAAGTCGGACGATTGCCTCCAGAGACACGGTGCAACGATAAAAAAAAAAGGAGAGATATTTCACATAAGAATACAATTTGATTCTTTACTGTGACATCGTTCGACGATGAATTTTAGAAAAATTCATTTGGATCGCCTTCGAGCTCAGGAGTTTATCTGTTGGATGCATAACGTTGGATCGTCGTTCGAAATGAATGCGGCTGAGAGTCGGATGACAGTGAAAAGTTATGGCGCTACGATTTATCTTTGGTGGTCGATGAAGACCACTTGGACTCGACCTTATCCGACTCAGCTGTTGACGAGGTATCCGGAAGATCCGTGAGATAAGACTGGTCACTTCTAAAAATTAATCAGATCGAAGATTCGGATATACTGGTATGAGATGGTATGAGAGATTTCACTTCTTTTGTCAAAGATTGAACCGCCGTAATTACTATTTTGCCTTTTTTTTTATAATTTACCAAAGAGCGTACTTTAAGTTTGGAATTATCCAAACACAATCTCATGGTTTCATATTTATCAAAATACACACTTCATTCCCTTTTTACCCCTCTCGTCAAACAAACATGCAATTAATACTGAGATTTTGAATGCATCTGAGTCACAACCGAAAATCCCGAGCAATCCAAACGTCACTTGATATTGTACGTGATGCTGAGAATTTAAATCTCAGCACCACTATGTTCATAGTAATATAATTTTCAACACCATTTTTTTTTTGTCAACTTAATATTGTACGTGGTACTGGAAATTTAAATCTCAGCTCCACTATATTCCTAATAATATAATTCTCAGCACCATTTTTTTCGACCAGCTTGATATTGTACGTGGTGCTGGAAATTTAAATTTCAACACCAGTATGTTCTTGGTAATATAATTCACAGCACCACCTTTTGTCCCGTCCAACTTGAATTGTATGTGGTGTTGGGAATTTAAATCTCATGACCATTGTGTTTATGAGAATATAATTCCTAGCACCATATTTTTCCTTGACCAACTTGATATTATATGGTGTTGGGATTTTAAATCTCAGGACCACTGTATTCCTTGAAATATAATTTTCAGTACCATCTTTTTTCTCAGCCAGTTTGAAATTGGACGTGTTGTCGGAAATTTAAATCCCAGGATCATTGTATTCATGAGATTTAAACCTTATGACCACTGTATTTCTAGAAATATAATTTTGAGCACCACTTTTTTCTCGTCCCGTTTGAATTTATACGTAGCACGCGATCAAAACTGAGAGGTAGAAGGATCAGAACTAAATTTCCTCGACAAATCAACAATTTATGCTATAAGATCTTTCAGTTCACGTTAAGATTTCGAAATTTAGACTCCTCTAGGTCCATAAATGGATTTTGGTCAAAACTCATTGATGATCTTATTCACCTCTTCTTCGATCCAATCCAAATCCATTGGGTTTGGGAAGTGCCTCTCCGTGTATTCGTGTCCAAAATTTCTGATAATCTAGATTTTATTAGGTATCCATAATCATATATCAAAAATTAGGTCTCGTGTCATGTGATATTGGGAATTTAAATCTCATGAATACTGTGTTGTTGGAAATATAATTATCAACATCATCTTTTGGATGGTTCAAGATTTTCAATTGTGACTCGAATGTATATAATATCTAAGTATTAAATCTATATTTAACGAGAGGAATAAAAAAAAGAATAAGATGTATTATTTGATAAATATGAAATTATGATATTATATCTGAATAATTTTAAATTTGAGGTGTTTGTGATAAATAGCCGTTTTTTTTTTTTTTGCATAGATATCATCAAAATTTCTCTTTCTGATCTTTTCTGTTGCTTGCAACTAATTCGAAAAACATATCTGAAAAGCGAAGGAGTCTTTGCCTTCTTTTCACCCATCAGATGAAGTTTATTGTCGACCCGAATAATTATCGATACGATAAGAAAGGATCTGACAACAATCCCATTCAAAATTGACTTACTTGTAAAGATATACTACTACAGTGCAGTATTAAGATGTTCAATTTGATTTTTAAATATTTATGATTCGATCTCATAATATATTTATAAAAAAAATTTTCAAATGAGATAACAAAATAAAGATGCTATAATTGCTGAGATTGCTCATACGATCACTTTCAATTATACTTTGATAATCGATGAAAAACTCTGGTGGCACATAATTGGAGCTAAGCATGTGAGCAAACTAAGATTTCATATATGCGGAGGAAGCTGATGCAGTTGGAGATTGACTATATCTTGTCGAGTTCTTCGGTGAGAGTCCGTTTATCTGACTGTATCGAGATCCTATCAAATATAACACAAGTCAAAAGACATTAATACTTCGACGACGCCTCTACAATACCTAAATCAAATCGGACAAAAATGTGATGCGTCAAAAAAAGATCTTCTTTACAAAGTTTTCATTAATTTTGTCATTATCTACTTCATTTTTTACAAAATCAGTTCATTATTGTTATTAATGAGTATCTTATCGACACTGCCTTCCCGCATACCTCTCTATGGTACGCCTCCACATCATTGTCCGAACTCCTCTAGTATCATTCGACCTATGTTACTGTCATTTGGAGATATGATCCTTTCTACTATCATAAATGTACATCCTTTAGGATGTTTCCTATCCATATCTCGATAAGGTTTATCATCGCATTCGTACGTGTCAAAATAATACCCACTCAGGCCGATCCATTTCTTCACTTTTCGATCTCAACACCTTGGGCCCTCGATTCCCGAATCCTTAAATGCCCAAGCTCTCCTCGGGTTCCTGAGGACAAGAGATATGCCACATGAGGCCTCCTCGAGTTCCCAAAGACAAGAGATCCTGAGTAACTGGACTCTCGACTATCTCAATTTTCGAATATCTAGTCCCCTTTGGATCTTGCAAATTTCATCCTCTTTCTCCATTGTCATAATTTCTCGTGTATGTCCCTACGGATGCGGCACGTCGGTAAGTCAATGTGTAAATTTGCACAATGGACAATGATCGATTCCGGAGGCGGTCCAAAACTCTGTTCTGGACTGAGATGATCATCTATTGTCTTACCAATCGTATCCACGGATATAGTCCTTCCATGAGTTACTCTCTCTTGAATCCTGGGAGGGCGGGACGAGAGAGCCGTAAGGTTGGTGGTTTAACCTTTTGCGTAATAATTTTTCATCTCTTTGCCCCTGCATGTGCGGTCCATTAGTAAATCAGTAGGGAAATTTTTCAATGTACAAAGATCGATTTTGAAGACGATCTAAATCTCTGTTCTATACTCAGATAATCATTCATTGTCTTATCAATCAATTTTAGAGCATGATCCTTTTATAATTTACTCTCTCACAAATTTTTTAAGAATCGAAATGAAAAGACCACTAGATTGGTTCCATCTTTTGCAAATAATTTGCCGTGTCTCTGGAATCCACTGAGGCGAGATCATTAAAAGCCATGGACAACGCGTGGAATGAGTTATGAGTACGGTCTAGGAACAAATGAACAACTTTTAAATTGGACTGATTTTTAAAACCTGCTGAACTGAAGTGGATTATCCAAAGAACAACTCGAATGAATCAAATATTTGGACTACTTTTGTTATGATATTGTCTGAGGGTGCTTTTGTTTATGATAAATAAATAAATAAATAAAAAAGCAACTGAGTCACGCTCCTGGAGTGCGCACAATGATCGATAGCATTGCATTATTATGCACTAGGAAGATTGCATGGAAGTGCTCTATCTCTCTGCCTAATTCTCTAGATAATTATTTGCTGGTGTCATCCATCATCATGCTCTCGTTCTTTGTGCAAAAGATTGAAATGGTTAACTTAATAATCTCCTCATTCAGATTCCATAAACACAATAGAGAGTAAATTATGAATAATTATTGATCTTAATTCGATGATAAATATAATGAAAGATATGACCTAATACGGATATTAAACAATCTATTAATATGGAGATCGAATCTTTCTCTTTGTATAAATTCTGTGTCATACTTATTAATATATCATCTCCGTGGAGACATCATGCTCTTATTCTTTAGTACAAAAGACGATTTATTCATCCTCAGTGTTCCCGCCAACTGATTCCACAGCTAATACGAAAGAGATAAATTACGAACAATAAATTATCCAATCCAAAACTAACACGACGGAAAATAAATATTCCGAAAAACTTACAATCCTCGAAGACTGACTCTGCTCTCATATTCTTGATCATTAGCTAAGAACTCACATTATACTTTATTGTTCACATGATTAATCATTTCATCCCCAATGAGATCTAATAAAATTAAGAAGAAAGGTTCAATGGCCAAAATATAACTTCAATTATTCTTCCATTTACAGTAACTACGAGTTTTTATTGTGCGGGAAGAAATTTACTTAACACATTATATGACCCGCTTTGTTGCAGCTGGTTTCTGTTTGGTATCATTCTAACTATTCCTAAACAGTTTTGCGAGACAAAATGAAGATAGTAGACTTCAAACTTTATCCTTCCTTAGCACCGTCTTCAGGATCGCCATTGTTCTTCATGTCTGTATCGCCATCTAGTGCGCACTTAGGATGCAAATCAAAGTCACAAGCATCGCAGTAAAAGGACCAATAATTTCCCTGCTCGGAGCAACCATCACAGGTGTAACTCCGGCGACGGCACTTCACAAGTTCGTGCTCCTCGTGTAACTTATGCTTGAGCTTCTCAGGCCAACCCTTCGCGCTCTCCTCGGTCTCCAACTCAAGCTCCTGTAATCGATCCTTGGTGAAAGGATAGGCAGCGGCACCATGAGCCCGTACCAAGTCTCTTGCTTCAGTGGTGATGGTTTTACCTGTTGGGCTAATGGCCACGAGTGATGGAATACTAGAGATCTTAAATCTGCAGCTCAGAAGCTTCTTCCTTTCGTCTCCGAAGGGGAGTGCCAGCCATGGCATTTTCATGTAGAAGTCGTCAAAGGAGATTTCATCATCATCACTTGACACAAAGATGAGTTCAAAAGCAATATCCTTCTCCTTGATCTTGTGGTATGCCTCAATTAATTCGGGTAAGAAGGTGCGACAAGTAGGACACCTTTGTGCGGAGAAGTAAAGAAGGATATTCTTGCCAACAAGTTCAGACACTGGAACCTGATCGATAAGAGCAATTAGACAAAAGTTAACAGTTTGCTGAATCATACCTCTTAAACAAGATACTTCATTTCCAAATGAGGAAAAGTGATAGAAGGGATAATGCTTTTGCCACTAAAATTCAGCTACAGAGATGTGATTTACTAAGAAGGTAAGCTAACACCAAATTCTGTTTCGACCAACAAGAAAATGAGAAAGGTGTATCCATAACCACTTTACTTCTAAACAATAATCTAGTTTGTATATCCAAGTGCCCATCACAAAACCAGAGAGAGGCCACAATATTCATTACAGGCATACCTACCTTCACTCTCAGTGCATTTGATGACCTTATTGAGCCTCCACTCTCAGCCAGATCACTTGTAGAGCTTTTTTCTTTTTTCTCAATTTCACTCTTTCTTAACCTCCTTTGGCCCTTATTTGTGCCAATGGCACATACCGTGCTTAATAAAGAAGGGCATTTGTCTCATGTTTCAACAAATCATTCAAGTAAGAGCAGAAATTCACTAACCATGAGCGAATTAATCGCCACTTATGATTCCTCATTCCTATCTTTAAAATGATGAAAAGTTCAGAAAAGGGACTAGTTCTAGCTTCAACCAACGAATGTAATGTTCGTGAAGAAGATTGACACTCAACTTGACAAGAGAGCATTTATATTCATTTAATTAAAAAATATATATATAACAAAGGATCTTGATCAATAGTAAACTTGGTTCCTTAAAGTTCACGAACAAAGTTATTTACAACATTGTCTAAGACTTGATTATGATCTTGTTGCTTTAGTTTTTATTCAAACATATAAATATAACTAATCTTAAACAAGCTCAAGAAGATAGACAAACAAGCTTAAACAATATCAAGCTAGACTCAACTTGTTTACATCTGAATACAATTTCAATCAACCATATAAGTTTAGGGAGCACAATGTAACCAAATCAGAATTCCATATAGTCCGTTAGCTTGGATAGAAATCCTTTTAAACTGATTTTCGCTGTAAAATAGATTATTTACTATATTTATCTGACCTTGAGCTATTTATTCACGAAGCTTAGTTATAACCATATTCTAAATGTAAGACCTTTACTCTGATTCTATTGCAGATGTCTGACATTGTCTTACCACCTCCTAGTTAGTATGTTGCAGCATGACACTAGCTCAATTCATCAGAAGAAAAACACCTATATTTTGATCCGTGGTTCCTAGTTGAACTTCTTCCCTAACACTGAACTTTAGCTTCAAAACTTACTAACAAATCCATAAGCCATGTTGGTTTGTTTCATGAGTCAGCATGCCAATGTGGCTACTAGCTAATTATTTTATGCTACATTGCCTTGTCAAGCCAAACATTTTAACAAAATATTTAGTAGCAGTTTAATGAGTGTTTCATGCATAAGTCTGCCTGACAAACTTGTATGTTGGATGAAGTTGTTAGAATCCTTAGTCATTTCATCAATTGAATAATTAACCATTCATTAAATTCACAGGCCCGTGCAATGTTAGCCAAGAAGATGTACTGAAAAAAACAAGAGGTTCATGTGCAATTTTAGGATTAATCAGCTGTGTGGTTAACCTTATGACTAAAGAAGACAATGCAATCTACCACTTGCTTTTTTAGCAAGATTTAGGGCATCAGAGTATACACAATTCATCATGCACACAACGCTTTACCCTTGTATCCATTTGGAAGAAGATATCTTCTAATAGATCAACTGAAACAAAGAGAGAAAAACAAAGCATTTGGATGGTACCTTAACACCATCCTTTCCAATGACATAATCCCGCTCCCCAGAAACAAGAAGCGATTGCAGAGTTTGAGATTCTATCTTAGCCTTATCTCTTTCTGCAATCTCCTTTAACTTCTCAGTAGAGAATGGATATGCTTCAATCCCGTGTTCTACTATAAGCTCAGCCACATTAGGGTGCACAGTTTTTCCATCAGAGCCAATTATAACCAATGTAGGAACAGCTACTAGGTCAAAGTAGCGGGCTAGTTTATCACAGATCTTGTCTTTAAAAGGGATTGCAAGCCATGGCATGCCATCAAATCCTTGGTCGTAAGATGACTCATCATCATCCAAGTTGATTTGAACAACCTCAAAGTTCTCACCATTTTCTTTTAGCTTTTGATACATCTCCATAAGTAATTTTGTGAATTCATCACCCGAACTGAAAGAGCCAATCATGAAATATATACCAACAACCTTTCCTTTAAGGTCAGAAACAGGTACCTGTTTTCATTGTAAAAAAACAAATGAATGAATTAAGATATTAAATAACAAGAACCTCAATAGCAAAGAGAAGTAACTACTTTATTGTTATCCTTCGAGATCACAAAATTACGAGAGGAGGTGACAAGCAAGCTTTGAATAGTTTGATTCTGTTTTGCAGCCTGTTCTTCCTCTTTCAACTCTTGAATCCTTTCAGCTGTGAAAGGATAAGCTTCAGGTCCATAGTCTCTCACAATCTGAACAGCCTCAGCAGCAAGAACTTTCCCATCAGCATCAAGGACCACAAGATGTGGTACCCCACCAACATCAAACAAATCATTAAGATGATCATGGAGATCAGAGTCCTCGAAGGGAATAGCAAGCCATGGCATCTCAGAGAAGAAAACAGTAAAAGATTCTTTATCCTCGTCAGCTGAGATAAAAACAACCTCAAACTTGCAGCTTCTTGATGATAGTTCATTGTAAGTGTCAACAAGTTTTGGGGTAAACCTTTGGCAGGGTTCACACCAAGAAGCTGAGAAGTAAAGTCCAACAACTTTATCATATAGGCTGCTAATCTTCACCTGGAAAATTATACATCGAGACATGATTTATAAATATATTTAACGTTATTTAAATCTTCAAAAAAGTTATGTAGGTGTAACATAGTCAATACAAGTGATAGAAGTTGTATCTGGTGAAGGTAAGAATGTCGTGGCAATAAAACTGATTGCTTACAACTAAAGTACCAGGCAAATCAATCACACTAAGCTATCTAGGCAAATACTAATACATCTGAAATGAGAGAAACAGACTCAGTTCAAGTACAAGATCTCTTAGGCAAGCCTGCGGCATATGGATCAAGAACTACTGCCCTACAAAATGCCCATCATATCCATTTAATTAATTATCCTATTTGTCTCTAGAATCAAACACAAAAACAATTCAAACTCAAAATTAAAAGGTAAATAAAGCTAGTTAATATAGATATCTAATATAAACCTCAAAATTGATCATGCCAATATGCCATAGCAAGCCTGGACAAGCCTGAACGGAAATGTGATCATAGTAGGATCTGCTAGCATTGTTGTCAGAGTTGATTGTTGCTGATACCAATCAGCTGTGATAGACTGGTATTGACAAAGGTCGATCCAATGCTTTCAGGAAATCAGACATCTCAAGAAGATCACTGGAGAAATTTATAAAATACAAATGAGTTCAATTTCACTAGTAAATGAATAAAATCAGTTGAAATTTGATGATTGGTTTTTGAGAACTCAGCTAATCTAGTTGATTATTCACTGATTCCAGGCTGAATTTAACCGACTGAGCATGGGAAAGAGTGATTCTTCTTTACTTGCTTGAATCTTAGTTTGAATTGCTCAATCTCATCGCTGCTTGAGATGTTTTGCAAGCTTGAGGATCATTTGTTCAACTTCACTACTGCTTAGGACACATCACCAAGTGGACCCAACGTCTCATTCATTGCTCTCCGCTTAATGTCAATTGACAGACGTGTTAACTCTCAAAAAACAATGAGCTCAACTCAAACCCACCTTTTCCTTTACATAAAACAAGATTCAAACGTAGTTGAGGGCCCAACTAAACCTTATAATATGAAATGTTAACAAATAATCTGGTTTTAATTTCATTCGATAATAAATTACTAATTCAGCATTAATTTAGCAATTCTATATATAATATTCTTTATTAATGATATACTAATATCATATGATTTTGTTATTAATAATAGAATAAATATAACAAGCATAAAAATAATCTAATGTCATTTTTATAATTCTATAATATAAAGGACAGTTTGGTACATGAAGTTTCTGCTAATATGAGACTCCAAAAAAGGATCTATTATACGCAATCTTATCCTACGTTATAAGCAGTTGGCTCCACACCTTCCAATGTTGATAGGCCTTTCCCACGCTCCATTTTGAGAAAATTTAATACAATGAAAGAGCAGAGGAATCTTATAAACACTTCAAACTATGTTCATTTCATTCTTTGTATTATCCGGAGTGTAACCATGCCCTCAAACATAAATTTCATAGCTTATATAGAGAGATGTGGATTTCTCAAATAGACACAACCTAACACTGTAAGGACGTTAGTGACATTTGGCCAAAACTTGCGATGACCTTAGGCGTTTTAGAAATACTTCAAACTAAGCTCATTGCACTCCTTGTATCCTTATGGGAGTAACCATGCCCTTACACATAGATTGGAGTATTAAAATTGGGATATTAAATTTATGACAGTCGATTGATGCGTTGTGGTCAATGATTATTGGTCTAGGTCCGTGATAAATTGGAAGTTTAGCAGTCGAGTGGCTTCGTCGATTGGCGTTCATAAATTAAACACAGTAAATTAAAAAATCGACCGATGCAGTCGGCTATCGACATAGGAGGAGGATCAGTAGATTGCTGATAAAGGAGGGATATAATGGGAAATAGCTGCATGTTTATCGACGTAGGAGTCACTGTTGAGGAAGGAGGGGTACAATGGGAATAAAAATCAAAGTTTGAGCACGCAGTTTGGGTATTCATGAAACTCGGCTGCGACGTTTGGTAAATTGCCCAAAAAACTTTGACTGAGAACACCGAACTCCCTCAAGTCCGACTCGCTAACCATCTCACCTTAATGTCTTGTGCAAAACCTCGGATCACGAAACAAGCATGCAAGTGAACGAGTAATTCACACGAAGAAGCGACCTGCCGACGACCGAGGCGAGGGCTCCCAAGATCGCCCAGGGCTACTAAGCCGGAAACACAAACCGACGAAATAAGGCTGGAATCCAAATTTGCGAACGGAAAGGTAGAAGAATCGAAATCAGAAAGCAGGCAGACAGGAACCTGATCGCCGTTGCTTCGGAGGAGAAAGTCCCGCCGCTCGGTGGCGAGGAGAGATCCGAGCTTGTGGGTGGCTGCAGCCGCTTCCCCGTCGCCGTCGAACCCGCCGTCAGATTCCACATCGTCGCGCTCCGCCATCGATGCCGCCTCCCTCTAGCTCTCTAGCAACGGGCTCTCGCTGCGACGCTTCGGAGAGAAGGGAGAGCTCCGCCGCAGCTCAGTCACGCTTCTTCCATCGCCCAATTGACTTCGTTCGTTGAAAAGGCTTTATTTAAAATAATAATAATAATCAAATAAAAGCTATTTAAGGGAAGGATCAAGCTATCCACCCTCCACTTTCACTAAATACACCTTATGTTTTAAATATTTCTATTTTTGTCTTTTCTAAAAATCGTCCATCTGAAACTACTATCATTCGTCATTGTCGACTGTACGAGTTACTGTCCCTTGACATCGTCATTGAGCAGTCGACATCGAAGTCTGATCAAAACGCGATCGAATGTCGATCGTCAACGATCGAATTCCGATTGAACTAATTAAACTTTTGATTGGATCATGATCGAATTTCGATCAAATTGCAATCGAAATCCGATCGATTTGCGATTGTTGTCTGTCGTAATTCGATCATGATTCGATCGATCGATGATGACAATTCCGATGGATTCAAATTTGACTATAGTGATCACAAGAACGAAGCACTATCCATTTATATATCGTTCGGCTCTAATCCATCGAACATATTATTATCTATTCGATTATCATTTACCAAACACATTCGAATCTATTTAGTCATGGACCATCGAATATATTCGATAGAAAAAGAGAAAGTTTAAATCGGTTCCGAAACAGATCGGAATCGGTTTAAATCGGCTCTAATCCATCAAACGATTTCAAATCGATTTCGAAACAGTTCCGAATTGATTCCGAAATCGATTGGAATCGAACCGAATCAGAATTGGAACGGTTTCGATTCGATTCCAGAACCAATTCATTTGAATCGATTCTGATTCCGAATTTAACGGATCGGTTCCGATTCGATTCCGAATCGAATCAATCCGTTAAACATTTCTAATATCAACGATAAAGCTTTCTTTAACGGCCTGGACAAATTTGCATAAATCAACGGGAGTTGAAAGCTACCAAAATTATCCAACAAAGCTCCTTAAGCGACATTTTGATAGATCCGGATTTGAGCTCGACTCAAATATTTTTTAAAAGAGCTCAAAAATTAATAAACCTAAAAAATTAACTTATTAATAATATTTTTTAAAATTCAATTTAAATCGTCGAAATTTTAGTTACAACGCTGATAATTCCCATGAGAGATAAAGTGTAATATTGTTACGGAGATGAATGAAAAAGGATTCACTGATGTAAAATATGATTCGTTCGTCTTTGGTACTAAACGGAGATTTTACTTTTCTTATGTGACCTATTACTAAGTTATAAAAGTATTATTGAAATTCAAGAACTGAGATACGTATTCAATGTAGATTTTTTTTAAATAAATTTATCTCATTTATGTGGCGATTCCAAGTTGCCTATTTCCTATAATCGAATGGCGAATCATGATTCTTGCCAAATGTTGATGGTCGCGACGGATTGATAGACATTCGAGTGCTATTATCTAATTCTATCGAGCGGAAAGAAGTATTCGATAAAAAGAGAGAAATAGAAAAATATAGATTGATGTATTTTTTTATGCTCAAAATCTATCTAATAAAAGTTATTAATTACTTTTATTTGTTGGTAATTACGGATATTGGTTCATTTATTTAGGTAAATTTTATTCAAATCGATTCGATATTTGACGTGTCAGTTCTTGTTCGTACACGAGTCAATTTAATTCAGTACAATTCAGACTCTTAGATTTGTATTCCTTCTATATATTCACGTATCAGAGAGAGTGTTTCAATGTGTATTTATTCATAATATACATACTCACGAAGGAATATAAATTAACTATTAAATCTTAAAACTTCCAATGTGAAATTAAAATCGGATACATAATGCAATTTTGTAAATCCATTCCATTTCTTTTTTTTTTCATTCATACTTTTTTTTAACATCAAACATTTTAAAAGTGGTCGGACTAGGATTGAGCATATACTTTCTAGTACGAGAGGGTTGATGGCTAGTACAACGATATACTTATTACAATGAGCAAAGATCAATTCTTGAATACTGTAAAATTTTTGAGGACGCTTGTTCTTTCACTCCATCAGTGTTCGGTTGGATATTATAATATATCTCATAATTTATCTCTTTAACGATGACTATGAAACTAACTAATAAAGGCTGCCAAGACGTACGGCGGTGTCATCTTTTGCTACAAAGGGTTCTCCTCTCTCACTCGCAAAGTCTTACACTAGCTATTGGTTGTTTTTCATTTCGCGATGAGAATGAGTGATTGATATTAGGTAAAACTGACTTATAATCGAAGAACATTATATTTATAATTGCGTCTCACTTATTAACTATAACTGACATTCTAAAATATTATATCTCGGCATAACCGAATGAAGTATGAGAATGAAGAAGACACTACATCTCGGCATAGCCGAATAAAAAAGACCATCCCGGCGTGAGGCATCATATCTCGGCTACATTATATTCCGTCTCGATTGTATGAGATTTCAAATGTATTGTATCTCGACAAGTCAAGTGACGTGACGTTTATCAAAATCAAGATGTCCAACGATGCATTCTCTATCAACGGTCTCACTCGACAAGGAGACAAATGCTCATGTCTACCTTAGAGAAGCATGTCCACCGTATTAATGAAATCATGTCTCTCATCAACCACGCGGGAAGCATCAATTACGCTTCATATGCCAACAATATTTACGAATATAATGCCCTCTATTATCTCTAAAAATGGCAGGTCATCCCTTCAAGCGTCATGTCACCTATACCCTTCGTATCGCTTCGTAGAGATATCTTTGTTTATATAAGGATAATTTGAGGAGGAGATGAGAGGTTCGAAAAAATATCTAAACTCTTATTCTTTTGTCTTCTTTGCTTCTCCTCTACATACTAATCTCTGTCTTGAGCGTCGGAGAGTTTTGGCCGAGATCTTTCGGTGCCCTTAACTGCTCTTCTTTTTTGCAGGATTCATCTCGGTAAGCCGTGACACGCCATTCGACAAGCCGCCGAAATGACGTCAAACAATCTGAGACAACGCACTCTCTACTTCAGCAACTCCCGCTGCATCATCAAGTCATCCGAATCATTGGTCTTCGCCGTTTTCGCCACCAGACACTTCAATATCTCGGTGTCAATGGGAATAGTGACAAAAAGATCCTCTCGTCTTTTTCACATCTAAATGTTAAAAATGATTTATTTTTTTCATAATTTATATATTTATGTTTTACCATTCATTGATTATAAAGGTAAATCTGGATTCTCGTTACATGAATATCTTCGTTTACCAACACATGAGGCAATTTTAAAGTTACTTCTGAGAACCTGGACAACGTCAAATTGCAGAGTTCATCAGTTTGACAGTTTTTTTATTTTTTTATTTTTATTATTATTTTTATTGTAAATGAGATCTGCATCTCCTTCCAGCTCAGCTCAACGGGGACGATCCTTTCAATTCTACCCTCAATTATGAACATAAAAGTAGTATTTGCCTTTTCTTTCTCTCTCGTGACCCACTGCAATTAAATTTGTGAATTGCTTCTTGGATTCCTTCCATCTACACGTCTCGGATATCCAGATCGATCACTGTTTCAGATAAGATCTCCCAACTGCTACGCCAGTCAATTATGCACTTTATATAAATTCTGTCGCGCGTCCGAATCATCCGCGCTCATCCGTGACGTACCGAGCCACCTCCACTATCGTCGTCACCGCCGCGCCATCCGACCTCCTCCGACCGTCGGACCTGGCGTGATCGACGCCCAGATCATCGGCGGTCCGTCGAGGCTCGGGCGCCGCCGAATTCCGATCGCGATTCGGCCGGAATCCGAGCGGGGAAGGACCACCAGCACCGGACGATCCTTCCCCGGCCGAATTCCGGCCATGATTCGGTCGGAATCCGACGACTCCGCAGAATCCGACGACGCCGAGACGCCGGACCGCCGACGACCGACACGCGCCGATCACGATCCCGGCCGGGACCAGGCGCGGCAGTGGAGGTGGTTCAGTGTGTTGCGGACGGGCACGGATGGTTCGGACGCGCGACAGAAGATTTTTCTATATATATATATATATAGCGTTCATCTGCTACGCATCTTATACTGTGCAACTCGTGTGCAATAACATCTCGATAGTCGGATCAAAATCACGATTACACATTGATGGGGAATGCACAGTTTTTTTTCCATGCGATTTTCATCGTTATCGCTGCCGATTATATTCACTGTCGACCGACCGGATTTCGATCGAAAATCGATCGGGATCCGATTGGCACCGGAGTCTGGGCGGATCCCAACTAGTTTACGGTCGGAAATGGTTGCGATTGCGGCCGCCAGTGGACGTGCCAAATTCTGACTCATCCGCAACGATTTCTTTATCATCCACGGCGATTTCTTTACTGTTCACGTGAGGGGGTATATATATATACACCCTCATTGCGTGACTCATTCGCGACGATTTCTTTACCGTCCGATCGATTGCGATTGTATAGTGTTTTTTCTGTCGTGATTTCATCAATTCGCAACTTGGATTCATCGGCGGTCGATCGGATTTCGATCGATAACGATCGCGATCAATCGGACTTCGTTTCCGATTATAATCTGACTGTGATCCAATCAACATCGGAGTTTGGCCAAATACCGACTGAATCGTATATATACATATATATATATATATTCCTTGAACTCTAAGGAGTTAGACGATGGATAATGAAGATGCTCATGAATGAATACACCTGAAAGAGACGCTCGAGATAATAAATTCATGTATATATATATATATATATATAGTGTAGATTAGTGTGCGACTCATGTGCGACGCCATCCTAATCGTTCGTTTAACAGAGATGCAGATAAATGAAAAATGCACAATATTTTTCTCATATAACTCCGATTAAAAATTTTCTCGTCGATCGTCATCTGTACTATAGCCTAACCCATGAACTAATCAGGATCGCCGTCGATATCCCTCCGGCTAAATTACGATCGGATTCGGATCCGATTGCGATCGAAATTCAATCAAAATCTGATCGCGGTCACGTTGAACTCCAATCGTAATTAAATTTAATTGAATCACAATCAAAATATAATATATATATATATATAATCTTCCAGCATGAGCGTGAGCGTTCATTTTGAACGTATGTGTATAATATATATATATATCTTCTAATAGTACGGAATGGATTATCTCATCGTAGTAAGATGAGTCAAAGGGCATTGGTCTTCCCACGATGCTGTTTCGATATTTAAATTAAATAGAAAAAGAGATAAAAAAATGGAATGAAAATTATAGGTAGAAGAGAGAATATTTAAACATCTTTCTTTATCTCAATCGAGTTCCCATTCACACATCGATTTCGAACGATTAGGGAATAACCATTAAAAAAACCTCTTCCGATCATTCGTTGATTAGGACTATTTGTCAGTTGTGTCCTTTAATTTAATGAATTGTTAGGAGAAAATGGTGGCTTTTCATATCTACAGTATCCTTTATGGCTCTATCAGTGTATAAATGTGAGTAAATATATTTTTGGATCTCTTAAATCGATTAATCCTAAAATGATTGATTTAATCTCGTTAAAAAAATTTAGTCATCAGGTAAATCTAAAAATGTTTGCAGGTATTAATAGTGGATGATTTAATAATTTAATTTTTTATTTTATTAAATAACAAAATTTTACAATTGAAAATTCAAAAATTTTGCACCTCTTCAAAAATTCAAATTTCATCTGTTTGAATTACGATCAAAATTATCGGTAGATCTAAAAAAATTGGCACCACGTTGGATTTCGAAAATCAACATGAGGAGAGAGAAAAGAAGAGGAGAGATAATAAAATAATTATTGCATCCAAATAATAGGAAAAGGAAGAAAAATATCAATTTTAATATAGGAAAAAAAAATGAAAAAGATATCTACCTTTTGATATTTTCAAACTTATGGACATTTTTTTGTAGGCAATCTAAAATTTTACGTCTGGCCTTTGATAAATTGTCGAGCTTACAAATATAACTACAGTGTAATAATTAAATATTCAATTTGACTCTTAAATATTTATAATTAAATTCTTAATTATAATGAATTTATATATACTTTTTAAAAAAATAAGATGATAAATCAAAGAAATTGATATTCACATTTCAAGATTTATTTCTCTTCACATATGGATATTAGTAGGTATACTTAACGAATTGGTTCAATCTGAAATCGAGTCAAAATCAATCCGTTAAATTCGGAATCGGAACCGAACCGAAACCGTTTCAATTCCGGTTCGATTTGGTTCCAATCAATTTGGAACCGATTCGAAATCGAATCTAGTTTCGATTTGGATCTAGTTTCAATTGTTAATTTAAAGATAATTTTTTTTAACGTGCTAACATCTCTATAAAGATTATTTTACGATAGAAAAAAAAAATAGGATCATCAATACGTTAGATGAATTTAGAAGTTCAAATTCAAAAAGCGATTCTAATCGCTTTAATCGATCGAACTATTTCGTAATCAATTTAATCGAAACCGTGCCGATTTAATCATTCGATTCGAACCGATTCGAACCGATTTCGATCAATTGAGCTAAAATGTATGACAGGACATCCATATAAATAATAAAAAATCTTTAAATCGATCTTTAATATAATTATAAATAAAAATTAATCTCTTAGAATAATTAAATTCGTTGAAATAGTCTACGCTGACTGCTCAATTTCATTTCAGCTTCGATTAAGGACAGCTGACCTTTACAAATATGGCCTCGCGAGGCAAGGAAACAATACCACAGCCATGACTAATCCACCACCGGTGACGTGGTTAGCCTTCCTATTGCTGGTCCCCCTCTTCCTCCGCATCGTCGCCGGACGCCGGCGGCGCAAGCTCAACTTACCGCCAGGTCCGCGGTCATGGCCCGTTGTTGGCAACCTGAACATCATCGGCTCCCTCCCCCACCGCTCGCTGCACGCTCTCTCCCGGAAGTACGGACACCTCATGTACCTCCGCTTCGGCTCCTTCGGGGTCGTGGTCGGCTCCTCCGTCGAAACGGCCGAGTTCTTCCTCAAGACGCACGGCGTCCACTTCGCCTCCCGCCCCCAGAACGCCGCCGGCAAGTACACCACTTACAACTACTCCGACATGACCTGGTCCCCCTACGGCCCCTACTGGCGCCAGGCCCGGAAGATGTGCGTGGTGGAGCTCTTCAGCGCCAAGCGCCTCGATTCCTTCGAGTACATCAGAGTCGAGGAGATCCGCGCCCTGCTCCGCCACCTGTTCGACTCCGGCAGCGCGCCCGTTCTCATAAAGCACCATTTCTTCGACACTAGTCTCAACATCATCAGCCGAATGGTCGGTAAAAGTACGGTTTTGAAAATTAGTGTGGTCATTTTCAACGAATTAATTCGATTCGAATTCGCTGGTTGTAGATGCTGGGAAAGAAGTACCTGGACAGAGAAGATGCAGGGAAGGTGGTGTCGCCGGAGGAGTTCAAGGAGATGATGGACGAGCTGTTCTTGCTCAACGGCGTGTTGAACATCGGCGACTACATTCCCTGGCTCAACTTCCTCGACCTGCAGGGCTACATCAGGAGGATGAAGAAGCTGAGCAAGAAGTTTGATCGGTTCCTCGAGCACGTCCTCGACGAGCACAACGAGCGCCGCCGGGTCGAGGGAGAACGGTTCGTGGCCAAGGACATGGTGGACGTGCTCCTCCAGCTCGCCGACGACCCCAACTTGGAAGTCAAGATCGAGAGGCACGGCGTCAAGGCCTTCATTCAGGTAACGAAATCGATCGGAAAAATCGAATCTTTATCGTCCGCAATTGTATCTGATGTTTACCAGGACTTGATTGCCGGCGGCACCGAGAGCTCCGCGGTGACGGTGGAATGGGCTCTGTCGGAGCTTCTCAGGCGGCCGGAGGTGATGGAGAAGGCGACGGAGGAGCTGGACCGGGTGGTTGGACGTGAGCGGTGGGTGGAGGAGAAGGACATGGAACAGCTTCACTACATCAGGGCGATCGTGAAGGAGGCGATGCGGATGCACCCGGTGGCGTCCATTCTAGTGCCCCACCTCTCGACCGAGCACACCAGCTTCGGCGGCTACGACATCCCCGCAGGCACGATCGCGATCGTCAATGCGTGGTCGATCGGGCGGGACCCGGCGGAGTGGGAAGCGCCGGAGGAGTTCCGGCCGGAGCGGTTCCTCGGCAGCACGGTCGACGTGATCGGGCACGACTTCCAGCTGATACCGTTCGGGGCGGGAAGGCGGATGTGCCCGGGGTACCAGCTGGGGCTGAAAGTGGTGCAGATGGGCGTAGCCAACTTGCTGCACGGCTTCCACTGGCGGCTGCCAGAGGGGATGAAGGCGGAGGAGGTGAGCATGGATGAGGTGTTTGGGCTGTCCACGACGCGGAAGGTGCCACTGGAGGCCCTGATCGAGCCCAAGTTGCCGGCCCATCTCTACGCCTGATCAACGCTTACCCACTTCAGAATTCACCGTTACATTCGTATGTAACACTGGACCATCTTTTTATTGTATTTAAGAGTGCGTTAGTATTCAAATAAGGACCCGTTAAAACAATCATGTTTAAAGTAATTTTAGTCGACTACTTTTTTATTATAATTTTAATTAAAATTAAAATGATTTTAATAGAATAATAAAAATAGAAATAAATCTTATTATTCGTGTAAAAGATTCGAACACTTTATAAATATAAAAAAGAATAAATCACTGAATCATTGATGTTGGTGCATTAACAAATAATAAATCTTATTAATAATATTATAAATAGAATAAATCGATTGAAATTGGGAGTTCGATTCGATTTATTTGGAAATTTAGCTTTTATTTTTAAAAATATCTATTTTTTTATTAATTTGGTTTAGTTTCAGATTTCAATTAAAAAAATTAATTTATTCCATAAAATCGAATTAGAAATCGTCAATTGATTGATACCGTATATCATCAGTCGATTAATACAATAAGCAGTCGAATACACTATAATATCAATCTTGTGAAATTAAAAATTATTTTTTTATTTTTAATTGAATTAATTATTTTTTTATCGGTTCAATTTTTATTTAAAAATTTCATTGAGTTAATCAAACTAAAATAATTTGATTTATTCAATTTTAATTTAATCCATTTGGTTAAAAATGAATCAATCATAACTAATTATCATAGTAGTTATAATAAATTATGGCCCAGGATTGGATTAATTTGGATGATAAATATATATATAATTTATTTAAAGAAATAAAAGTTAATTTTTTATTTTTACAGAGATATCGCCTCTTCATGTGATTTATCAATAGATTTTAGATAAAAATCTCCATGTAATTTATCAATAGATTTTAGATAAAATTTTTTTAGTGATTTATCTCTCCGTAGATACGGTCAGGTTAGATTGATGAATTTCAATCTTTTATTCAAAATTATTATAATAATATTTGGACAGTTTATAATAGTTACTATAAATACAGCTACTATTATAATATTTTAAAATGATTTGAATAAAATTTAAATAATTTTGACTAAATTAATAAAAAAAATATTTTTAAAATAATAATATTCAATATTTAAAATTTATCTACGGTTGCGTAACCGCTCCAATAACGTTGGATAGGATATAACTATAATATTATAATAGATATCGATATCATATTGGAATAAAGAATATTTTCGATATAAAATATTTGACGCTCGTTTTTTTTTTTTTTTGATTTTTTTTTATAAAAAGGTTTTTTGTTTCAAAGATCCAAAACGACCTTATTTTTTGGGAAAAATAAAATAATGAAAAGACTAACAATAATGCATATTGTATAGTTATACAGTGTGAATACGTATCTATCACAAATTACATCTGACTCCAAGCGCTGTCTAATCAAATAAAAAATAATGTGTGTGTCATTCTGAAAATAAAGAGAGGAAAAAAAAAGGGGGAAAAATAGAAAATGTGCAATGACTGAGGACTCGTTCCTTACACCAACCGCAGCGTGACGATGGCCGCAAGGGTCAAAATCGGCCACCACCAACCCCATCCTCTCCCCGCCCCTCCTCCCCAGCTGCTCTCCGGGACGCTGTCCGCCCCCGGCGTGCTCTGTGACACGCCCTGGTAATCGGGATTACTGCCGTACAGGCTCTGAATTCCCTCTACGTCGTCGTTTACCAGGTCCACCTTCCGCGTCCGGGTCCTCAGCGACGGGTACATGATCGCCTCCGCCACCGTGGAGTGGCCCAGCCCCAGCAGGTGCCCGATCTCGTGCACGGCTACTGACTCCAAATCCACGGCTGCGTCGGAATCCGCCTGCTGCACGTCCCCCTGCGCCACCCAGGCCTCCGCCGCGTCGAAGTGCAGCCGCCCGTCCGTCGGCGAGAACGCGTGAGCTAGCGTCCCGAGCTGCCCGTCGAACGGCTCCCCGTCTCCGTGAGATCCCAGATAGAAGCCAATCTGGAGGTCCGCGTCGGCCTCCGATTCCGTCTCCGTGAACGTCAGCGTGGTGGCGTTGGCCCACCGCGCGAAGGCATTGGCCAGGACCTGGCTGAGGACGGTACGGTCGATGGAGACGTCGGAGGTGGAGACGATGGCGTACCTGAGACTGCGCCGCCATAAGGGCCACCGGGGCATGCCGGGGAAGTAGGAGTAGAGGTTGCGGCCGTGGATGGAGGAGCCGTTCATCGCAGAGGTACCATTGATGAAGTCACCGACTCCGCAGCGAGGGGTGATGAACTGGGAAACGGTTTCCGCGTCGAGCTCGCCGGTGACGTTGAGCCCGAATTTGCCCTGGTAAGTGCGGATGGCGGCCTCGAGCGCGTCGTCGAAGTCATCAGTGAAGTTGGACGGGGAGAGGTAGCCAAAGTGCTGGAGGTAGTTCTTGAGGGCGGCGAGGCCGGGCCGGTCTTCTCCATGACGGCAACCGGATAAATTTTTGAAGGGAAGCCAAGGGTTGGCAATGAAGCTGGAAGCCGGGGAGGCAGGCGGGAACAAGGCAGAAGCCGGCAGGAGGAGGAATCCGGAGACGGCGGCGAAGAGGAAGAGGGAGGTTGAGGAAGTCATGGCGAGAGCACGCAGTTGACGAAAAGATCGGAAAAAAATCGAAGAATTAATGGCTAAGTTAGACGATTGCTGAGCCTTAAATTAGATCACCGATTAGATCATACAACTTGGACATTATCCTGCGGCGTTTTGCTTCGGTTGCAGAAGATTAGATCACGCCGAGAAGTTTCTCAGGTCAAAGCTTGGATTTTGGCAACGTTCGTCAACTGCTAACTGCTGATCAAGGTTGAGCGGAGGAAAAGTCAAAGAGACGAGTCATTGGAATAGCAGATAGCGTGATGGACTCGTTACCAAAAGTATAACATCTAGAAGAACAATTCGAAGCGCATACGTAATTACACGAAAAATTCAGAGCAGGAGGAAGTAGCCACGAAGGCGACGAAATCTGTAAAGCTTTCGATCGACGTACGCATTCGTTTCCCTCCCTCCCCTTCTTCATCCATGCGCCGGCGAGCTAGGGAGGTCGATTAGGCTGATCAGGAGGAAAGGCTGTTGAACTCGTCGCAGCGGCGGCGGATTTCTCCCTTCCTGCCCGTCTTGACCCCGACGAGGCTGAGCTTCTCCATGGCGCTGGTGAAATCGTCGAAGAAGGCGGTCTGGTTGGCGGCGTAGAGCTCCACAAGCGGCCGCGTCCGTTCGTCCGCCGCCAGCGCCGCGTCGGAGGCCAGCAGACCCAGCCCCCGCAGCACGTTCTGGTAGTACATGTTGTCGAACTTCCCCGGCGTCATCACGTCGTTGAAGGCTGCGATGGTTGGGTCCTCCTCGTAGTTCGCGCACGCGCTCTGCAGCTCCTCCGCGTACCTTTCCAAATTCCACCCAACGAAACGGAAATTTAGCCACAATTGTAAGTCGATTCTTTGATTTTTGAATTTGCGTCGATCGGATTTGGATTTTATATATGTTACTTGGAGTTCATCGTTGGGTCGTGGCCGCCGGTGCCGTTGTAACCGAAGATGCGGGAGGCGAACTGGTTGCAATGGGAGAAGCCGACGGTGTGAGCGCCGGAGAGCGCCACCATATCCTGCACCGTCATCTTATTCTTGGTGAAGACATCGATCAGCTGGTCCATTGTCATGTCGGGGCTTGGCAGGTTCCCGGGGACTGCGGCCGCGGTAGAGGCGAGCGCGTCCTTGCGGCCGAGGCGCACGGCGTAGGAGGGCCCGCCGAGCATGAGGACGAGGTCGCGGGTGACCAGCGCGAGCACGTCGGCGCAGGACACCACGCCGGGGCACTGTAACTCCAACGCGGTCTTGGCGCGCGTGACTATGTCGAAGGCGTCGCCGGGGAGGGAGATGTTGTCGTCGGCGTCGCGCTCGGCGCGGTTGAATGCGTTGGTGGATATGAGCACGGAGGCGTCGCAGCCGCCCACGAAGCAGTCGTGGAAGAAGAGGCGGAGGGTACCGGCGGCGGTGGTCGGGGAGGAGATTTGCTTGCCGGTGACCACGTCCGATACGATCTGCTCCGCCTTGGGGCACGTCTCCCGGTAGTAGGTGGTGGAGAGCTTGGCGGAGGCAGGAGTGGCGAGGGAGAGGAGGGTGAGCGCCGCGGCCGAGGCCACCGCCGAGGCCGCCATGCTAATGAGTCCGACCTTGTTGCTCATGGACTGCGGGGGATGGAATATTATGAATTGCACTGTGGATGCGAACGACGACGGTGATGCACCGCCCTGCTTTCCTTAGAAATGGAGAGAGGGAGAGGAGGAGGGAGGAGAGAAATTGGAGGAGAAGAGAATGGCTGCGAGAGAATGAAGGAATGGAGAGGTGGAAAGAAAAAAAAAATTAAAAAAAAAAAAAGGAAAGAAAAAGAGGAGGAGGGAGGAAGGAGCTAGGACATGAATTTGAATTCTATAATTCTACCTTATCCATAAGCTTTTTCACTGAATTTTAGTGTTAGTGAAGTAACAATCGAAGAAAATACAGTGATGATAGTTGACTGTTAATTATTGAACAAAGAAGTTTAGGAGTATTTGGTAGGCAATTTTTTTTTCTATTTTTAGTTTTCATTTTTTTTTTTTGAGAAAACGAAAAAATATATTTGATTAGTATTTTCTATCTTCGTTTTTCAAACAAATAAAGAAGTATTTTCTAAAAAATTAAAAAAATTAATTTCTGTTTTCATTTTTATTTTCCAAAAAATAAAAGAGTATTTTCTAGAAAAATTAAAAATATAAAAAAAATTATTTTCTATTTTTTTTTGGAAAAGAAAAATAAAAAATTCTCCACGAACTAAATGCTCCCTTAGTTTGTTGAGCAAAGATCATTGAACTTGAACCTTCAAAAAATAAGGTATTCTTGGAACATTAGTAATAAATGTTAGTTATAGATTTTCATAGAGGACATTGACGGAGTGAAAATAAGTCGGAGTTTTCTATTAAAGGTGCATTCTTTGATCTTCCTTTCATATTAGTGTGACAACCTCTATAGTTAACTTAGTCGATAAGTGTAAAAGAATAACTTTTAAGTGGACAGGAATCAATTATCGGAGATGTCATGACTCTAAGCTATCAATCGATCTCCTTCTTTGCACTTATCATCTAGGTTCCTGATTTACCTCCTTCACTAATAGGGGCAGTCGAAGGGGACTATTAATGTGGCGATTCTATTTTTTTTGTCCATATTGGTGTGTCTTATGGTCTCCTCTTCATAAAAGTGTATCGTTTAAACTTCTCTCAATGGCTACACCACTTGATCTTCTCTAAAGGGAGAAGAACATGGAGATCAAGTAATCTTCTAATACTCTCTTTTATTTTCATCATTTTCTCTATTTCTCTCCAATCTATGATTTAAGCGTTGGAGGGGATGAGCCAAGATACGTCTCAACCCCCTTCTCATCTATTTTTAAGTCCTTCTAGGTAGGCATTGCTCATTGCTTAGAGAATCAATATTTGAAGAAGGTCAACCTACAGATACCCGACCTCTCGAGGTCTCGGGTACGCTCAATTTCCAAAAGCCTCGTATACAACCTACCTCCCAATATTCCATTGACACTCGATCTCTCGAGACTCTAATGACGACCAATCTCATGAGGGTCCAATTGTCGTTTGACCTAAGCCTAGTCGTAGCTCGACCTACGGAAGGTCTATAGAAGAAAGTTGATCTAATTAAATTGACCTAATTGGTACCTAGCTGATAAAAAATGCTCGACTATGGGCATTTTGCTTGACACCGAAAAAGGTAGGAGAAATATGAGGTAACACAAGGCGACACTCTCTATTCACCACTCTATAAAATCCACCGAAGAGTTAGAGGAATAATAAGAAAAGGAGTCTTCTCGTAAGCTTAAAAGCTCACAGAACTTTAAACTTTCAAATGTTCTTCTTCTTAACAATAAACATGATACCTTTTATAGGCTAGTCTTGAAACAAGTCTTCGAGATGAGTCAAACATTTTAATTGAGAGTTATAATTCTTAAGGCTTTGAGAATAAACAACACATTTAACAAAAGCCTTAAGAATGAACAATACTTTTAATAAGACAACATACAATTAGCCTTAAAGCTTAGTTAGACATTCCTGAATAGAAATTATACCTTGCACACTTCGATTAAAATGACTATAACTTCTTATAGAAATATTATTTTTGAGCATTGTTTTTTTTTGGAAACTAGACTTTTGTGGCTTTCCAATGACATATGACTTGCACTTAATTATTTCCCAATAAAAGCAGATTAAATTTTAAAGTTGTTAATAAAATTTGAGACATATCTAGGTCATTGTTGAAGTCGTCCCATCCAGTGATCTCGAATCGGCTCACACGTATTTGGTCGATCATGTTGAATTTAATTTTTCAATATGTTGGATTAACATATTTGAGTTTATCATGGCGAACGAATCCGATAGTGTGATCTAATCCGGCAGTTTAATTGCAAGTTTTTGTTATAGGACATGCAATCATACGTGTAGAATCCTTTAGCTCGTTATTGTTCGTATTAATGAGTTGTTAGTTGATTTAGATTTATTGTATATATGGGTGCGATCGTCGTAGGAGAGGATGATTGATTGCGAGATTCCGAAGTCATAATCCTCGTACCTACAAAAGATCAAACTCTGCAATTGTTTCACCTACAAAAGTCATAATGAAGACAGATATGAACATCATTGAATTCAAGTGGATTTACAATTTTAATTTATGTTTCCGTTGTATTTTGTTATCCCATGATTATTATAATTCGTGATAAATATGGAACCGTCACATTAGTGAGCCCCTCCGGCTAGTCCTACCGGTGGAAGAGGTAAATCATGACCTAGATGGCAAATGCAAAGGAGGAGGGTCCGTCGATAGCCCAGAGTCATGACCTCTCTGGAAATTGATCCTGTCCATTTAAGAATTGTCCTTTTGTATATCAATTGAGCTAGTCTTAGGACTTATATATAATTCACAATAAGATCTTATGTCAGATCGTTTTTTTTTTATGAATTCATACGTGATTTGGTCTGACTCGCCGGTTTGTTCTTAGGCAAAATTATGAAAAGCAAACATTGTCTTTTCTTTATCAAATAATATAGTTTCAATCAAAAACCAAAATGATGCCACAGCTCGAGAATTGAAAGTCTACTTGTGTTTAACAGCTGAAGTCACTGGGCGATCGCTACACTGGATCGAACTTTTCTTTCTTTATTTTGATTATCAACATTTATGCGAAATTATCTTTTGATTTCTTTTTTTTTTCTCGAGACCTTTACGATAATGATGAGAATGTTAACGCAATGCTATGCATCTCCTGCAAAAGATAGAAACAGCATCAACGAAAGCCAAAGCAATCTCTCTGACATGGAAAAAGGATCATTCCGAAGCCAATATGTGGGTGATAATTCAACTACAAAAGGTTGATTATAGATTCTTAAGCATTCAAATTCTCCAAACAGATCGATGCTTCTGATGCCGATCACAGTAAAATTTGATCAGCTGAAGGATTAGATTGCAGCATCTTTGGATGATATAGGAGAAGAAACTTTCTATGGTTCTTGTAGCACCGAGAGAAGCTCGAATTTGGAGCATGTGGACCAGTGCTCTGTGATCTTGACTTCCCAACAGTATCGTGGACCATCTAGATTTTCACAATCTATTTCGTTTACCGAAGAAGCAGTGTTGGATTTTGGTCAAGTACCTGTGATCTTGTTCATTGTTCATGCTTCACTGACCAAGAATGCCTCTCCCCAGTGAAACTACGATTCATTCTTGACATTTTCTTACATAATTTTACAAAATCTTCTTCATGATGATCGAAGAATTTTATCATTTCTGAACCTCGGTGGCAATTCTACATGAGCCTCACAGCAGACCTGTTGAATCTTATCAAGATCTGTGTGGAAACCACGCAAGGTTGTGACTTTATTGGCTCGCTGCTTCCGAGATGCTCTGCAGGGAAGGCCTCCAATGCCGGCCTCTCGCCGCCGTTTGTGGGCTGCTGGTTTGCCGGTCTCTGTCCTCCCTTCTCGTCTGAATCATATACCATGTCCTCATAGTTTCCTCAAAGCAAGCAGTTACTGAAAACACAAGAATAAAATGGAAGAAGAAAACCTGAAGTTTGTTTTCTGAATCCTCCTGCTGTTCCTCTCGAGCAGCTGCCTCAGCGCACTGCGCATTTCTTCTGTGTTCCTCATCTCGTCGCTGTCCTTCGATTGACTCAGCCTGGTTCTTCTTGAGCTTGTCGGCCTTTCTTTGCATTATAGCCTGTGCAACTTCTGGGCGATCATCGGAATGTCTCACCGTTAGTCCACAAGCAAGAAATCCAAAATTGCGAGCTTGAATCCTACGAGAAGGAGCGGGGTTCGACCTTGGGAGGTGATCAGCCGGTAGACTTGACCGAGCAAGAGCATGTCCTTGGGCTTCAGCAGTCGCACGCGCGTGAACCGTACGGCACAGCCGCCGTCCTGCTTCTGCCCCGACACAAGGGCCACGCAGTACCCCGGGTTGCTCTTCATCACGTCGGCGGCGCTCGTCGGCCAGTAAAGCCTCTCCACCTTCCCTCCGGGGTGCTGAATCACCACCATGGCCACCTCCGACGCTTGGCAATTCCCCATCTTCGTTCCCTCTCCGATTCCTTTCACTGGCGATGCAGGAGCGGGATGAAGGATGAGTGTTTAACCAGCCGCGCTCGCTAGGATGATAGCCAACTCCACACGTGGCACGATGTCAGTGGATGTTGAGGATGGTGCGGGGCATGACAGGCACTGCAGAGCATGAGGATGGCGATGAAAAGGATTCATCAATGATCATCTCTGCCCTCCTGCAAACCACAGTGCTGCAACAGGGGCGAACAGCGGCAAGCAACCAAAAAGTATGAGATTCTTCTGGTCATGCAAGTATTCGAGTGGAAAGCGGTCACGATTACCAAGAACAAGAAAAAAAAGGTCACTGAATCATTCACGGAAGATTAACCTCACATGGAAAAGCTACTTCCTTTCAGAGTCCGCGGACCACTGAGAGTTACTTTTGGTGAGTCGTTCTTGTAGTTCTTGCCTGGTTTGGCTTCGAGATCGCGCTCTCAGCTTCACTGAGTTCTTGTTCATCTCTGATCAGAAGTGTAATCATCTTCTCTTATGCCCACGGAAATTGCAGGGTTTTGAAGCATCAAATCAGTCAACAAAAAGTTATTCTAGCCGCTAAAATCAACAAACAAAACGCCAAGGCAATCACATCCTTGAAGGTCAATGGTAAATTATGATGCCCCTCATCTGTTTGTGCTATTCCCTCAACTGATGTTGCTGAAAACTAGGTGGCGTGACCACCTTTGTTTGCGTGTTTGTGACATCTGCTTTAGATTTAGGGTGGTGATATTTTAATTGGCCTACCTTTTTTTCAGGCCTTTGGCTGCCCTATTTAGTGGCTTGTGATCATTGATCGCAGTCTATTGTCCCACACTAACATCTATTTTACGAATGCACTTGTTTCAGTTGGAATAATTAATGCACAAAGAGTCTTATTTGTTGATTCTCCAATGTTCTAGTTAAGCATGGCCCAAATGTAAATGCCACTGACTTGCTTCTATTCTTACTTTTTATCAAGTTTAGATTATGCCTACAATGCAAATAAACTTCTTCGATAGACCAGCCAACTTTTTTTCTTTCAGCACATCCACCTGCCAAGTTCTCGGCAAACAATAGATAACTGATTAAGTAGTAACATAAGGGTATGTTGTCATCAGCCACCACCACAACCTCCATTTTTTGTCTGATGGTGGTTGTTTGCTGATACTTATATATGAAATGGTCCCTTAACTTTAACACTATATATATATATATATATATATATAAACACAATAAATTCTATTTATTTTCCTCCATTGTATTTAAATGTACAAGACTAGGCAAGGTGACTTGTATGTGTATCATCTTGATCAAGTTGTGTTTGTTCCAATTATTTAAGGTCTGGTTGTTCATAGATTTATAAAAAAATTGTCATTGATTGTCTAGCTCTATTATAATCTTCAATCCGCGAGGTATGGTGTCTTAAAATATCGGCTTCTTCTGTTTATAAATGCATAGAATTAAACTCCTTTATACGTTTCTCTTCATCCAAGGTAAGGTAGTCTTCCTCAGTGTCAAGGTCCCCTCATTGGGCTCACATGCCGACTAAATGCCATTAAGAGGCCATGTGAAGTGTTGGAACACTCGCATAGCACACCAATCTCAATAACCTAAAAGCAGCCTTCCATTCCATAAAGCTTAGAATTAAGATATTCTTACCACCTTAAAGTTGGTCTGTTGAACTAGAGAAACTGGGTCTTTTTTGAGACCCTTTTGTGATAGTTGTCCAGTTGGTTGCATGATTACAGTCAGGTGAATGTCATCTTGGTCCTCACAATCTTGCAAACTTGATTTTATCAGTGAATCTGCAGATGTTTCAAATAAGATCCCTGTCCAATTGCAGGGAGTAGCAATAGCTCAGAATCTGTCAGGATATTTCAGATTTCAAATTTGAACACTGTGCCAGTTAATTCTTTATACTGCCAGGATTTGATGCATTTTATAATTTGAGAAGGTCGATTTGTATCCAAACCCTAATGAAGACAACAGGCAAATCCGAACCTTTTAGGTTAGGCTTGGAACCTTATCTCATTAGAGGACAAATAAAGCTTGAACTCTAGTGTCTGTGAACTTGCTTGTCAGTAGAGTTGTGTTGCAGTTGGCCTGGCCATGAAACAAGTACAGCAACGCACCAGAATAAAAAATATAGACAGAGCATGGGATGTGCAACAGGAATCTGCGTTAAAAATACAGAAGGTTGGCAAACTTGGAGTGTGTCAGTAGGCAAACCTTTCTATTACATTACATGTTATTCCAGGTTCCAGATTGGTGGTGATATCTTGTGATGGTTCCATGAGGCCTTCTTTTTCTCGGAGGGCATTAATGACTACCTGAATTTTCATTTCCTTAATTCACCTCCTTTCTAGACAGATTTCTTGAACTGTACCTCTCTTTTTCTTTCAGCTCCTTTTTTTAGTCAAATTTCTTGAACTGTGCCTTTAGCCTTTAGAAACTCTTAAATAAACACCTAGCACTTTCTAAATTTTTAAACCATGCTCATTCCTCACATAATGTTTCTCAGAAATCACTCATCGAAATAGCAACTCTAGAATATTTTCAGAATTCTTAAAATGTGTCTCTGACTTTCTTTCTTTCGTTTGCTTCTTTTTTATTTTGTTTATCTAAAATACTCTTTATTGTATATAAATTTTTTTTTTTTAATTTTATAGAGTTGGAATTTTATCATTTTGAACTAATAGGGGTATCATTGAATTTGTGAAAGTGACATCTATATTAAAAAAATTACTTTTAACTTGAAATGAGTTAGTTTGATTCATCAAGTACTTATGTTTGGTGAACTTTTGATGGGCTAGATGTTATGGAAAATACTAACCAAGATTATATGTGAATTCCTAAAAACTCAAGTAAGCATGCTTATCGGTTCCTCGGTTCTGGTTCCGCTCTGACCGGTCCTGAATTCGTCGACGTTGGAACCGGTCCGAACCGGTTTCGGTTTCAAAGTTTTAACTTTGGAACCAATTCAATCCGGACACGTGTTAGTGATCCTATTTTTTTTTTCTATTACAAAATAATCTTGTAGACATGTTCACATGCTAAGAATTTTCACCTTTAAATTAACAACCGGAATCAAATCTAAATCGGAACCAGAACCGATTTCGAACCGGTTCTAAAATCGATTGGAATCGAACCAAACCGAAATCGAAACGGTTCCGGTTCGGTTCCAGAACCAGTTCATTTGAATCAGTTCCGGTTCCGAATTTAACGGATTGGTTCCGACTCGATTCCGAATCGAATCAATCCGTTAAGCATGCCTAAACTCAAGTTAGACATCTATGTTGAGACATCACCTGCTTCACTATTATAAGTCCACCAAGTCCCCACAGGTGGGCAGTTGGCTAGAGCAATGCAAAAGCCGTTGCAATGGACAGGAGTCGAATCTCGGTGTAGAGTCTAAAACTTTCACCCGGGCTTAGAAGCCCTCCATTGCTCTGGCCAACGACTCAAAGGACATAGTCTCCTGTGATTTATCTCCTTCGTGTTGGCTGTGGAACCGACTAGCATGGGCACTGGGGGTGAGCGAATCACTTTTCACTGCAATTATAAGTCCACCAAGCACCAATAATGTGTAAATGCTTGAGGAGTTATATGTGTCGGATTTAATTTTCCGATCGGTGGACTTACTATACATGTTAATTTAATAACATGCCTGATTATGCCATAATGGTTCAAACCTGATAAAGGTAATATAATTAAGTTTTGCGGATTTCGATTATTGGATATTGATTTTATACGTGTAGAATCCTTCAAGTGAAAAAAATTCTTTCTGTTATTATTAATGGGCAGATAACAAAATGGATACCTTAGACTATATATAGAGCTTAGTCTTTGTAGGGTTGGGTAACAACTTTGAGATCTCCCTACTTCTCATTGGTGATGAAAATACAGCGTGGTCAATCTGATCCCTATAGAAGATCTGCCCGCTGTCTTCTTCCAGGACCTTTAGATTTCCTTGACATCGCTGATTCGATGATTGCTCTGCTACAATCAAGTTCTATTTATGTTATACTATCATTTTCAGTCACTTTAATTCCTATGAATTCTTTTTCAAATACCAATAAATAGACCCCCAAGCAATATCGGTTTTACCTCTAGATGCAACTGTTTCAGGAGCAGAAGGCCTTGAAAAAGTTGCATGCCTACTTCAATTTTATTCATGTATATTGACAGATAGAATCGTTGTCTACTTGTATTGTGGCTAAAAAATGAAACAAATAATTTTGTCTAATCTATTATCTGTATGATGTAGTATTGTTGCCAAAAAAAATAGACAAAGAACTTCATCTTGATCGCTAGATGTGTTAATGTGCTGCTATGTCCTTGGCATGTTTCCCAAACCATGAAAGGAATAAGAAATTACTTCATCTAATTGTCTCAATGTAAACTTTGATCATAAACACAAATGGAATCCGAGACAAAGACATTAGAGTTCATGATTATTCATTGGTAACTAGCCATCAACATGAAGTTTTTTGTTCTTGTTTTCTTCTACCTTCTGAAGTCCAAATTAGGCATGCTTATCGGTTCCTCGATTCCGATTCCGATTCGATTCTAACTAGTTTCGGATCCGCCGGTTCCAAACCGATTCCGGTTCTAAAGTTTTAACTTTGAAACCAATTCAATTTGGACCGGTTCCGAATCAGTTCCGAACCGGTTCTGGATCGATTCCGAAACGGTTCCGGACCATCTTCCTCAAACTTGAGCTTCAAAATTCATCTATCACATTGATTATTCTATTCTTTTTTTCTGTTGCAAAATAATCTTGTAGACATGTTAGCATGTTAAAAATTTCCACCTTTAAATTAACAACCGAAACCAGATCAAAACTGGAACCAGAACCGGTTCCGAATCGGTTCTGAACCGGTTCCGAATCGGTTCGATCGGTTACGATCGGTTGGAACTCAACCTAACCTAAGCAGCAAATGGTTGGCTAATGTTGTTCTAGAAATGTTGAGTTAATTATCATTTGTGTAGATCCCAAACTAAAGCTCAAAGTGTGCACAAAAGTCAAATTTCACCCAACTTCAGCTGCAGGATTTATTCTCCACAGCAACTAAACATATCGAGAAAATCACTCAACCATCGGCATCTAATTCATCGGCAAAATTTAACCCGGCCGTGAACTAACAACCACTTCAACAAATCTGTCATGCTTTAAAAGTCTGTTCTGGATCTTCATCTACTAGCAATAAAGAGCAGAATTGGGGTGGATGAAGTGGTTGAAAACCCATAAATACTGTTCATCACTTTGAACTAGCTATAAAAGGGGCACTCTTTCGGTTCACCTTGGCATCATCATCATCATCAATGGCTTGCAAGACTGAATTGGATGTGGAGGTCAAGTCCTCCGCTGACAAGATGTGGGAAGCCATCCGCGAGTCCTCAGAGCTCTTCCCGAAGATCTTCCCCGAGCAGTATGAGAGCATTGAGACCGTGGAAGGGGACGGCAAGAGTGTAGGCACAATTCGCCTCATTAAATATGCACCAGGTATGTTTAGACTTAATAACAATAACAATCAAGTTTTATTCTACCAAGTAAAGTTAATTAACACAAACATAACTTCAAGTTAAGCACACATACAAATTTTTTTTTTTGTTGTTTTCTTTTGCCAGGAATTAAAATACTGACATTTGCAAAGGAGAGGATTGATCTAGCAGACGACAAGAAAAAACAGGTTTCTTACACCGTAATTGACGGCGAGATTGTGAGCTTGTATAAAACATTCAGGGCCATCTTAAAGGTGGAAGGCAAAGGTGAAGGTAGTGTGGTTAAGTGGTGCATTGAGTACGAGAAGGTGAGTGAGGAGGTCCCCGACCCTGATCCTCTCAAGGAGATTGCAGCCAAAACTTTCAGTCGTCTCGACGAATACCTTTGCCAGAACTAATCGAGAGCTGAAGCTTTGTTATGCTCAGAATTGTCAAGTGCCTGAGGTAAATAACATGAGGAGCAATGTGGTAGTCTCCTAAAGTGCAGTGAGAAGTGCTAGCTCTTGTCTTCGATGAGGCTGTTTCAGTTACTGTTCTATGATTTCAGAGTAATTTAAGCTTAATTCTGTGTGATTTGTGTGATGAAATTTGAGATCTGTTACCCTTAATAAGGAGGACAATAACTGATTGACAAAGTCTACTTGTGTGGGAAGATGAAAAGGTCTAAAAGTGATTAGTGTTCATCATCCTCTAGTTGTCTGTCTAATTACATTTAATCGAGATCAGCTAATTGTAAATGCTCAGTTTGGTCGCAGCACTAAATGAAAGGGGACCCTTTCTCTGCGACATGAACACCATTGCATCGTCAAAAAATAATAAAAAGAAAAGAAAAAGCATACATATTTTGCTTTTTGCTCAAATGCAATTGTATAAAAGTAGTTTGGTGCTTGATTGATGAAAAACTATGTCAGAAACGGCAGTGGCTTATGGACTCTAGTGTGTTTTTATATTTTGAAAACTATACTACAATTTTATGAAAAGAGTGATTTTTTTAGTTTGTTGAATATTTAAAAGTGTACTCTATTTTGATATTTTTCAAAAGATTTGATTGGTTTTTAAAAATATCCATTGTCTTTTGTTGACGTGCGGAAGAATTAATTGTCCTATGTTCTTTGTAGGAGTAAACAATCAGTTAATAATGAATTGATTAAATTAAAATTGAATAAATTAATTTTTTTTTAACAAATTGAGCCGATCAAATGTTTCAACAAAATCAAACAAATAGAACTGAAAAAAAATCGATTAATTAAATTGAAAACCGAATAAATGGAATTTTTTATCATCGATCGATTGATATGTGAAATATCAGTCGACTGATAATAGTAGAGATTATGGAGTTCGAGACAATCAATCGATTAAAGTTCATCAGTCAACTAATATGACAAATCAGTCGACTGATGGACTTTAGTTCAATTTAATCGGTTTAATTGATTATTTTAATAAATCGATTAAATCGATATTGTTTAAAAAAACTGAATTTTCAAATAAATTGAATTGAAAAGTTCGATTCGATTGGTTTGGTCAATTTATTCTATTTAATCGAATTTTTGCTCGGTCCTTTGCAATTTAAAAATATTTAAAATGGATTATATTTTCCATTCATTATAGAAAAAAAATCATTTTTTTATTTGCTCAAAGTAAAGCGTTAAATTGTTTTTTTACCTGCATTCGGAATTGATCTGATCTCGTATATTTTTTATGAGGTATTAAATAATTCTTAAGTAAAATATTTTCTATTGATCATTTGATCATTCGGATAAATTAAAAGAATGCTCACGCCATCGTTGCATCGTTGCAAGATAAATTCGATATTAAAAATATATTTTGCCTGAAAAAAAATAAATTCTTGACTCACACTTAGCACAAGATCGTCTCTTTAAATTTTTTTAAAATTTAAATCCAAATTTATCTCAGTTGAATGAATCGTACTGATTTATGAAATATCGCTTTCTTGAAATTATTTAACGATTGAAGAGAACAAAACCGAGGTAAAAAAATTAAGAAATATTAATTTATTATTATTATTATTATTTTTTGTCTGGCGTCAAGTACTTAATAATTTTTATTAAAAAGTGTTTAGTAACTTTAAATACTTTACTTTGAATTTGCATGAAATATGTAGCATTATAATTTTTTTTCAGTGAAATTTTCTCACATTTAAAATAACAAATTTATCGAGAAATATATTTCTTTAGTTTAGAAATGAAGCGACGTCATCTCGTCACTGTGTCGGAGTGGAACTTTATTTTCTCCATTCCTAGTTCTACCTGGCGTATTATTAGACCGCCTTTTGTGGGCCAATAGCTGGTGTCCGGGAGATCGTTTCGGGTTCGCGTCGAATGGCGTAAGAAGAAGTTTGTGGCCTATGCTTATCAGATTACGTCGACTACGTGTCAACTTCTTCCGCATCCATTGGACGAAGACGTCGGCCCCGCCGGTTACAGACCTTGGGGGACCGCAGAAAGGCTGGGGACCGCCGGGTCCCAAGAACGCACAGAGGGTCGCATAGGATGGGAGAGTATGCGGGGCATCGTCTCCCCCAGGTTCGAGGTCCGGGGAAGGCACTACATCCGACGGCTGAGAGTTCGGAGCTGGAGCGAGTTCGCGGATCTCAACGGTCCATCGAAAGGCAAGAAACTCGAAGCTGGACAATGGAGGGCTACAAATATCGCCAGAGGAAGACGACAACCGATGAACAGTAGGAGGCGGAACTCCACTTCAACCGGCGGTTTCGCTCCGCCCCACGGTTTTTCCCTCTTCTCTTCTCTTCTCCGTCTCGCGTCTCAGCAATCTCCGTCTCGAGAGGGCGGCGCCGCCCGCAGATGGCGTAAGTACGTCGGATCTGATCGTCGCCTCACCGCGTTGGCTCTGATCCCTTGGGTCTGGATTTATCGTCGAAGAGAAATCTTTTGCGGATTTTGAAGTGTTCTTACGGAATGATACTCGATTTTGATGGAATTGAAGTATTTTGTGCCACTGTAGCGTATCTTAATGAGTCTGTGAACGATTTTGCTGGGTATCGTTTGGGATTTGGGAAGACTTTAGCTCCGTGCATTCTTTTCGAAAGGAAACGCTGAGGTTTGACGATTCTTCCTCACGGAGCGTGTGATTTGGTTATTAAATTGCTGCGTCGACTTGTTTTGGAAGACGATCGGATGGGAATGCGGCTGTCTGATTCTCGCTAACCTTTTTGTGGATGATTTTTTTTTTTTTTTTTTGCCACGAAGTGAATTTCTCTACCACCGACAAGGGTTTCTCCCCAGAGAAAATGGCTGTAGCTTTTACTCGTTTCTCTTGCTGGATTTGGAGCGGAAAGGATCGTGAATCCTCCAAGTCATCTCTGAGCTCGTCTGCCGAGTTCCTTCCGGGCTTTAGGGAGCCGGACTGCTTGAAGTTTCCTCCAGCGAATGGGCCTAAGATAAGGTCGAACTCGAGAAAAATCAAGAAGAAGTGGCAGAGCCGGGAAGAGCGGCGGATGGACAAAGAGTATGACATTGTTCTTGTGCCCTCGGATGGTGTCTGCATGTCGGGGTCTGAATCCGATGACTCGGATTGGTCGATCGGCTGGTTGGAACCTCACGCCCCTGACTTCCAAAGTGACAGTGAGACCGAGAGCAGCTTTGCTGTCTTGGTACGGTGCTACGGCCGTGGTCGTTCTGAGCAGGCACAGAGATCCAAAACTCACGCATTGGGAGCACTCGAATACATGGGCGATTCCTCCTCTGGTAAAATGGCGAGTTTTCATTTAGTTCTACAATATGTGTGGCATAAACTACTATCGATTTCCTCCAAATTTTACTTCTTAAGTTGCTACTTTCATAAATTTGTGAAGCATCATTTAGTTCATGGAGTTGGAAATGCTAAAAATGCAGCTGCTATTGCATCTTGCTACAAGGCGATCTCTAAGATCGAAATGAACTCCATCCATATGGAGTATTGCATATCCATTATATATTTGACTCAAAAACTGACCATTTTGCTGTCAAGTTCAAGTAAGTTCTTTTACTCTATATGGCTTTTTGCAATCCATATAAGGATCCAACAACCTTTCTTGCTCTTGTTCCTTAATGTTCATGGTACATTGTTACATATGCTATGTGCTAATTTTGGTCAGTCTCAGTTGGCATTAATTGATGTCTGTGATATTCTTATGAGAAATTGAACATGTTGATGATTTGCAAAATTTGCTTCGCTATGGAATTTAAAACTGAGCAGTCTTATCATGAAAATGCTGAGTGTTTTTTAGAATATTGAAAATGCTTTCTTCTCCTATGATATTTGTAGATTTGCATATACTTTTCCCTTTTTGTGGTGTTTCTGCATGATAACAGGTCCAATTATTGGTGAGGACAGACAGTGGCTGCACTAGTCGGTTAAATCATTTTAACTATAAAACCTTTCTTACCATCTCTGACCTTGATTCCTTTGGTCCTTTTCTTCTTTATGGCAGTGAACTGTAACAGTTGGCCCACCCTTCAATGGCCTTATATAAACTCTAATAAATTCTCAAAACTTACTCTGTTGTCGTCTATGCACTAATGTACAAGCATTTCCTTCTTTACAAAGATACAAGCATTTGCTTCCGTTGGCCCATATGGTTTTGGTTTTTTTAGTTGTCCCTAAAATTAAAAATCTGTTTTTTTTTTCCTAAATGCTGGGAGAGTTTGCCTGGGTCAAAACCTTTTTACTTTTCTTAGGTTGAAGTGGTATTTCTGTTGGAATAGTTGGGAGAACAATTAAATTTTACATTGGAAAGTCATGAAAAAAGATTATGGATTTATAAAATGAAAAGATATCTTCATGAGACATTTTGGATAAAATTCAAAAATAAAATCATGAGGATTTGGGCTCAAAGTGGACAATATCATATTATTGTGGAGATATGTGAATTTATTTGCACCAACAATTATTATCAAAACCAATGGTCCACATCGAGCCATGAGTCTTGAAAGAAGGAAGGAAGTGGGGGGCTCCTATGTCTAGATCAAGTGAATCAGACATCAGATAGGAAGTCTTATTGGATCAGGAGGATTAGACAATTAGCAAGAAATTCAACTGGATCAGGAGGATCAGACAATTGACAGACATCAAATAGAAAAAGTCTTTCAAAGACGGATGGGCTTGAAGGGGAGACTCAATGTGGTTCTTCATCTGAGGGGAAGATTAGTGGGAGAGCAATCAAAGTCCTATATTAGAAAGATCTTGGACCTACGACGTGAAAAGATATTTCGATTAGTACGAGGTCTTTTGGGTAAAATTCAAAAATAAAATTATGAGTATTTAGATCCAAGTGGACAATATCATACTATTACAGAGATAGATGAATTTTATTTGCACCAATAATTTTTGTCAGTAGACGATCTTGAATGGTAAGATACTAAACTTTAGTTTTTCTGTTGCAGATGGAAAGAAGTACATTGACGAATGGCTTTCCTCCCTCAACTGAACAAACCTAACGTCTTCTGTGATACTGTCGATCGCCATCGTTTGACACAGAGAAGTAACTACAGCGCTTCGCGACGACCTTTTGAACGATGGATGGCCATATCAGGAATTGCTTTTATCCACCATTGCAATGATGTTGGTGTGTAAGTAAAATGAAGTGTAATCTGGAGGCTTCCTTTTCCAATTTGGCTGTAAATATAATGAACAACATTCTCTTTTTTAATCTTATTACTAATTTATACCTGGAGGTGTTCAAACTATGGACCATTGAATTCTCCAACCTGTTTTCTAGTTTACAAGTCGGCACTTGCTTTTGTTATGCAATTTAAAATTCTCTGATAATTTTCTGTCTTAAACTTCTCGAAAGCAGTGCTTGTTTGTCTTAACGTTAGGATCTAATTGATCTTTCCTCAGGCAAAAGATAGGAATTTGTAATTCTAGAGAGAGATAAATTATGGAAAGTTTTTACTCAAAATTCGTGCTATTAGAACTATTCAAATTGATATTGCATTGCATCTGAAAATTAATGAAAAATTTCAGTTACGAGCTTTAATTGACTAAAGAGTATATATAGGTGACTGAGTTGAGCTTAGAGAGAGATATTTTTGTTCGAGAAGAACTTTAATTGATTGAATGAAATTTTAATTGATCCAGTAGTATTGTTTTTTTTTTGTCTATAGCAAAAGAGGATTATATTTGCTTTTATTACTTTTCACTGTCGATTCTTTAATGATGATGAAAAAAGATAAATTATAGAGGAATATATCCCTTCATTCATTGGCTAAAATAATAGATAATAGAGGACTTTTGAGTCTAAACAAAAATTTTAGATTCCATGTTAAAAATCGATCTCTGTCCGTCTATAATAATTTATGCGCTGCTCTAACTAATAGACCATTCCGAGGAAACAATATTACCTTTTGTAAAAGAAGTAATTTAGTAAAATTACCCTCAGTATTACAATAACAAATGTCTATATATTCTCTTGATAAGAATTACGGTGATTTATAAAAAAAAAAATCAATGGAATGATAAATTTTAAAATGTTGAATCGTCCATTATGAATATTTTTTTATTTATTTTGACAGTTAATGAGAAATTTTTACGAGTCCAAATTGATAATGAATAAAATAAAAAATTTAAATATTTAATACTAATTAAACAAATAGTAAAATTATTCAAGGGCAATACATCATATGAGTCATAAATTGAGTAACAAGATCTCCGAATCACATAAAATAGATCTCTATGCCGACATTGTTATTATATAAATTGAGTAATAAAATCTTCGAATCACATAAAGTAAATATGTCGACATTGTTATTATTGTACTTTATGGTCTTGAATATATAATTGACACAAATAATAGCACACCTAGCATGTCTCAAATGTCGTAAGTAGCGTATACGTAATTTATATCTTTATATTATTCATGGAAAGCCTTTTTTTAATGGATAGATGTTGTATATAGATGTTCTTTTTTAATATCTTTGTATTGTTGCATGAAACTAGATGTGTTTTTTTTATCTTTGCATTGTTGCATGAAACTCTGTCCACGAATTAATTCTACCAGGGTCGATTTCAAATCCAAATAAAAGAAGAGAATTGTGTTAAATTATTCATTAAAATAAATAAATATTTAATGTATTGATCCATTAAATTTTTATATTAATATTAAATCATTCTTCAAAATGAACGAATTATAAGATCTAATAATTATAAACGTTACATTTTCAGAATTCAAATATAATAATAAATATATAAAAATTTAAAATTCAATAAGAACCACTGTGTCTCTATAAAAATTTAAATATAGTGTTAAATAAATAAAAATTCTTGGATATAGCATTCATGAAATGTCTTTTTATAATGGATAGATGTTTGTATCTTAAGCAGATAAATGTTTTTTTTTTTACATCTCTCTATTGCTGCATGAAACGCTACGCTTAGGCTAGTGGCTAGCGCATGCAAAAGGTTACATAAATAGACAACGGATTAATTCCTCGCAAAAGCGAAATCCATCCCTCCATGCGCTGATTACTAGTCTCAAGGGTCAAATGTCCACCGTGATTTATCTCCCTTACGATGACCCGAGGACGGACCGGTAGGAGCCACTAGGTTGACTGTTCCAACCTTTGCACAAATGAAACGTTATGCTTACCTGATAAATGCTTTGGTAGTTTAAAAAAAAAATGAACATCGATCGATTCTTGGATCTAAAATATTTCTCTGATATCATATGACTCTCTTCTATCTTAGTCAATCACATCAAAATCATAGATCTCCGTGATTTACTTCTTTCAACTTGGATCTAAAATACTTCTATGATATCATATGACTCTCCTCTGTCTTAGTCAATCACATCAAGATCATAGATCTTCGTGATTTACTTTTTTTACAATAACTATTGGATAAGTCAATGGGAACGACTAGATTGATGGTTCTAACTTTTTACGAGATAAACACTTTGGTAAGCCTGAATATAAAATGAGATAGTTCAATATTAATGTACAATAAAATGAGATCCTTGTATCAAATGGATGAACGAAACACAAGAATTGGTAATTTATATCCCAAGTTTTCTAGGTGCTCTCATGCACACTGCATTCGTACAATATCTATCGAAGAATGAAACTCGTCGATAATTTGCTTGATGTTGCAAACCACGACTTGGCATATCTTCATTTATACTCAATGGACAACATTCTACTACAAATACGTACATTTTACAGTAACAGCTCGAGTTTCGTTTCGTTACGACCTCATCCAAGGGGCAATAAATTGAGTTCTGTACCCATCTTAATCCAAATCCATGGAGTAAATGATATTCTTGTGTAGTTTTTAATGAACTATACATTGCATTGAATATATGATCAAATTCCATGGCAGCATTGAGGAACATAAACCCTAAGCAAAAGGGTAAATTTCTTTGGAAAAAAAAAAGCAAGCTCGAATACTCATAATCCTGGAGGGAAGTTGTTGATTTGTCCTTGTTCCAACCTCTCTTGGTTGTCGACTTTGTAAGCAATCCTTATCCGCATGGCCAGGGGTTTCTGAAATGGCACAAGAAACAATAATTGTGTATACAAACATGAAACCTACCTACAAATGAAGATTAACAAATGCATATTATAAAATTCAGAAATACATTTACGAGTCTCGACGCAACGGTAAAATTATTGTCTTGTGATCTAGAGATCACGGGTTCGAATCCTAAAAATAGCCTTTTGCAAACTATCCTTAATGTAAACTAAAATGCAAACTTACTCTAAAAAAGTCGAAGAGCAGATCGTGATCATGCACACAGCAGCCAAAGATGCTAAGAAATGTTGGGAAAGAGAACGAGAGCTAGTTTTAATATTAAAAGGTTCATCCAGTGAAACCGCATGAGTTAATCTAGCTATTGTACAATGATTGTACTTCGAATAAAAAGGAAGATACATACCCAATCAAGCATCCATGTAAAACCAAAATAAGTTCACAAGTAGCCATAATGATTCCAGAAATTCCACTCTGCTAAATAAAAGGGTACTAAAGCCTTCAAAAATCTAGGTTTAAAGTAAAAGAATCACAAACTAGTTGCTATCGAGCACAATGGAACTGCAGTTTAAGGAGGTTCAATTCCTAAGCAGAACACAACCAATCCAGAATTGTCTTCGTAATCGGTCAAAAGCAACCGCACCATGCCAGGTTTACGGTGTAATATTTTTGGAGTTGGAGTCATAATACTTTCCAGAAATGTAACTTGATTATGAGGGGTTCCAAACTCATATGCAATTATCAACTTGATGATCAACTCGAGGGATAATTGAGTGCTAAAAAAAGGATTATCAAATTGTAGACTATTGTTGTAACTACTAACTAAGCATGCTTAACGGGTCGGTTCGACCTAGAACCGGGTCGGAACCAACCTATTAAATCCGGAATCGGATGAAGCGGTTCTGGAACCGCCCCAAACCCATTAAGTAATGGGTTAGGGGCGGGTTTTTTTTAATGAATCGGAACCGACCAGTTCTGGTTCCGGTTCCAATTGGTTCCGATTCCGATTCCGATTTGGAACCGTTTCCATTTACTAATTTAAAGGTGAAAATTCTTAGCATGCTAACATGTAAGATTGGTTTGCGGTAGAAAAAAAGAATAGGACCATCAATGCGATAGATGATTTTGGAAGCTCAAGTTCAGAGAAAGATGTAAAGTATTCCAAATATATTTTCATATTCACGTCAAGCTATTCAAACATCATATACACCGGTGTCGAATCTTGGAACCAGTCCGGAACTATTTCAGAACCGGTCCACCCACTACCGGTTCAAGTAGTGGATTGAATTGGTTCCAAGATTAAAACTTTGGAACCAGAACCAGTTCGGAATAGATTTTGGACCGGTTCCAACCAGTTCCGGAACCGGATCCGAGGAACCGATAAGCATGCCTACTACTAACTAGAATCTTCTAATTAGAAGTAGTAAATCTACTAAAGTATCACCAAATTTGGAGAGAAAATTGCCACTCTGACCACTCTAGAAAAATTCTACTATATATTGGTGTCTTTCAGATGAAAATATTTGATTGACAATTTGGAAAAGTAGCAAACTCTTCATTGCAATACACATATATGAATAGATTGGATTCTCACTTTGTTATATAGCAGCCTGTATTTTGGTTGAATTAGTGGCAGTTACATAGGCAGATAGGCTCGGGTAGAATTATCGATGATGGGTATGAATCTAAGTGCTTGGCATCTTATTTTCTAGAAGTTTTTTGGAGATGAGTCGATGGAGGTGCTGGTGTCGGATATGGAAGTAGCAATATTCTCGAGTGTGCAAGCACAAAGGTATAATAAAGAGTCTTGGTATCAGAGATTAGAAGTGATCACATTCCAATACAACACCAATAACATCTTATGCATTACTATTATCATATAGCAATATTGTCCAATGGTCAATACTGAATATTTTGGCATATAGATCATAAACAAGAGGGTGCAATACTACGAAAGTGATAGGGCATTTAGCATCATATTATCCAAGGCCTGTAGAGCTACTTTTTCTCCATGATAAAAAATGAACTATGGATACTTTATGACTTAGAAATCTGCATTATAAACCACAACAGCAAATAATCTGTTATAGAGTGATGTAGCATCCGAACGATACCTTACTACAATTAGTCTGCTTATAATAATAATCCATTCAATATTCCAAATATACAAAAAAAAATCTGCCAACGACCAAGGTTTAAAATTTCGATCCGTATTGAAGTTTCGGTTCGCGATCGAAACAATACAATTTCAATACTGTATCATATTATACCGATAAATTTCGGTAATTTTTAAATACAACATACATAAATTAAAAATGAAAATTTTAACTTAAATATTAAAAATAAAAAATGATTACAAAAAGAAAAAATATCAAAAAATTAATTATAATAATAAAATTAATTTCCATTAAATAGGATTAAAAAAATAAAATAAATTTTAATAATAATAAAATTATTATTTATAATATATAAATTAATAAAATAAATTTTAATTGATTTTATCTAACCTATAGTTAAATTATAGTTTGAGGAGTTATTGAAATTTTTTTTTTCGCTCGTTGTCGTCGTCACCATTGTCGTAGCCTCACGGAAGGCACGCGCGAGACCGCCAATATCGCCTTGACCCCGCCGCGAGGCCGCCACGGATCAGCTGCCGGCCTCGCCGCGCGAGGTCAGCCGATCATCGTAGTCCCGCCGCGAGGTCGCTGTGGCTATCGCGGCCCTGAGCAAGCAGCCCGCGACCACCGACGGCAGCCGTTGCCTCGCACGAGGTTGTCGGCAACTATTGCGGTCCCGTGCGAGGCCGCAGGTGGCCACTGCGGGCTTGCGCAAGGCCGCCCATGGCCCTCCACGGCTTCGGGCGAGGCCCGCTGCCCCGCGAAGACCACCACGGCCACGCCTCCGAAACTTGCCTTGTTTCGGTGTCGGGTGACGAACGGAATGATGAATTTCGCCAGTATCGCTCGGCACGAGTCGAAATTTAAATCCTTGCTAATGACTGCATGTTCTACCTCCATTGACAACCTACCAAGTAAGGCAACCCCTTATATTCAATACACAGATGATAGTGTGGACATAACGAAGATTGGCAGTTGGTGTTGAATGGCTTGCATTGAGGCATTTGAGAAGCTTGATAAATTCAGCAAATTGAAAACTCAGGCTCCCCTTTTAGTTTTGGTTTGAGTTTAAAAAATATAGTCATATATTATTCAGTTTGTAGGATACATAGGACTTAACTCGTAATTACATTTTATAGCCTTCCAAACCATGTATTAGCTAATGTCACTTAAAAGTACACTCCTAGCACATATAGTAGAATTGTGACTTAGCATGATGTAGAAAACCGGTTCCTGATTAACACCAGATAAGAAGCTAGTGCTATGGTAATCAAATGGTAGAGAAGCTAAACAAAACCTGGGACTCACATACCTGGCCATGCTGACTATTAGTAATAGTAAGACTTTGTGTGATTGTCCCACTTCCACTGGCTGGAAGATGATTACTGTTGGCTGGGTCTAAATGTAACTGGATAAACTGTAGAAGACAGTAAGGTAGCCATCATAAGAATCTCAGATTGAATCACCAATAGAACATCAAACTAATTGAACAGCTAGATGCCAAATCATAAGAAAGAAGTATTTTATGTTTTAACAGAGAATCATGACTAATAAGAGTTGCTGCCTATAATTATACTTTATTGTATATGATGATTAAATAACATATCTATTTGATGAAATTATGAAAGAGAGAAAAATTTGATGATTAAGAAAAGGACATTTAGTTAAGCATATTATGGAATACCTTTGGAACAGCTGCTTGAAATATGAAATCTGTATACGCTTCTGATGACAAATTCATAAATGTAGCATGAATTTGAGTAACTTGAGGTTTATCGGGCTGTTTTGTGAAACTGAATGTGATCTTTAACGTGCTGCTCTGGAAAGCAGTGATTGATGGATAAACCGGACTTTGGACACCTGCTCAATCATAAAGGTATTATCACCACAATTTTCACTGAACTATATCAACGTGACCATCAAACAGATTTACCTGGAAGAGATCCATTCGAAGCTAATCCGTCCAACAAATCTACTACTTGGACAGTTGCAGTATTAGGTTTGGCTATCGGTACTATATCATTAAAAAAAATGAATTTAAAACCTAGGAATAATATATATAAGAATAGAATTTGCCTTATTAATTCAGGATTTGAAAATGTAGCAAACTGTTACCTTTATTGGAGGAACCATTTTCAGGTGTAGTATTACTCTGAACAGGTGTTCCAATAGACAAAAGATCCATGAGAATATCTGTACCACTGGCTGAAGCAACACCTTATGTACAAACAAAAGAATCAGATCATTCCGTTAATCACGGCATTAGTTCAACAGAATAAGAGTTTGAATACACAGAAGATTCTATTAATGTGACCGTGCTGTCCACAAACTAGCACACACAAGCAACACTGTTGATTTAGGGAGAAAATTACTTTGTATATGTTACTTCCTCTCAAAGGGACTTTTAGTTAGAATTAGCTAATTTCTAGCTCTAGCATTTTCTAGTGGACGCTTACGTTCAGCTCGCTATTTTTACGTCAGGCATACACATTAGTTGCTTAACTTTTAAAATCGAAGTTTCCAGACAAATAATGTAGTTGGCATGCGCAAAGTCAGATATCTTAAACTATTACTACATTATGCATCCCAGCTTCCCATATCCTATTTAACAATCTATTTGAATGGCATGTCTGACTAAAAATTTCTAAACATATCTGCGCTTCAGCATTTGAGGGGAAAAAAACTAATGATTGAGGAAAATCCCACTAAAGGAGCAAAGCTGTAAGATACTTTGAGTACTGAGGTTATGCACAAAGAAAGAGAAATTTTTCTATAGTATCTATTTGACCACCTTCTCTTATGCATAGGAATACAGCAGAACAGAAATTAGTTTTATCAACATAAACCTGAAGGCCGAAGGCCTCAAGGCCTCCAAGCAGAAACCTGTAAAAATCCCCTCTTCACACTAGCAAAGAATGCCGCATGGACAAAACTAACCTTAGCTTAGAAGCAAGGCTTGGCTCAGCCGCATAAAACAATTGAGGACAAATTATCCCAATTAAATTATTGATAAGTGAATATTATACTTAAAAAAATAAAATGCATCATCCCTGTATTTAGCATGATGTATATGAAAAAAAAACATACATAAATAGATGGAACAATAACTGAATCATGATCTCTGGATAATCAAGTGTATATGCAATCATGTATATTTTTCCCTCTTTTTTCTTGTCGACTTCTAAAGTATATGATTGCGCCCACCCTAAACAGCATTCAGTCTGTCTCTGTGCAGGTATGCTAACAAGAGTATTAATCATTCATCCATATACCATTGTGAGAAACATTGCTAGAAATAGTTGGATTGTAGGATCCAAAAAGGCAAATGCCCGACAAGGCCCTTTTTGTTCAAACACATTGAAAGAAGGACCTCCAATTGTCAATCTAGCTGTCCAGGTTTTAAAATGAGGGTCTCACAAGAAAGGGTTTATTTGGGTATCTGCCCTTTCTAAATTGTCGATTGGTTGTGACATGCAAGAACGTTTTCATGTTAGTAAATAACACTTGTTATGTGTGATCCTCTGGATTCCCTAGTACTCTAGCATCATCAATATGATCTATGAATCTCATCACTAAAGTTGATCTTGTGGGGCAATAATTAGCTCAAATTCAAGCAATCTGAGTTGCATTATCAGCATGGTAGTTCAGTCCTGCACTAAACATGAATATCTTTGTTTGGCCTCGAATTGAGGAGAACATTCAATTGCTAAGATTTTCTAAAGAAATAATTAAATGAACATAGTAAGGGGACATGAATAATTCATAAGCAATCTGTGAACAATACACAACATAGTTTAGAAATTGTGTACTACTAATAATAGAAGTTTAGGCTTGGATGGACCTAACAGCGTTTATTCTCAACATCAAGCTGATTTATACCACCCAAAACAAACAAAAACATAAGTACAATATTGGTGTCTTCAGTGGCATAAATAAAAAAGAAAGCATATATCACAGGATATGTGCAATACAATGAATATCTCCTGATTGATTGATTCCATGTGGATTCTTTATCAAAACCGAGACATTCTGTTCCTTTAACCCATTAATATAGATATCTGATAGAATGCTCATTTAAACCTTTATCTAAATTCTTTGAAAATGAATATTCCCATCTAAAGATAGATGTCTGATAGAAAAAATGTGCATGCCAACAAATGCATCAACACAATGGAAAACAAGAATAGTTCAAGAAAATGCAAACAATAATCTAGCGTCAACATGACAAATCTATGCTATATAATAGAAGGAAATATTCAAACCTGAGGATGATGAGTTTGTCAGGCCAATGTCCAACAAATCATGTAGAAAATCATTGGAGGTGGAAGTAGGAACTGGAGTGTCATCCAAACTCAGATCGAGCAAATCAACCAAGGGTGAAGCAGCTGGTTTTGCAACACCATTTGGAAGTTTAAGTGAAGCTCCAGAAGGTAATTGTTGATTAGATTTCTCAGGTGAAATATTTGTTTGTGATGAGCCAACTCTCTTAGAAATAAAAGTTGACTCATCCAAAACAGGCATCCTCTCAACCAAAGAAGATCTGCAAATGTATAATAGTTTTTGAAAATATAGGTTCTTAAAACAATATTTATTTACAAGTTTATTTGCTTACTTTATGTTTTGATGCCTCTGGATTATAGAGTTGAATTCAATTGCTCTTTGTTGCAGTTCAAGCACAACACTTCCTATGTGCGCTGTAATGATCTCCTTAACCCTCCTGGATAATTGATGAGACACCATCAAAATACAGATATAGTTACAGCTTAATTCAACCATACAGAGGACAGAGAATTATAGGAAATATCCAAACTACAAACAATCAATTACAGTGAGAACTAGTTTGTTCTTGATTGAGGAACAGCAACACTATTTTCTTTTAGTTTCCTAGATTTTGATCCATCATACTTTCCAGGTTAGATAGAATTTTGAGATCACATAACAAGAACAGGAAGAAATCTTGAACCAGTTTGATGAAATTTAGATATAAGCCTTTTATGGTACAAGACAGCAAGAGTTACATTGTATAGTAGTTGTACCAAGCAAATTCTGACAGGTGACAACGGTATCAGTTATCATGTTGAAGAAATTAATTCATAGTTATGATGTATGTAATGGTAATTCATCTAATATCGATTACTAAAAGCCTAAAAACATGCACTGCCATGGCTGAAAAACTACTCTATGCTGTTTGGAATGAACAAAATAGCTAGTTCAGCGCCAACTAGCATACAAAACCAGGTCGAAATGAAATTTTAATCATTGGGTCACATTAATGAAAGCAAAGAAAAGATTATCAAGATAACTTATAGAACAACAGTACGGTTAACAACAATTATTTGCAAACATGCAAGTGGTAACACTTGCAATTTTATTATCTGAGAATAATCTAACCACCCAGAAGAGACTGGAAATTATAGAAAAGTTGGAAGGTGTTTTATTTGTGATTTCTATTACAAAAAATTAAGTGTAAAATTGCTATTTGATTCCTCAAAATAATCAAATAACAAAGGCACAGATAATGAAGCAGTGGAGGATTAAGCTCTTTCCACCTAAACGCAGAGTGAACCTAAGAATTAAGTCAAGAAAAAGGTGTACATGCACCCTGATCCAGAAATAAGAGAGATTAGTACAGACATCAAATAGAAAGATGGCAAATAAACATCAATGGTGGGGTCCCAATTTTTTTTTTATAGATATCTTGTAGCCTAGTACTTTAGCCTAAAATTAGAATAATAGGATTGCTATCAAGCATCTAAACGTACAACAAAACTGCCAGACAGTTTAGTGTAATCCGAAGTTACTTAAAGGAATGATAATCAAGTTTTCTGAGAATGTAAATGGCAAGGTATCAACATATCAAATGAACAGCGTACCCTGAGGTTGGTTGAAACCGTGATGAAAGCTTCAGAAGAGCAATCAAGCACATTGACTGAGTTGTAATATCTGTTGAATGGTGTGTTAAACAGGACTCTAGAACATCCACAGCATCAGACTCAGTTACCTGCAACAATGTATCAAGCAGGTAGTGCCTACAAAAGGAGTAATAAGGAGACAATGAAGTGCCACAAAATATTAGTTCTGTAAATTCTAATTCCCACTCTATTTGAGCAACCAACAGAGAAAAGGTGAGAGGATACACTACCATTTGGAGGCAGGAATCATCAATGTGTGGATTAAAGAATGCCATGATGCATTATAACAAAAAAGGAATATATATATATATATATATATATAAGAAAACTAGAGAACAAATCATTACTGATGGTAGAGGACCATGAACCAATACAACAACAACAACAAACAAATTTTATCCCGCTATGGGGTCGACTATAAAGATTCTCCTATGCCATTAGTCTTTATCTCCTACTATCATCATTTATATTTAAATATTTCTATCACATGAACCAATGAATATGTAGATAAAAATATGATGGAGGTTGTTAAACAAACACATAGCAAAGGAAGTAAGGAGGAATGGATGATGAGATAGATATCTTTCCCAGATAATCCTACAATGCTTGGTGAGATTGTTTTAAGTATGCTTAAATATCAAGAGGTCGTATCAATATTGGACCTCAGTATGCATGTTAAAAGAAACATGTCAATTCAGGTAAAAGAGTAAGCAATGAGGTAGAAACTCCATCCCCTAATCCTGTTGCTAAGTGAGACTTTTATGCATGCTTAAATACCAAGAAGTTCCCTAACTAAGCGCATTGGTATTTTGGGTTGGATTGAGCTTGCTCTTGAACTTTAACTAGGGTAATAGTGTTAGACTGTTGAATGATTTAAGCAGATTACTTGCTGTGGTATGCTACTCATTATACTCAAAGCCTGAAGACAACAAGTCCAAGTCCCTGAGACTCAATATTTCTGTATGCCAAAGAATGATTTGAATGGAAGAATGACAAGAAGAAGAAAAATCTAATCAGCTTTCAAGCATTAAAAGTTTAAACACAGCCGATGTAGCACAATAGAGGATGTGAAATGCATAAATCCCATAGTTGAAAGTGTGTATTGAGCTTGTTTGGTTGAAAAAGGAGTGTCATCAGGACCTATCATGTTCTTAAGCAACAAGTTGAACATGAGAAAAATAATAGAATCATTTTTTGGTTGTTAGTAAATAGAAGAACAGAAGACCCTGCACTTACGGTCATTGGTTCTTCAACTTGCAACACTCCCACATTGTTAACCAGCATCTCACCATATTCTCCAATGCACCATACTAGTACTCGTACTAAGCTTATCTAGACAATAAATTCATTGTAACTAATATTTAGCAAAAAGAATAAATGTTATAAAGCCTAAATCACAACAAAACAGCCTAACCTGTTCAGATGACAATTGGAATGCCTTGTACAAAGATCTGACAGAGTATCCTTGAAGATCAGGTGCATTACTTATTGCAACTATAAGAGCATGCCACACATTATCTTTCACATAATTCCCTGCCTAAACATAATAGCAATAGAGAAAATAAAGCACCCGCAATGCTATTCAAGAAAAATTTATAAATGCATTCTTGTAAAAAAAAAAGAACAATTTTCATGTATTTGGAGAATCACGAAAAAAGCAGATGTCATATTCTGAGGTTTGATTAGAAGTTATTATGGGATTAGAGAGTTAATTAGGATTTATTAGTAGGAATTAAGATTAACAAGAGTTGAACTGATAAACAAATACTGAATTACAGATGTCTGAACTCAATTTGGGGTTAGATTGGCAAGTAGAGAGTAATGCTAAGAGAAGATTGAATTGGTTTCACTTTGGGCTCAAACCAGATTTGAATCAGACTCAATTTGTAGGAGGAATTGGGAGGGCAGTATATGTTATTTAGTAGAGTAAGATACATTTACCTATTTTAAGTTTTCTTTTTCTATCTTTTCTTCCAAAGTAAACAAGGTAAGCAACATAAACTGTCTATTCTCTGATATTTTCTTCTTTCATACTAAACAACAGTCAAGAATATTTGTCAATTTTCTTTCTTTTTTATATGTAATCCTCATATCTTTATTTATCCTCCCTATTTGCTATCTTAAAGTCGAAATATAATAAAAAACATTGAACGCAATTTCAAACGTGTTCAAACTTTAGAAAAAAAAATTTCAATGAAATATATCATCACATACCAGAGACAAAACTTTAACCATCTGATCAATATACCATTTTTTTTCTTGAGAAAACCTATAACACAAAAAATAAATAAATAAAATAAGATTGTCATCACAATTTGTACAAGCATGCCTCAATAATCACAAGCATATTGATGGCAAAGAAACAAGATTTTTTTTTAATAAAGCTTGTACTAGGACTTTGTGCAAGTACGACTTCATAATCACATGATAAAAAGAAAAAACAAGAAGTATTGACATGAACAATTTTTCAGCTTAGTATAAACATGTAAGTACAAAGCGAACTGAATCTTAAATTTTAAAGTTAAATGCAGTGCGCATTTCATTTATTGGAAATTCACAGACATCTGTAAATAGTAGTCAAGCTCATCTTCATGGGCATCTCTATGAACAAAGATGTTGAAAAACTACAGACAATTTTGTCAATAACTTTTCATGAATTAAGAGAAGATTGACAACTTCATTGATAAAGAATAGAAACCATAGTTTGCAACACATGAGAAACAATAAAAACTAGAATAAAGCCACAAGCATTAGGAGTAGCAGAATGATATTTCAGAATTATTTCAATAAATGAACCAACAGAAATGGCCGCAAGAGGATAAATGATACAAGCAAAACATAGTTAATGGTTTGAGATCCTTCATCACATTAAAGTAATATACTTTTCAACTGAAGCTGAAACCAGAAACTTGAACCCAACTCAAATTTTACAGCTGCATTTCAACTTGACCTTGAAATTTACAGAATACAGTTTTCAGTTAAATTTAAGTTTCATGTGATCTACATGTCTGATTCCTTAATGGATAAAGCTTGAAGTTTCACTTACTTGTCAATGATTGAACAAATTTTAGCAGTTAGATCTCCTTTGAAGTCTTGGTCACTCACTTCCAAATAATCAATAAGCTCTTTTGTCAAAGCTTTAGCATTTGTGTCATTAACTAACAGAAAAACAAGCTCCAAAGCCCTCTTCCTGATTGAAGCATCAGAATCCTGAAAGTTACAAAATCAACGAAGACAATGAATCCTATCAGATGGTACAGAGTTACCCATGAATATCAGATACCATTAGCAATAGGTATTGTCAAAGAGTTTTATGCATGTTAATGAAAAGAAAAAAAGAAATGCATCTTGTTTTAAGAACAAAATGAAGATTAAAGCTGAAGAGGACTGCAAAACCAACTCTTCAAAAAAATTGGCAGAATGAAGCATGCAAAAGAGATAAACTTTACAGGAAGCTATTTCACAAATACATCATTAGACCAAAGACAAAGAATGTTAATATTTTTATGCTCCAAAGAGAGGATTTTTTTTCCATTGCTCCATTTTGTCCAAAATGAAAGAGAGAAATTCTGATGAAAACTAAACGCGCGCCAATTACATCTCCAATGAATATGGAAAAAGAAAATAAAAAATCAAACCAATTATTCTAGAAATTATCTCATCCAGCAGTAGCTGAAAACACTACAATGACCATCTAACTAGGAAACAAGTCATTAGTTAAAAGTAGTACCTTGACACATTCTAGAATCGTTTTTCTGTGCCTCTGCACTGCTTGAGAATCTACTGCAATAGCTTTCATAAGCATGTTCAAGGCAACATATCTGAATAAGGAGAAAAGACAAAATGGTATCAAGAATAATATATAATTCTATTAGAGTTTAACTTAAACCACTCTCCTTTGTGCAGATGACCAGTTTTCAAGGCAATGGCTAGCATAACCACTGTCAATCTTGTTAAATGTAATCACGACCAAAATGGGCAAACTATCATGCTGTTTACATTGATATTATAGAGACAAATTGGCATGGAACATCTTTCATCTTTAATCAACTAGCCGTATATGTGATTAGAAACTCTACTATATGATGGCTTTATATTAAGTCATAGTAATGCAAGTGCCTTATCAATAAGCTAGAGTAATTATTAAAAATGCACATATATGATATAGCTTACTTTATGTCAATGTTTGCACCCTAATTTGCATATCAATAAGGGCATAGACAAATCAAGGCACTGGGTGGAATACCTTTGTACAAAAGCTTGCAAAGAATGTAAAAACAAAAAGAAAAAAAGAAAAATAAAAAAGAAAGAGAACTCTACTATATTATGCATTTGTATCTGCAATTCACTTTCTAGATTGATTACGGGCAAAAAACTTTTCAACAATAAACAAACAGAAATTCTCAGATTTGATAGTCCTAATTCAAAAAGCTTAATCCTTTGGCAATGGAATAAAAATAACCTGATGTTGTTGTCACGGTTTGACAAGAATCTGCCCAGAATATTGATTGCAAGCACACGCAAACCACTAGTGGCTTCTATGCCCATTATAGTTTCAACACATTCATATAGAATAGCATTTCCAGCATTTTTATTTGATTCAGTCTTTGAAGCAACCTATAAAAAAGAAATAACACAAAAAAGAATGTTAGGATTCACTACTCATTTCATAAAACATAGTACTCAATTAAAGAAAATGATATATGATTTGATCAAAACAAAAAAAGTTAGCTAGTACTACTCATGCATAACTAAAATAAATGGCTATTAGTTTTACAGAACTGCATAAATCTTAAAATTGGAGAAAGCTAAGAATATGCAAGCAAACTTACCTGGGCAAGGATATCATTTATATATTCACTGGTATCTGCATCTCCTTGGCCCAACATTCTCATCAACCTAAGAACTCGGATATGTAAGAAAGGATCTGTAATCCCAGCTATGTCATACTCAGGTGCATATGGACTATTGCAGATGTCCTTCAGTATTCTAACCAATCCCTCTGTGCAGTTCTACAATTAAGATGGAAACTAATTTACAGAGTGAAATGCATTTAAACAACAAAGAAAAAAAACTAATTTACAAGGATAAGAGTTATGTTAACCGGAAAAATGCATAACCAAACAAAAATAAGAAAGGGCAGCCCGATGCACGAAGCTCCAACCATGTGGGGTCCCGGAGAAGGATCCATTGTACGCAGCCTTACCTTGCTTTGCAAGAGGTTATTTCCAGGATTCGAACCCGTGATCTCTAGGTCACAAGGCAACAACTTTACCGTTGCGCCAAGGCTCCCCTTCATAACCAAACAAAAATAAAATAAAATAAAATTTACAACATGACGTCTGACAATTTTCCAAGTATAGTTGCAAAAGGAATTGAAGCTCTTGACATCTACAAAATGAATGCATTCTAACACAGCAAGAGTAGGGATGAGATAAATTTGTAGGCCTCAGACAGCAAACTTGTGGTGTTTTATCATAGGATATCAACTCAATATCTTCAAAGCAAGTAGTAGTCTGCTTACCAACTGGAAAAGTTGACAATTTTGTGAGGCTAGAAGTTTTGACAATAAATGAAAAGATTAATGAGATTAATGATCAACTTTCCTCCTAACTTTTTTGTGATGGGATTGGCTTCTTATGGCACTTATTAGATTTGTAAATGTTAAATACAGACAGAGGGACTAGTGTGCTTAGCATCATAAGATCATTTCCATCTTAATCTATCTACCTTGAATATGAATTTTGCTTCCAGTGACAGTGGTTCGAAGTGGTGATATAGAAAAAAATAGTTTCCAAGTGAAATACAAGCATATAATCATATAAAATTTTCATAAAGAAAAGTTGCACAAAATATCAAAGAAAGAAGCTTATCGTAGCCAGAGATAAGAAATATTCTATGAAGTTCAGAAGAATTACAAAATTCCACAAAGGACTATTGGCTTCAGTTTAGCTCTTAGATGCTACAATTTGACTTTTTATCATGCCCATCTCTTTGTAGGAATTGAAAAACATTGATGTCAATTTGTGAAGCTAAATTAGGTGTTGAGGAACTCTCCATGCCACATGCTAGCTTGTCAAGTTCAACCTTATACTGATTGGCATAATGCCCATGTCAATGGCATCATATGATCTATGCCAATTGACAACAGATATTGTGGTGGCATGTTATTCCAGTCTACTGAAAAACCAACCCACCATACTGAATAAATTACACAATCTAAAACCGGATCATGTTATCAAATATACCACCCTATTGGTGACTATACATTACTGATTTAATGTTTGCATTAATTAGATAAATAAAATTGTAAAATACAGATTAAATTATTGAATCAATTCACAAGGGAACAGGCTCAAATCTGTTCGTTCTGTACCTTCCTCAAATGATTGCTTGCATCTTCACTAACTTTACAAAGATCCGTACAGAGCTGAACTCCTGCTATTAAAACACCATGGTGTTTTTCCTTCAACAGCGAAGTTGCAGGACCAAAAAATATTTCTGCCAAGTCTGGTACTTTTCTTATGATCCTGATAGAGCATAAGGCAGCCTAGAAAAAAAGAAAAAAAAAATGCAAGTCTACCACAATGGAATGATCTTTATGAAAGTAGAAGAAAACATAAAGAAGATTATTATATTAATATAAATCAAAGTGTTTACACCAGAAATAACAAAGACATACCCAAAAAGGTAACTATTGCAAAATACAAAAGTTTCAATGCAAGAATGATGTACTACAACAAAAGGGAAAAGATAAAGATCATGTTAAAACAAATTGCAATCAATGTAATCTAATCTTTATAATTTTCTGTTTTGAGTGTTTATGGCAGAAAAGAGACATAATCTACTTCGTGATTGCCGTGTACTTATGCCTAATTCAAAATATAATTCAATTTAACTTCACTCTTGAGTTTGAATGATCTGTTTGACTTGACTCATCAATCATATTCATAAGTATTTGAATAACCAGGAATTTCACTTTGGTACGGACATTAGTGCTATGATATGAAGTAATGAGATAGTTCAAATTACAAATAAGCTAAGGAAATTAGAGCTTGCTGGAATTTCAGGCATGATCAAATTCCACTTAGATTGGAGCTTTACAATTCAAACATTTGGGATAATTAAAATTGTAAATAAAGGTCAACGGGCAGATTGGAAATCAAATAAGGTAAAGATGGATTAGGATAAAGGAAAAAAAAGATGAGGCAAATGAGAATGTGCATCATATTCAGGTTGCATCAGGAACAAAAAGATTACTTCGTGTCAACTCATAAAAAGATAAAGGTGATCAGAAAGGGAAGACTATACACCTACAATAAAATAGTGACCATTTGATTTGGCTGCATACACTGATGGTATCTCCTGAACAGAAAGAAACTAATAAGATGGTACAAGTAAACAATAGGATCAATACATATTGTAGGGGACCTTGTATAATCAAACATCAGTCTTGAAAGAAATAAGTATTTTTTTATTTTTGTTGAAAGCTCATTTTCTTGCTACGGGTTTCATAGGTTGATATATTTCAGAATACCTCAGAACCAAACACTGATTCGACTGATTATTGAAATCAACAGAGAATGGTAATATCTTCATCCATATAAGTTAAAAGGCCGTTGTTTCAGATCAAATTCAGAAGCACAGTAATCAACAGAGAGAAATGATTCGAGTAGATTGGATTTACAGACAATTTTATGTATCCATTAAGGCAAACTGGAAGCAAGAGTAAGTTGTGGCTTGCAGCTTCATGCTTTAAAGCACTGACATAGAATTTACCAAATTTCCATACATCTCAAAAGGAAGTACTTGCATGCTAGCAGCAAGTCAAATATTAAAGCCTGGCAGAAGGTTTATTCACGTAAAAAGTCTCAATTTGACAACGAAAAATAATACTCCAGAACTTCCATTCTCCATTTCCAAAAACGTTTGAGATCATAAAACATGATTATTCAAATCAACGTGACATCAAGATGTGGTACAAAAGTTACCTTCTTTTTAATGTTAGGGTCTCTAGTTAGCAATAATCTTTCTACTTCAGGTGCCAGATCCCTCGCCATTTCTGCAGAACATATATTTCCTAAAGCACAAAGTGCTAGACCCACAATATACTGGTTTGTGTGACCAAGATCTCTGCATGAGAGATGAACGACATAAGAACAACAGTGAATGTCTCAATTATGATCCAGTTCATATCATTTTGCAGAGCATTAGAATGATGAAATTAATGCATACTGTTTCAAGGAGTTGGTAACCAGCATCAGAACTTCCTGCCTTTCATCAAGAAGAAGCATAAGACCCAGATAACCAATTCGTTTCTCAGGAAATCCAGCAGAAGCTATCAGCTTGAGACATTCCATTTGACCAAAATGTGTTGGATAACCAAGCATGTGAATGAACATGAGCTTTGCAATGTTACGGTGCCTGTAATCTTGATCATTCTCACTGATAGAAGAACGGATAGCTGCACATTCTTTTCTTACAACAGCACGCTCTTCTGCAGCAGTTTTGCAGGCACGTATGGCCTTAATCATGTCCCTGAAATAATGCATAACATGAAATGCTAAAGTTTCATTTCAAAATTAAAGTGAAATCTCAAAATACAAACTCCAAAACTACTGTCTGAAGTGCAACAATCTTTTGAATATTCACTAAAAATATTTGTATAGTCTTAGAATATGCCTTATCTCTATGGCATATCCAATATCAGCGCACATGATTTTCAAATACTTCAAAGTTTAATCTAGAACTGTTGCTTCCAAGTTCAGATGAAAACGATGTATGATCATGTTAGGCTCAACTAACCTAAAAACTATGTTGATAAACTCATGAACATGGATCTTAATCATAGTTGAGCTCAATGGAAAAAGATTCATGTTGCAAACCCCAAACAGTTAGGACTCTACTTGTGGCACTTTCATCAGGTAATTCCTACTTTTCTAACTTGTACTCTCTGCAATTCAAAATGTAGGTGCTTATGTCAACTATGCAAACTTCTAGACAAACTAAAAAATAGCAACAATGTGTTTTAATTTATCATATAATGCTGTGATACATATTACAAAAATATAAGGCTGAAATACTATATTATTTCCTTTATCTTAAATTGAGGATTTCTATATGTAATATGAAGCTCACTCCATCAATGAAATTGATTGAGTATGTACATAGACATGTCAGTCAAAACACAATACCAACTAAAAATGAACTTTAGACAACTTGATGCAATGATTTTAACAAAAAAACAAAAGTCTATGAATTGGAAGGTTATGACTCATCTATCATTTGGATTAACGCGGACCTAAAATTGATTAGATAAGTTCACAGTATTGTAAGCAGCTCAGGGTGCGGACAGTCTTTTTCATCTTGAATTGGTCAAAATAGGTAGTGTTTTTTATAAAGCTTGTAAAACACATAGAAGAATTGATAATACCCAACACTTCCCTCATTTTGAGTTTGACATCGTAACACATCATACACTTGGCCCATGGTGACAACTAGTTTGAAAGTGAGAACTTCATGGAGGTAAACCATCTCAAAATTGCTCCACACTGAGCTCACTTAAAAGTTCTTATGAAGTAGCGAGTTAACCAGCGGAAAAGTGTGTCGTTATTGACAGTATGAATTTAATTCATTTAAGTTTATTATTGGCCACCATAATAATTGTACCTATTGAGAAAACTAAAACAATTATTTAAACTAGTTCCAAGGGAAGATAAAGATCTGTTGATAAATGAACTCCCATTTGTTGAAAGGTTCTCATTTTGATCTTTTTCAATATCCGATTTGATCTGGTGGTCTAAATAATCCTGCACCGTGATAGGTTTGTAATTATAGTAATCAGCGAAAGAATCGCTATACAAAATGATTCATTTCCCAATAGTGAGTGCATTTTCTAGAGTACTGATTTATAAACTCGCCGCTGGGAGAAAGTTAGTTTCAACACTCTCTTTGTGTAGGCCTTAATCTCTTCTAAAGGCGTTTCAAAGTTAAGTTTGACTTTTTTAGCTTTTCTACCCAAGAGAATAACATAATGCAAAGGAAATAAGTAAACTTTCAAGCCCATAGCCAGTAATTAATTGTCTGATTAAATGTATGTGATCAGTAGATTAAATAGTTTCAGTAAAAGTATGAAAAACGATAACGACAATAAGCCCAATTGAATCCCTGATCAAGCAAGTTTAAAAAGCAAGTCACCTAGAAATCAAACTAGCTAAGATGCGGCATCTAGGCTAAAGGTAGGGAAGGGTAGTTCTGCAACTGTTGGCGGTCAACAAGGAGTCAACTAGTAATCATAATTTAATCAAGATGTTGACTTTAATAAATATTTCCTTCATGGTCAACGCTTCGAGGTTTGTAATAGCATAGCATTAATGAATCTAGCTAGAAAGCCCTAGACCTACTTCTATTTACCAAAATTACCCCCTATGAATAAGGTAAGCATATGAAACCACATTTTGAAACTATATTACACCCATAGCCTAATCACATTTTCTATGGTACGATGTCTGCATCCTAGAATAGTGCCAAGAGCTGCACTTTGTTGAGCTATCGATCCCGACAATCTCTTCTCGCCCTCATCAGACCTGATGGTCACAGGCGCAAATCAACACTTCCTGATGTAAGAATGACACCCAGCTCACTTCAATCCCAAAAGCACTAGTTAGAGCAGGTGACTAATTTTATAATTAGTGAATGTTTAAGTACTCAAAGACCCATGCCAGTATAGACACAGAGCAGTTTCAAATTTCCAATCCTGTCAACAACTTCTAAGTGGATTTATCTATCAGCCTATCAAATCTAATTCCAGATAAACTCAGGATAACAATTTAAGCAGTGCTAGAAGAAAATATTTAGGAATTCTCGAGTCTCTTGTACAATCTCTTCCTCAATCCTAGGAAAAAAATGGATGGCCTTTAGGAACCTTTGGAAACTACTTTGAACATCTGATTTCGTCAGTGTGAATGCTGTGAATGCAGAAGTTGACTCTCACAATAATCCTTCCGGAAAAAATAAATCTTCTTATTTCCAAGCCGCTAGTAAGTTTAGGATGATTAACAAAAGTGAAATAGAAAATGCTCAATAAGTCACAATAAAAAAAGGGCAAGATCTCAGTTTCACTATTTGCACTCGTTTCGACCTAGTGTTCTGTGATTTCTCGCTCAGAATCCTCGGAAATCGACTTCAAATCCAATGAAAGCAATTCTCGACGAACAACAACAGATCCACATTCACTGCTGCCAGCAGGATACCAACAAGATTTCTCCATCTTGTTACAACAAAGATCACAACTTTACTTGACCCAAGATTGATCTAAATGAGAATCTGGTCGACTAGACGTTTCGTTGGAGATGAACGATCCGGAGACGGAAAAATAAAACAGAAGCAAGGAGAAAAGCATGACGGGTTAACAATTAACTGCTCGATCAGGAAACGAGGAGACAGGTTACGGCTTACCTCAACCGCGTCCCCGAGGAGAAGGGGTTCATGGCTAAGGCGGACGTCAAGTCTTCCAGCGTCCAATCCTCGTCTTCGACGCCTGCGACTCGGGTGGAGCTAGATCTCCAACAGGGAGAAACGAGGGCAGAGATCGAGATCTGGCCACGGATTCGACAACAGAAACGGAGCGAGGCGGGTGGTCGTGCCGCGGTTTTATTCTGCGTCTTCTTCGAGCCGAACAACGCCCTCAGCAACCGTGATGACCTCGAACCGAGTCGGTTCGTTGAACCGGGCTTGGCCAGGAATCGGCCCTATTTAATTGTGCATTATGTATTATTAAAATATTTGGCGCATCCTAATTTCACAGCGTATAATTAGAAAAATAATTTCCTAGTTGTGGTTAATGTTTAATTATAGTATTTTTTTTTAATATTGAACAGTAAATTAAAGTTAGAAAATTATTTAATTTTAATCATTTACTCTTGGACTCGTAGACTTATTTACTTAACGACAATTTATCAAAAAATACACTTCAAATTTGAAATTGCATCACCATAGTCTCATAGTTTTATATTTACCAAAGAACGTACCTCATTCCTTTTTTATCCCTCCCGCCAAAAGTGGATGTTAAGCTGGTCGAAAAAAAATGATACTGATAATTTAAATCTCAAATCTACTGTGTTCCTAGGAATATAATTTTCAGCACAATTTTTTTCGACGATTGATATTATATCGTGGTCTTGAGAATTTACAAAGACATCGTATTCTAAGAATATAATTTTCTATGATCATCTTTTCTGGTGACAACTTGATATTATATGCATACGGAATTTAAATTTTGTGACCAATCGTATTCTCGAATTTAAATCTCACACACATATTTTAATATAATTCTCAATACTTTTTTTCTAGGCGAGTTTGATATTGTATGTAGTGCTGAGAATTCAAATATCAGACTCACTGTGTTCTTGGAAATATAATTCCCAGCATCGCCTTTTTTTCGACCAACTTGATATTCACGTTTAACGGAAAAGGTAAAAAATGAATGAGGTGTGTCCTTTGATAAATATTAAACTACGAGACTGTATTTGAACAATTTCAAACTTGAGATGCGTCATTTGATAAATTATCGTTTACTTAACCATTATCAAACACAAAATAAAAGTATAGTTCGAATAATAAAAAAATAGATCTTTTTATTGAGATAAATAATTATAAAATTTAATTTGTAAAAATATTTTGGACCTCTTCCTTGGTGGGGCCATGAGACAGTTGGTAAAGAACGTCTCTCATTTTTATGTATGTTCCAATTGAGTCAAACTCTGAGAGACTATTTTATCTCATAAAAGGGCCGAACTTTGATTATATAAAACTCCAATTTGAAGTTAATAAAGTATAGTTACACAAAGCTAAGTAAATATATTTAAAGTAAATTCCATCGACTCGAGACTTCTTGCAAGTTCACTCATCTTTGTTATATCGATAATATATATTATCATTCATGTATTCATTCACGTGACATATGACTATATTAATTCACATAGTCTATCTACGTAGGAAGTGTCTTAATTCGACTATTAAGCTAAGAGACAAAAGTTATTTTTTATTTGTCACTATTAATGATAGGATATCAATTAGTCATAATGACGATGATTATGACGATAGTTATAATGAGTTTGTTGAATAATTAGTAATTAATGAAGTTGTTTATTCTTTCATCATAACGATACAATTAAGAAGGTGCACCCATTACTTTAGAGTTGATCAACCCAATTAAGATGAGTTAGTGGATAAGAACTGATTAACTAGATAGGCTCGATAGTTATAAATATGATTTACTATAAAAGGGAGTGTCTTTTGGCCTTCTTTAGATCTATAAAGAATGCTTCTCCTTACCTTTTCTATCATGAGGTTTGACGTGCACTCTATGGAGAAAAGGATTTGTTCGGCACCTGATAGAAGGACGCGTCTATAAGCAATTATGTCGATCGACCCAATAAAAGTCTATGCACAATAAGAATCGTCTATCTTCAAATCCTTCAAGATCCCAAGATCGAGACAACAACTTGCCCTCTTGTCTATAATGTTTCTGATCCAAGTCTCAGGGTTATCCCAATTGATAAGTAAAAAGGATAACTCTTAAATAGACGGAGAACAATGCCAAAAAGTTTCATCGCCTTGGTCTATCGATCGATCTCCTCCTTGCATTGTCATATGAAATCCTAATTTATCTTTTTCACCAGTAGAGATAGTCGGTGATGTGGAAAACATCACTGATGTGACGGTTCCATATTTCTGATCCAATTCGAGAGTATGTTTGATGCATTGACCAAAAAAAAAAAAGATAATTCAGTACGTTGACTTACTATAAAAGAATCTTCGATCCGCTTAGTGAACTCGTATCCGAATAAGTCAACTTAGACCCTGAAGCCGAAGGTGTTAAATATCTAGAAAAAGTCTAAATGGATCTGAGAGGCGTGGACTATTGAATAAAATAGTCAAATAATAAGAGAGGAATTAACCAGACTGATTATAAACTATCCAGAGCCATGAAAAAACAAAAAAGCAAACAGAATTTATTCGTCGATGGATAATTAACATAAACGCAAAGACTGTTTTCCCCCACTAATGCTTATCTAATCACATATGATCTCGTCGGCTTCACCATACATGAGAGGACCTAGTAGACATTCAACGACACTAACAAACATTTAGTTCCAGAGCCACTCTTCATCGTGGTGCTCCATGAACATGCCATTGGGGTAGTAGCTGCATCCCTCGTCACTCAAGTCATCTTCCTCGGAGTGCATCTCGCCGTGAACCAGCTGCTGTTCGCAGGGGTAGCCCTCCGGCAGGTACGAGTCCCTGCTGCTCTCTACTAGCTGGTTCGCACCCTCGAGTTCAACCACTGCGCTCCCACCACTTCCAGTGCTGGATGCTACATGGCCGTCTAACTTTCGCCCAGTGATCCCAGATGCTCCTTGCTCTTTTGCTTGTAGCTTTTCTATCAGTGATTTCACCTGCACCAGAATTGACCAGTTACATCTGCACAAACTAAACCTGTTTCTCATGAGTGGGGGAAAGAAGATAACTGACGATAAAGCATAAATATGGCAGAACAAATCTAAATATTTCACCTCTTTCTTCTCACCGTCTCAAATGCACAGAAATCTAAGAATTTGTCTCCGTGAGTGAGGAGATCAAGTGGCTAGTAATAGAATTATCTTAAAAAATAAGGTCAATTTCAAAAACTAATTAAATACTATGAAGTGAACGTACCACCTTAATTTTACCTAAAAAAACTGAAAAGAAAACTCAGGTCCTTTCTTGTACTCACGTCCAGTACAGGCACATGCTAAAAAAACCAATTTCGAGAGTGCAAGCTCATGTTTGGTTATGATAAAATTCATTCGTGAATCTACATGTATGTAGGAAAAGCAAAAGATTGTCCACGGAAATGGCATGGTGATTAAGACACGGTGATGCTTACGGATAAGACATGAATTGATTCTGAAAAAGGTCTAAAATTATTTTCTGAATTCAAATAATTCATACGTGTCTTGGTCATTACATCAAAGCTCAGAGAATTCTCTATGATCTATTTTTCTCACAATGATCGTGGGACAGATTGATAAGAGCTGTTAGATTGACGATTTTAATCTTTTTGCGAAAAGCAAAAAAGTGGAAGGGAAAAAGACCCCTTCAATTTGTAATATTTCACATGGAAGTTAGGTACTGAAACCAGATTTGAGCATCATCTGAACTCAATACTAGACATTTTGTATCAATGAAAAGGACACAATTACAGATTCCAAAGTAAAAAAAGATGGAGAATTTTCCTGAAGGAATGAGCCCGGGGATGACCAACTGTGGAAGTTAATGGAATTGGAGATGCGGACAACAAATAGAGTTTCAAAAGAACATAAAGATTCCAAGTGCCATTGCCACTAGAACTTTTGGCTTCGTAACAGTAGTTAAAAAGTGTCAGAATATGACAAAGTATGAAGCAATGAACATAAGTGCACGGATAAAGTTATAATAAATTTACAAAATATTATAAACCTGAACTAAACGTGAAACTGTGAGAAAAATTAATGATTTTGAAATGGTCTGTGGATATCAGGAGAAGGAGAGAAATTACCTCCAACTGCAAGCGCTCGTTGTCCTTGAGGAGGGTGTCATGATCGACAAGGAGTGAATCATAAGAAGACTTGAGCCGATCAAAATCCTGCTCGAGTTGCTTGTTCTTCCACCTTGCACGTCGATTCTGGAACCAAACTGCCACCTGCCTCGGTTGCAACCCCAGATTTCGAGCCAACTCGCTCTTTCGCTCTGGTTCTAGCTTGTTCTCCTCTTCAAAGCTCCGTTCCAACAAGTGTACCTTTTTTTCATCGGTTAAAAGCTTATAATTATTCTCACCCTTGGCACAGCAACTCAAAAACACAGAAATTGCGCAAATGAATTGCCAGTAAAAGTTCAAAAATCGGATGACTGATCTGACAGCCAAAGTTCTATCGACCATATTACTAGTAAAAGAGTGGAAAATAGAGCACTGGGTTGTATTAATTTTGTTAGTTGATCAAACAAAAATGTTGATTTATCATTTATTTCGTTTCACTGTGCCAATGGAAAGTCACTTTTGTCTCTATCAGAAGTCCAAAACATGACAAAAAATAGTCCCTTTTCTCTCAGAATTGGCGTGGTGGACGAAATAACGGAAACAACATATAGCAGTGCACTAAAAGAAGAGCATCGTTTACTCCCAATACAAAATTCACTAGCGTCACACACCTTCCCTACTGCACGAAGCAGACATGGTCCCCTCGGGGAGCTGCCTGCCGCAGCAATAGTTGCGGCTAGATGATTGGGGAACCAAAAGAGATAGTACGGAGGCTAGAAACCGAAGGGCTTCTGGGTATTTCGAGCCCCGGAATAGATGAAAGCTGAGAATTTTTGCCCTATTACTTATCCAAACTGTAAATTACAGGTAAAATATAGAAAAAAAAATAGCTACCTGCTCTGGTGTAAGGCGGCGCTTCTTCTCCGGAAGCTGCTCCTCGTAGTATTCGTCCTCATAGATCTCGTCCGGCGATGTAAAAAAGGGCCGCTTGGCGGTACTGCGTTCCTCCCCAACTACCACAGGCCTCAGGCCTTTAATTCCCCCAAATGATCAGCTAGCAAGAACCAAAGCCAAATTCCAGTCAAAATCGACCTACTACTAGTAATAGTACCTCTAAAGACAGGATTCCCACCACCCAACACGACCAGGCGTGCTCGGGTGGACGACGAAGAGGAGTCAAAGATAAGATGGCGGCCGGAATCCATTCACTGGTCTCAGATCGGAGCGACGACTGACGGTCAGATCTGGATTCTACAACAACTACGTCCAGAAAACCAACGATATGTACTTCCTCTATCCCTTGGATCTCGATCTAGTTGGAAGGATCGTAAGGGAACGGTCGATAAGGCTAACAGAAGCAAGCGAGGAGCGACGTCAACTTGTGGCGGAAGAAGCTGGTACTCCACAAGAGGCGCGTAGACGTCTTCATAGGGATGAGGGAACACCCCATCATGCCGTTTAGCGTATCGCGACCTCAGGCCGAGCCAACGAGAAGACCCCCCAACACCACCTTCCGGCGGGGGACCGCCGAATTCCGCCTCGAAAGGTACGACGGAGAGAGAGAAATTTTTTTGTCGCCGGACAAGGAGGTCCCGGCGAGACAAGGGCTAAGTTGGGAGAGGCCTTTTTCCAGGGGGCTTTCCGTTAATTTCGTGGGGCTAAAGTTGAGGAAGCGGAGGGGGCGAGATTTTATAGCTCCAAAATATTACCGACAGGACGAAATTACCCTCTATCTGGACGCGAATTAACAGGTGCCCAAATGCTATGTCTCATCTCGAACGACTTTATATTACGCTTCATTTATCTCCATCGCATAACTAAAAGGTGAACGACGATAGAACTGACAAGATTTGAGCATCCAATTTTGCTTTGAGTTGGAGAGAATTATTCAGAAAATTTAGTGGTGATCTGGCCTCGGTCCCTTCCAGACTGTGCCAGGTCTAATCCACTTATCAGTGGCATATGGACCAGCGAGGGCCCTCGGGGGTAAAATGGTAATCTCGGCCACAGGCCTTCTTTCCACTCCGCAGTTGACAAGTGTCCCACTGGTCCCGCGCGAAGGAGACGTACACGTACACAGATTCCGCGGGAGGGCGCATATGGGGGAGGTGCATACGGTTGGCGGCTACAGTGCGTCGACCGTCCGATGCGGATCGGACGGTGCGGTTGGCTAGTGAGGGATGAGTCAGCGCTCCGAGACAAAATTGGAAATGATTAAACAGCTGTGGACCCCGCGTGGTTACGTGGTCGTCTCAGAGGACACGATGGGACGCAAGTGGACTAGATTCACATTTCAATTCATCGTGTCGAAATAATATCTCAAGTCTGCGAAAAAATTTAAAAAAAAAAAAAGAAAAAAAAAAGGTACCGTTATTTTCATCCGAAATAATATGTCAAAATTATTTTCACAAATATTAATTAAAATTAGTCAAATGTAATAAAATTAAATATTATTTCGTCAACACGATCGTAGAAGATAAATTATAAAGAAATTATTTTCTCAAAACAGCGAAGGATTTTTAAATTTTAATAAAATTTTAAATTTTACCTCAAAATTCAATTCTTATCTATTATAATAATTTTTATATTGTTTTAATCAACTGATATTATTTCAAAATAGAGTTGCTTTTTTTAATTAATTAAAGTTGCTGGTAATTTTTACAAGAACTATTTATATTATAATAATTTTAATTAAAAAGTGTTTAAAATTCCAAAATTACTTATAATTAATTTATATTGTAGCAGTGATATCTAAGGATATTTTAAGAAAAAAAAATAGAACGAGAATAAGATTATTTTTTTAAGATAATGAAAATAAAGAGCACTCGTTTTACTTTTTCTAAATATTTTTTTTTTAAATTTTAAATCAAACACTGTAATTTTTATAATATATATTCTATCTACGTCAATTTTGTGAAAAACTGATGTTTTTATTATAAATTATTATTTTTTACTTTTATTACTTAAAAATTTACAATCCATCCAAGTAGTTATTTTTTTTTATTTTAATATATTTTAATTATTTTAAATAAATAATTACTTTTAATCCATCTGACTACTTAACTTCAAATTTTGCACGAGTCTAACTTTTTTTTTATATATATGGTACAAGAAGAATTTAAATGAGATTTTGCTTATTTATGAGAATATATAAATAAAATATCTTAGTCTATAGAGATAGAAGGTGTTTTTTCATGGTCGTGTCGATCGTATTTGAATACGATATCGATGGTTGAAGTCTCGATCGATGAACATAATGCGGTAGATTGTGCTTAGCCTATATCTTTGTCGAGCACTTTCATAAACAAAGTGCCCCTAAACGCTAAACTAGATTGGACCCAACTTTTTTCTCTTTTTTTTTTTTTTTTTTTTTTTTTTTATCTTGTTCTATCTGAAAGTGCATGGAGAGGCTCTTTCCATGCACGCACACAGCAATTTGTTGTCGATTTTTTTTTAAAAAATTCAGGGAAAATGAAGATGAAGATAATGGAGAGGCATCTTTAATTCTTTTGGAAAAAGGAAGGATAATGGCTTTTCAAAATGCCTTTTTTTTTTCTTTTTTCTTTTTTTGAAGTAATGGAATGAACAGAAACGAGCACACAAAAAGAACTATTTACAAGATATGCTCCTGGATTTCGACTATATATTTATCATATAATTTAATTGACAATTTTCTTTATTTAAAAAAAAAAAGTCATAGCCCTTGATCCGATCGGAGATCAATGGATGAAAAGAATCCGTAAGATATTCATGATCGAACTCTTTTGATCGAATGAATATAGATTAGGTATATTTTCGATGTGTCGAGCTAGTCAGATCAACCTTTCTTGAGGTCGGACTATGATTGGACTCCTGGAGATCGAGCGTCAATAAGACTTTGAGAGGTCGAGTGCCCTTAGGTTGACTTTTATAAGATCGACATTTTCCATATCGATTGTTAGAACGAGGAGTACATTGAATCTAAAGGGATTCGAAACGAATGAGAAGGGAACCGAGGTGTACCTCGCTCAATGAAATTTCTTCGATGCTCAACTAAAAAAATGAAGAAAATGTAGAGAGAAGGCAAAAAAATATTGGGAGTATGGAGAATACAATTAAAGTCTCACGTTAGTAAGATATGAAAAATATCATGTGTTTATAAAATAAAAAGATATTTATATTGGTATGATACATTTTGAATAAAGTTCAAAAATAAAACGGCGATTTAACAAATAGCACTCCTGAAGTTTGGAATTGCCCAAAAAAACGTCTCATACTTTCATATTTACCAAATAGAGCATTTAATTTCTTTTTTACCTTTCAGAAATAACACACTTAATTTCCGAACGTGCTGTTGAGAATTCAAATCCCAACATCATAGTTGCAAATCTTAGCACCACAGTGGTGGTACTGGGATTGCACCATCACTGTGGTGCTGGGAATTTAAATCCCAATACCACAGTGGTGTTGAGATTTGAATTCCCAACACCACGTTCGAAAATTAAGTGCACTATTTCTGAAGGGTAAAAAGAGAATTAAGTGCGATATTTGATAAATATGAAAGTATGGGACGCTTTTTCGGCAATTCCAAACTTTATGAGAACTGTTTGGTAAATTGCCGAAAATAAAACTATGAGAATTTTAATTCAAAGTGGATAATATCATATCATTGTTGAGATATGTATACGCACTAATAAAAAATAGTATCGAGTGTTAGAGATATGACTTCTTAGAGAAAAATCGTAGAAACATATTGACTAAACTATCAAATTAAGCTTTGACACGATTTATACGGATTTGAATCGACTCGTATTTAATTTGACTGAGTCCAAATTTGAATATCAACTCAACTTGATTGTTGATATGATTTTATCATACGGTAAGAAATATTTCCATCACATCATTCATCTTTTAAAATTATCAAAAATAACACTCTATTCATAATTATTTTATTTTTGCTCCATTCTTGAGTAAATTTGCCTAAATGAATATTTTAAATATTAAATTTATGAGTAGTACGGTATTTTAATAATATATATATATAATATGACATCTACGTAGTCTTTTATATATTTATAATTTGATTTTTAATTACGATATTGTAAAGATATTAGATCGCTAAATTGTTAGATCATTTGTGATGTTTTTTTTTAGATTTATTATGATTGATAAATTTTTTTTTAATAAAATCATATCAATTACTTTCAAGAGTAATCCGTTCGAAGGATTGAACAGTACTCAATCCTAATTAAAATAAATAATAAATTTGACATCTACAAAGTATAAGAGACATTGCATACGATACTATTTATTTTTCATCCGTAGTAAAAGACGATTATATTCGTTCTCAAATATTCTTCATCGTCGGACTTTCATTGATGATAAAAAAAAAAAAAAATCACGAAAAATTATACCTCTTAATTTGTTCCGATCTCCACGGAGATCGTATTATACCTCTAAATCACTAATAATATCTTCGTTATTCTCACTAATGGATCGTTATTCTCCACGGAGATAACGCCGATTGCTAAAATAATACGGCTACTTACGAAATATAGGATCGATTCTTATGAGATCTAAAATTTTTTCTAGATTCGATGACTCACGTATCTTCGATCATCACATCACGCTCATAAAATCATCCTGATTTCTTCTTCACGACGAATGAAATAGATCGATGAAGACGTTAGCTAGTTCGATGGGTCCAACCGAAGTAATGGACTGTTCCGATAGGATTTGTCTTCCATCCGGAACAAAAGCGAGTGGCGACTGATCTTTCATCCTCCACTTTGACATCTTTTTCACCTTTGTGATTGCCGGTGTAGGTCAAGAAAATGACCCCTGTAAAGTCCATTTAGCATCATCTTTTTCTTGATATTTTCAATGTCGAATAGCATGTTGTCCAAGGCCATATAACAATTATTTTTACACAATTGCATCTCTATTAATCTCTTAATTAAATTCATGCATGAGTCGACTAATTAGAAAAAGATCATCTAGCTTCCAGTCAAATTTAGACACTTGAATTATCAAAAAACAAAAAAAAAATGTCACACTTTTAGCAAATCTTTAAAATGCTTTGTAAATGCAACATCAACATATCATCTCGGGCATATTTCATTCACTCGTACAGATGTGCAAAAGTTATTGAGCTTGAATGGTTCGACCGATTAATTAGCTCGTATGTTTGCTCGGTCGATCAATTGACTCGTCTCCATCCGATCGGGTAGACTCGTTGTCAACTTAGTAGTTTGACTCTCATTGACTGATCGACCATGATTCGCTTAATTGATTGACTCCCCGATCAACTCAACTACTTGACTTAGAAATAAAAAAAAAAAAACACATCCCCACGGGGATGGCGCGGTGGTAAAATAGTGTGGTTGCTTTGGATACGGAGTGGGGTCGATTCCGGAGGGGGTCTAAAATCCCCTGTTCGATGACACACGCTTTTCCACCGCTCGGATATAGCCTCGCGATTTACTCTCCTCGCGGCCGCAGGGCCGAGTGGCGGGGTTGGACAGATTCCTAACTTTTTGGATAGAAATAAAAAAACACTAGTCGACTTGTTGCTCTTCTTAGGCTTTTTATCTAGATTTTCATTGAACTCTATTTATTCGTGCGTTCGATCTTCTTCAGTCAAAGTAGTTTTAGAGTACTTTTAATTCGGAAAAACATTACTCATTAATAATTCTGCAGATCATTTTAATTGAAAGATAGATGAAAAAGAATTAATATTTAATATAATATACGTAATCTATATTATATTATTGTATTTGACCGACGATCGATGAATAATCTTTGATTATAAAAATTATTATATTTTTTTTATTTGATATATAAGAAGTATAATATATATTATTATAAAATGATAAAAATATTCTTATAATTTCATTCGAATATAATTAAAATCACAATTGATTCTCGTCAATCGCTGAAGAATACATTAATTATATTGACATTTAAATTTTTTTGTAATATAATTAAATTATATTGATTTTATGTTGTAATTCAAATTACAATATAATATTTTATTATCTTTTATAATTCGAATTATATTATATTATAATTTTAAAATCATAACAAATAGAATAATTTATCTAGATTATATTACGTACAAGATTGATTATATTACTCGTCTTAAAATTTAAGGCAAGAATTAAGATCCAGAAATTACAACAAATTAAAGTCGATCTTCATTCTTTTTAGGTATACGATAATTGTCCCTGCGGAGATGGCGCGATGGTGGGCGATGTGGTTCTTAGGAAATGGTGAGTCGATTTTGGAGAGGTCTAAAATTTTCCTGGTTCGGATGGCTCATTTCATCTTGCCATGTGTCAGAGACATAGTCACGTGATTTACCCTCCTTTCACCAATGCACGAGTGGTAGAGATCACAATGGACAGATTCCCAACTTATAGGATAGGTATACGATAATTATGAAATCTCTTTGGCTTTTAATTTGTACCTAAACATACTAGTCATCTACGAGAAACAAGTACATATCATTTTAAAAAAAAAGAAAGATGAAAAAGAATTAAATTTTAAACTGCTTTTGTTACGGGATAATATACGTAATCTATATCATATTACTGTATTTGACCGAATGTATAATATTTGATTACAAAAATTATTATATTTTTTATTTGATGTATAAAAAATATAATTCATATTATTATAAAATGATAAAAATAAATCTATAATTTCATTCGAATATAATTAAAATTATAATTGATTCTCCGTGATCATCATCGTCGATCCTCGGTCGCCGACAACTATCGACCCCCGATGATCGATCGTCGACTGTCGACGATTTGATCGAAAGAACGAAAGCTATAAGATTAAGAATACATATATTTGATATTTAAATTTTTGACTTCGTGGTGTAATCTTTTAATCCAGATTACAATATAATATTTTATTATCTTTTAAAATTTAATCGAATTATATTCCATTACAATTTTAAAATTATAACGAACAGAATACCAAACCAGTCTTAAAATTTAAGGCGAGAATTAAATACCAGAAATTACAAATTAAAGTTTGAGAGTTTGATGAGGAGACGAGACTACTCCGAATTAGCCTCCTGATGAGCCTACATCCTCGCAGACTGCTGCTTTACCCACCTGACCACCTTCTTCGCTTCCCTGCTCGCCTTCTTCTCCTCCTCCAGCGCCATCTCCAGGTTCCTTTGCTGCTCTTTCACAGAGAAGGTACTCAAATCTGTCAGGATTTCATCGTTGCTCCGCCACCTTCCACCGTCGCCTTCGCCCTTTGCGCCGCCACACCACCTGAAACACCGCAGCATCACAGCAGATTAATTAATTCTTGGTGCATGCAGCTGATGAGAGATATGCACGGTTGCCACTCGACTGCGCTCGCACACACTGATGCAAAAAATAAAATAAATAAAATAAAATTTCAAGTTTTTTTTTTTGGGTAGTTGTTTGGTCTCTCCTTCAGATGAGATCAGAGTGGATAAATATATGAGCAAATTGAGTGGCCAGTGTGCCTTTTATAATGGATTAGTTATACCTTTTTTTTTTTTTGTTTAAAAAATATATATAAATATTTTATAGCATTATGATTCTATATTTTTCAAATCATTTTTTTTTCTTGAATATATAATACCGAGATTAAGTTGATGGATGTAACATTAATTAATTTGAGTTATAGCAAGTTAAGTAATTAATTGTTAAGCCAATTAATGAGGATTATATTAGGACGGTAAACTAATCAAGTTTGTTTGATAAGATAATCAAATCGAATCAGTCAAGTCTAAAATTAATCAACTTATTAAAAAATCTATTCATACTTGATTTGATTTTTTTTTTTAACTTAGACTTGAACTTAAATTAAACTTAATTGTTTAATGAATATCGAGCTTCTAATCAAATTCGATTCAAGCTTGATTCAAATTTATTTAAATTTGATTTATTTAAACATTGTCAAACTCTTAAATCAAAATTATTCGTTGATTTGATTTAAATATTAATATTTTAATCTTTATTTATAAATAATTTTTAAATAAATCTACTTATAAATATTATTCACAAACATTAAGAGAAAGATTAAACTTATTCATTTAATTTAATTTATCAAATTGTTCAAATTTATTTATTAATTAATTTTGAAAATATACTGATAGAACATAAATGACTTATAAAATTGAGCACCAAACTGGTTAACAGCTGAAGTTAACAGCCATCCCTAGATCTCATTCAATATCTTATTGATTGCATTACTTGTTTCTTACATTCTTCAAATAGTTTATCACATTAATTAACTATTTAAATGATCTCTGACCCTACCGAATTTTATATAAATTAATCAATATTGGAAAAAAAAAAAAGAAATGGGTAAAGGTGGCTAGCTGAGTTTAGATATTAAATTATAAAAAAAAGCGTTTTAATAAATAACATAAAAAAATGGAGAAATAATTTATATATGATATAATTAATTTCCATTCTGAATATTAAATTGACCTAATATCAAATGTTATCATGTCAACTTTTTAATTGCATAATTGCAATTAAAAATGCATAAGAAAACAATAAAATATGAAAATGAAAAACACCAATATTAATGCAAAAAAAATAATCAAAACATTTCTAACCTGATTTTAGTTTAAATAATAGGATGAGTGAGAGGGTGGGTATAAAAATAAAATTGTTGTCACTAAGTTTAAAAAAAAAAAAAACTGAGGCCAAGATAATAATACAAAAAATGAAAGATAATAGAACATGAACTACTAGCACTAGTTAAAAAAAAAAAACTTTCGCTAATTCAGAATTTCGAAGAAGAATCTATTCTACGCAGAATCACATAATCATGGACATCTATAAGGAAAACATAATCACAAAGTGAGTCCTTCTAGTCGAATAGCAACTACTCACCACCAACTAGAGCTAAAGTAGGATGAAGATGTTCGGTTTTTTTTGTCCATTTAATGGAGCTTAATTGCAAGTTAACCTAAAAGTAGAGAATTAAATGGCCGATCTTTCTCTGGGATTTGCAAATTGCAAGCCAACTATATCAATAGTCGCTGGCACAATAGTGCGAGGTAGAAATCAATATGGAAAAAGAATGCTCCGGAATCATGTAAACACTAGCCAGGAGATATTCCCAATCAATCTTCATGTTCCTCTTCCCCTTCTGAATCTGAAAGACAAAGGATCGAGAAAGATCAGAACGGCACAATGGATGCTATTAAAAACTATTGAAACTATGCAGTTTGAAAAGTAGATACTGCAATATGTTTACATTCTTCCATTTATTTTATTCAGTAGAAGTTCACGCAGTTTAGAATTCGATATACCAAGCACACAAGATCGAGTGAGTACTGAGTACCTGATCGGACGTCATCACCAACTTGACCTCTAGCCTGGATCTGTTTTACAAGCATTCGGTACATCAAAACCCACCAATATATGTGAAGAACAAGCAGCGAGAAGAGCAGAGTGTTGAAGACATAATAATATATGGGTCCTTCAAATTTGTGCTTCGCCTTGTCCAAGGTCAGGACGACTTCATAGCTGTTGGATATTAGACCAATAATTCACTAGGTTAAATCTTAAAGAAACATGGCTGGATGAAACATTCTAGCGAATAAGCAACAAATTAGGAAGAAAGTATAGATGCTAAGAAGGGAAGCCTTGACACAACGATAAAATTGTTGTATTGTGATCTAAATATCACAGGTTTAAATCCTGAAAATAACCTCTTGTAAAACAGGATAAAATTGCATACAATAGAGCTTTGTGCACCGGATTGTTTATTTATTTTTTTTTTGTCTATTACGCTTTGAGATTTCTAAGTTCAGCAACTAAGCAAGTAAAAAAAGCAACTTATGGATAGAGCAGTAGTTGACACAGTAATGCCAAAATTTTCTACAATCCTGTGTTTTTCTATTGTTTGTCAGTGAGCTTCTAATTTCTTTTGAGATCAAAAGTAACTAAGCATGAACCGCTCAAAAAGGTAAAAGGTTAAAACTCTAAATAGATAACAAATGCAAAGCTTGGCATAACAGTCCTTGGAAGTTGGAACAAGGACTGCTATTAAGATTACAGCTGTAAAAATAATCCACAAAAGAGCCTGTGCGTAAGAGATATTGTCAGTCTCACCTATTTTCTATATGGATATGGAAATCAATACAACATTTGATCCATAACATAAAGAAAATATAACGCCCTTACAAAACAGTATTAAATGCTACTTGTGTATCTTAGAACGGTAATGTGTCACAAGGTACTACAACAGAAATGTGTAAGAGAAATGTGACGCTTGCCTTGTGCTTCGGAGGATCCAGAATGGAAAGTATGTAAGACGAAGTATAACCCATGATGCAACAAACATAAGAAAAGAAATATTGGCAAGCCATTCTGTTCCAGTATACTTGGACATCTTTCCCACCTCCAAAAACACATCACTTGCATCATGTAGGGCCAAAACCATTGAACCAACACGAGCAAATCTGCTCCAACATAAAGAGAAAATTACTAAAGAATCATAATCTTAAAGAAGCAGTCCAAAGACTTGCTTAATAGTTAATATTAGTTTTAGAAACATTATCATTTCAAGCCAATTATTTATCAGAGTTTGGTTGCAGAGCATAAATAAAACTACATAATGTTCCTTCGAAATACTCAACTTTGTGAGGTAGTAATCTAGCTTCAGGAGTTTCTACAAACTTTTGCTAACTCTTTGTTCTCCCAAACATTCTTGTAATATCCATTTAATTTCTACAGGGAAATCCTTTATTAGTAGAATGAAGACTGATTAACCTATAAAAAGGGCAATGCACAGCAACTAAAACCACACTGTCGGCCAATGTCAGTCCCATTTAAGTGGAAGGTTGGTTTGACTGCCGCAGTTAGCATAAAACTATATCAATAATTTCATGAACATGAATCTTACTTACATTCAACGGGCTGGTAAGGTCCACACAATCAACTCTAAATAATACGGTCATGGATTTTTATTATTCTGTACCTACTTAAGTCGTGCATTCTGAGGAATTGCACAAAAGGTTTCAGCTAGTCAGTATAAAATCCTATACCCATCAACAGTTTCATATACTTAAATTTTTATTTGGTACCCTTCATCGAGTATTGGAAGGAATAAGAAACATCGCGCTAGAAGTTAGCATCATTTCAGAATACAATTTGATCTAAAATGAGTAAGCACACTGCCACTTGTAGAAAAATATTTCATGTGATCACATATATGCTTAAATATGCATGTTCAGTGCATCATCACATTGTACAAACTCACATGTGCATATGTAGTTGCATGTTACTACTACTCTTTGATTGATTTACCCGCATCAAGCAAGTTTATTAGCCCAAGTCAACTTAATATCTTTTAGGAATCAATAGATAAGAAGAAGGTCAATTTGGTTTATATTTACTTTGATTTAAATGCAAAGAATCAAAAAAAGAGAAAGGAAGAAATGCCTTGAAAAGAGAATGCCATAGAAGCAAAAGTGGCAACTATTTAGAATAAAAGGAAGCCTTTTACATAGAATACTATTTGCCTTCTGTTATGTTGAACATGTGATGTTCATATTATGGCAGTTTAGATAGAAACTACTATTAGAGTAGCCAATCAATACTTTAATATTGTGAATAGGAATTTTCAGCATATCACAAATAGTTTCTGCGAAGAGCATATACCATATGCTCAACATGTAATTCTCCTATACGAGGACCATTCTTGATAAAATCGTAAAACCAGAATACCCACTTGCTTCTAAATAATAAAATATATGCATGCAAGTATTTTAGAATGATGGTAAAAGAAAACAATATAAAATGGAGCATAAAAAACAACCTGAATATATAAGAGAGCACAATCAGAACTGCAGTTGCCACATGATGAGACATTGAAACGCCAAAGTCAGATCTTCTTGTTTCCCAAAACAAGAGAGCAAAAATAGAATATGTGTAGAACCCAGCAGCATACATGTACACGGCCTTAAGTTTTAATCTGGATGAAAAACAAACAACACTTTGATTTCAATCCAATTACCACACAGACAAAACATACAAGTGAAAGCAAATTTCCTGGAAATAGCAAGTCTTACTTTATTTTTTGATCAGGCCAGACCTGATCTCCTGGTCCTACCCAAAAATATTTGGTATTTGTGAACCATGGTTCATTATATGTAACACAAAGGGCCAGAAGCTCTCCTGAACAGAAGTAAAGGCACTTCCATGCTGACTCCTTAAATTTTTTGACTTTTCTTCTCCTTTCTTTTTCATCACGCACTGTTTTAGGTATAAGCCGCATAGCTAATGTCTATGTATCAAGGAAGAAAAAAAATTTCTTGAGATAATCCAAAATTGTGAGTTAAACTGAAAAAGGAAGAAAGAAGAGTCTATTAATCAAACATCAACCTTGATTTCATGTCCTACATCACCTATAGAAAACAGATTAAACTACCATGTCTTTGATTGTCCAATTCAGACTATTACCTGGACAAATATACAGAACTCCTTAAGACGTTTTCCTAAAGATTCTCTTCCAGTTTAATTTAGTACAAACAGTCATTGGGCATTTTCCTCCAGAACGTTTAATACCTTCTCTTGCTGTAAAGTTAGTTTACAATTTGAATGTGCAACGGAAATGGAAAATAAATCAAGCTAACACTTGCTATTTTACATAGTTCAGCGGTCTTGAGGTTTCTACTCCACGGTCTATAATCCTATGGATCATTCCCGAAAGCCCTCTATATTTTCTCCTTCTTGGTCAAATTCTAGACGTGGAGAAACCTCTTGCAAGCTTTCGATGAATACAAGGAGGCTTTATAAAGGGGAGAAAAGAAAGAATACGATGAGCTCAAATTATCACAAGAATCTCTAAGTATTAGCTCCAGACAAATCCTCTTCACCCTTTTCTAAACCTCAACAAAATGGTGTGGCCAAAAATAAATAGATAAACTCTAATGGAGATAGTTAATATTATGTTATCCTTTACTGACTTAGTACATGTTCTCATACATTGAATAGAGTTCCCATTGAAGGAAGACCCATATGAACCTTGTGAACCAAGGGGTCCAAACAACTAGAGTCGTAACTGCCAAATATAGATTGACCATGCAACTAAAGGGCCCAGATCAACCTTGGATGGATGCAACCCAATTTACACAAATCAATCAAGGCTTGTATATTCGTTTGTAGAAGCGCCGTATATGGATTGCCAAGGATCATTTTGCATTCAATATAGAATTCACAAATTCCAACAAGTTCCCTCTCCTTATTGAGCAGCAACCTTCTTCCTTCTTGTAGCAGACGATGGATTCTTCCTCGGCAGCGACAGTCGTAGGAAACTAATAGATTGGTGGGGGCGAATTAAGCCATAACAAAATCTAAGTACGCGCGTTGGGGTCATCTCATTTCAACACAGTGGAGATCATCAATCAAGCCAGTCAAACAAGATCGGATCTCGTCCAACACACGCACCCAAATTCACGGAAAACAAATCCAAACTTTCGCGAATTCAGGGAACTTCCACACAGGTAAATGCCGAGCGATCGCCAAAACATCAATCAAAGGTACCCTAACCACGCACCTCCAAGACGAACCTATCGAGGAAGAATCTGACGGTGGGAAAGAATAGCACGAAGAAGGGCAGCGCCAGGAAGTCCTCGTACGCGGGGTACGACTCCTGCTCCCATACCGACGATCTGAAACCTTCCATCAGATCCATCTCCCCGGCCGACCGGCGAGCTACGAGATCCAAAGAGACGGGATCTCCGAGTCTGAGGCCGAGGAGGCCAACCGCAGCAGCAGCAGGAGGATGGCGTCGAATACGAAATCGTCTCTAATTTAATATCTCGTAAATATAAAAACGGAAAAAAAAAATTATACAATGGAACTCTCCGACTGGGCACGTGTACATTTCCAATTCGAGAATATTCCATTTTCTATTTTACCTAAATTATAAAGATAAAACTATTAATTAAGTTCCATTTTCTATTAATTTAAAAACACTCGTTTACATAAAAGTTATATTTTCATTAATACGTAATTAGTTGAGTATGATGAGTATTATTAGGCCGGAATTAATTAGTTTTAGAGGATTAAGCTGTAATTAAGTGTAATTAATTTAGATTCGATGAGAACGGCAAATATATGAACAAAGATTATAAATATTCTTCTACAATAAGTGATTGATTGGTCACAAGTCTTTTATAACTCCAGAGTCAACCTCTACTTTTCTTCAAGAACAGATAGCAAAGTCTTCGTTGACTTTTGGATCAATGTCACTGGGGAAAAAAAAAACAAATTAAATTGGTGAATCATCACTTGGATCCTCATCCAAGAAGTTCATCAACTACAAACAGTTTTTCTCTGAAACGGCCAACTTAAGAGAAAAGACTACTGAATAGATCTTTGATTCTGTGCGTGCCATTGGAGTTTCAAATCTGAGAAAGGGATCGAGCACCCGGCAACGGCATTGGGGGTGACATCGGTTTCGACATCGAAGGCGGCCTTTTCGCCGGAACTCTCATCGGAGCAGTCTTTGTTTGCTTTCGATCGACGACAACCAGGTCAGATGTGAGAAAAGCCTTTGCAACTGAAGCAGCATGCTCCAAACAGCATCTGACCACCTGCTCCAATGAGAGTCAACAATGAGTGATGCATCGAGAGATCGACAAAGAGGCAACGAGGCGATATGTTTTTATCGACTCGATAAGATTACCTTCCCTCAGGAGCATGATAAAGATTACCTTGGATGGATCTAAAATTCCAGCAGCTACCAAATCCTGATAACAGTTCTTGGCTGCATTATAACCATAGTTTGTATCGCCATTTGACAATATCTGTGAAGAAGAGGAACATGGTTTGCTAACTTTGTGGAATGCATATCAATGTCAAATGAAATTTGAGTTTTAGCAAGATTCGAACACCTTTTGGACGACGACATCGCCATTTACTCCGGCATTTTTTGCTATCAGTTTTGCAGGGTAACTCAAGGCCCGTTTAAGTATGTCAGCTCCAATCTGTGGAAATAATAGAGGAGTTGAGTATAAATGGCACTGACTTGATTGAGTTCCGTTGAAGATAGAGTTAGACAAGATGAATCTATGAAGGTGAGTTTGAAGAACTAAAAGTGATGTAAGAAATCTGAATTTTACTGGTCATATAGACTGAAACAGAATTTAGAGTTTCATGGAGGAATAAGATCAATGCAGTCAGTGGCAAATAGATGATCGAAATATCTGACCTTATGACTGAATATGTGGTATTTGTTTCTGATATCTATCATTGAGAATTTGATTATAGTAAATGGTCGGAATTAACCAGCAAGTTAAAGCATGTCCTGAGTTTAAAAAAGACATCAATGTGAATTGATTCAGGAACTTACATCTACTGTAATTCAAAGTTTGTTTGTTACCCAGCAACCAAAAAGAGAGAGACATGTCCTCTACCTTCTGCTCTTCATTGTTGAGGGACTCCTTGATGCCATCGACCTTTGTGGACAATCTTAGTAAAGCGCAGCCGCCGCCAACTACAACACCTGCCTCAATAGCTGCCTGTAGAATGAACTTAAACATCATGTCAGGTTGGAAATAGTATCAATATTTACATGAGTTTTCCAATATGTCGGTAAGAAATAGAGCAAAGGGACAACACAATAAAACCATTTGACCGTATTTCAAGTCAAGGTTTAAAATTTCGTTCTGAACCAAGGTTTCAATCCCCTTCTAGCATAAAATCATATCGGTACCATGCAAGGTGTCAGTGGCACAAATGAGGAAGTGAAACGATCCATGAGTAATGGATTTGAGTCCTACCTATGAGGAGGAGGAGAATGAGGGAAAGTCGCAGCCCTTGCCTCATGCACTGGCATAAGAAGAAGAGGATGCATCGGCCGTAGGTACGAGGAGTAGCCCTTACCTCGTTCCTAGCTACAAGAAGCCCAGTGCTCATCCATTCATGTAAGAAGTGATTCATGAAAGAAGAAGTCAACGCCTTTCCCTCATCTGTTCATATAAGTGGCCTTGAGATCATGTGCCAGCTCCCATCTCTATTCCACTCATTTGCTCATCATACTAAGGGTATAAGACTTTCACCGGCCAATTTGTGGGCGGAATGGAAATTTCATGTGTCAATTGGCACAAAATGAAATCTAAAACCATGCTTCTAACTATTTTTCTCATTATCATTACTATACTACATTTCTCTAAAAAACACTACTCACATCAAGAAAACAGATCTCGTAGCCATGGACTGTTGGGGAGCAATTGTTCAAGACAATGGAGCAAATGAACCAAATATAATCCAATGCTTTGCGTTGGGTTTTAAATAAAGGCTGCATTTATCGCCAAAAATACTGACCTTTGTCGCGTTTAGAGCATCTTCAATTCTCAGCTTTTTGTCTTTTAATTCAACCACTGTTTGTGCACCAACCTGTAAGAACCTGTTCAATGGTAGTTTCAAAAGAACTAGATTGCCTATCCCAGGTGACAGAAGTTTCTAAAGTAAAAATGTTTAAATCATTGCAAACCTGAATAATTGCAATACCACCACAGAGTCTTGCTATCCTCTCGTTCAATATTTTCTTTTGGAACTTCTCTTCTGAGTACTAAATTAGAGCATAAATACACAGATAGGAAGTTAGAAAATTGATAAAATGAAGATGGTTAATGTAAACACTTCTTCCACAAGCTACTGCTTGAGGAAACTGAGAAATTTACATATAAAAATGGAGCAAATTAGGTAATATGTCGTATAAAGCAAACTATACTTTCACCTAAAAGATATAATAAAATACTAGAGCTGATTGGACTGGTAAAAATGGCATCAGACTTTTGCAGTAAAACTTCTTTTTGCTTGCTAGCATAAAACTACATACATTAGTGGAATTCTTGTGCACCAGCACTTCCGAGATTACAACTGCTTGTACACATTTAATCATGGAAGCCATTCCAATTTTATCAAATTTCATAACTCATCAAGTTTCTGTAAGAGTAGAATGTCAATTTTGTGATAGATAAATCTACAATAATGTCATCAGGCAAGCTTCCTTAGGAAGAACTCTGTAACACAAAAATCAACCAATTCAATCGCCAGTCATGACATTGCAATTTAGTCGTGGAAGTTGTGGGAGAATAATGGTGCTTCGAAGCCTACATGTGTATTTACATTAACTTGAACTTAAGAATTTTAGACTTGTGGTTTAAAGCTATCAAAGGTATCTTGATAAAAACCCAAAAGTATTGAATTGGACCTACTCTTCGGCTTGATGAGCTGATTAAGGGAAATGACTTGTCAGTGATGATGAGACATCATTAAGCCTTATGTACTGCTACTTAGAGAATATTTTGTGCTAAGATTTGGATTTTGAGCCTTGACAAAGGATGTCAAACCTTGTGTTAATGGAACTTTAATTTGGGGTTCACATTAATCTAATAAAAAAACTCCAACTTCACATTCATGCATTGGTCAAAACTGGAATTTCTTGAAGTTAATTAGTATAATCAACTAGCAAGAAAGAACAAATTTTAATATGTTAAACACCCAGGGAAAATTAGAAACTACAAGGGGATTTGTTAGGTTCCATGGGAGACCAATATAGAGTAGTTGCCTCTCACATAAAACATTTTTGTGCATTTTTCCCATTATATCATAAAGGCTTGGGTTCACTTTATCAATTTGAGTTATAGATTGAGCCAAACTATATCTCTTCCCTTTGTAGATGTAAGCTTAGGTCACACCATATTGCATCTTGGTTTGTCTTTACAAATGTCTGCTTAGGTCAAATGAAGTTACACCACTCTTGTTTGTTTTCCTGTGTATCTTGTTGTTATCATCTTGTAGTACTAGCAGAGGTTGTTCTTGATTGCACACAAGGTGTTAGGCTGTGTTGCTTACGATATAGAAATGACACTTTTTGTCTTTGCAGTGGGAAGGGTTTTGTATCTATGAGTACTTGCTCTAGAGGGCAGTTAGAGGCTGCTATAAGTACCTTCCTCGTTCAAATTGATTCTACTGTTGGTTTCTTGAATTTTTATTTGGACTAATGGTGTCAACTCCTATTGATCTCGGCGGGTGCAGTTACTTCAAGAGGTCTCCTTCCTTTCTTTGTTTAGAAAATGAAAGCAACGAATCATAAAGACCTAACTATCAGAAATCAGCTATATATAAAAATTTTCCCTCCGTTGAGCTTTGTCTGAGGTTAATTCTCAAGGTATATCATGAGCATTTAAAATTTTCTTCTTCGTCTGTGTCAAGTAATGAAATTAAACACACTATAAAATCTTCTTCTTTGCTATAGAGGGCAGTTAGAGGCTGCTATAAGTACCTTCCTCATTCAAATTGATTATACTGTTAGTTTCTTGAATTTTTATTTGGACTAATGGTGTCAAATCCTATTGATCTCGGCGGGTGCATATATCTCTGGATTGCAGTTACTTCAAGGGGTTTCCTTCCTTTCTTTGTTTAGAAAATGAAAGCAACAAATCATAAAGACCTAACTATCAGAAATCAGCTATATATAAATTTATTCCCTCCATTGAGCTATGTCTGAGGTTAAATCTCAAGGTACATCATGAGCATTTAAAATCTTCTTCTTTGTCTGTGTCAAGTAATGAGATTAAACACACTATAATAGTCTAATTATGAAATTCAATTAACATGTGTTTCATTGAAATCATAGTAGTGATGAAAAAAAGTTCAAAATTATTTGTTTGGCAGAAAACTGTTTATGAGCAGTGACTAGATAACACTCTTGAGAATCTGAAGTTTTATTGCGGGGCAGAAGCACAAGTTTTTGAAATTATGTACCTCTGAAAGACTTTGAAGCTGGCTAACCCGCTTTTCCACCAAATGCTGAGTGCTTCCATCCGTAACTATTAAAGTTGAGTCCTTTGATATTACTACTTTGGCAGCAGATCCCAAAACCTCCTTGCGAGCCTCCTCAAGGGTCAATCCCATCTCATCTTTAATCACAGTACCTGAACCCATGTTGAAGTTGATTGTGAAAGGTATAGCGAAATACGGCATTGAGAGAGAGCCACTTTAACATAATTATGCATCAATCGCATATTTAATTATTTTCATATTATCATTTCACTAACCTCCAGTCAAGGCAGCAATATCATTTAAGTAGTCACTCTTTCGATCTCCAAAAGAAGGAGCTTTGATGGCAGCTGCCTTCAGAACACCTTTGAGCTTATTTCTAATAAGCAAAGCAAGAGCCTCTGGCTCAAAGTCCTCGGCTATTATCAACAGTTGAAATTTCTCTTTGACTGCACTATCCAATACTCTGAACATATCCTTTGGATTAGTGATCTTTTTGTCAACCAAAAGTATCTGCATTGAGAACCTGAAATTAATTATCACAGGAAAAATGTTGACTACGATGGTATACAAATTCATACTTTGCAGTCATTGAACTCCACTGACATATCTGCACGGTTAGTTACAAAGTAAGGCGACAAGTAACCACGATCAAACTGCATTCCTTCAACAATTTTCAAATTGTTCTCTGAGCATCTTCCATCTTCAATCCTAACCACTCCTTTTCTTCCAACTCTTCTCAGAGCTTCAGCAATCATATTTCCAACAGTATAGTCATTGCCAGCACTTACCGCTGCCACATTTGCAATTTCTTCATCTTGAACCTGCATGACAATAACTAGAAGTTCTTCTATCATTAAAAAAGGTATAGTAAAACACCATTATTGTCAAATAGGAGAGCTTAATACTATACTTGCAAAATTAAGGTACATAGTAATGGATATAAACTTCAACTGCGAGCAAAGCACTCCTAACTAATACAATGTTTAGTTGAAGGACTGAATATACCTCTCTTGTCAGTAAGTTGAGTTCAGAAACAAGAACTTTAGCAGTTTGTTCAATTCCTCTGGCAATTTGGACAGGATTCATTCCAGCAGCTAATACCTTAAACATAATGCAATTTCACTGTCAACAACATCAAGTACTAACAATAATGGCGATGGTGTTTTCAGTTTTTAGACATAGAAAAACAAGCTCTAGTCGAGTGATAATAATAAAATAATAATTCCGTTTAGACTAAGATTAACATTCTTGACAAAAAAAATTAAGGATGTGTTTTCTACAAGAAGGAAATTAGGAAGGAAATACTGCTTTTCCCTTGTTTCCTTTGACAAAAAAAAAAAAGCCTTGAGGGAAAGACATAACTGAATGTTTTTTATCGCTTCTATCCAATTGGACCAAAAACCGAGCTCAAATCTGAGCTTAAAAAGCTCTTCTTTTTCAAATCTATTTTTGATTTATTGTTTCTTTAGCAAATAAAGTTTTAAAATTTTTGCTCCGTCTTTCCTTCTATCAACGGAAATGGTTGGATGATAAATATTTCAGTCTTTTTGTTGTCAGGTTTTTACTATTTTTCTTTCCTAGTTGTTTTCTTCCTTTATAGGAAAGAAAGCCTTTTCTTGTTGCCATTTGAACATGGAACACAATCCTGTTCTTGGTCGGAGGGAGAGATGAAATATAAGGTCCTAATTAATACCGTATTAACACTTGATCATAGAGATGAAGGCACTAAGAATTAAAATGAGGAAAGAAAGATGATTAACAACATTACAAAAAGATACTTATGCACCTTATTGCCTTCGGAGATCAAACCTTGAGCAAGAACAATGGAAGTAGTGCAGCCATCACCGGCAATATCGTTTGTCTTTGCACCAGCTTGTCTTACCAATTTAACACCAACATTCTCCATTGCATCTTCTAGTTCAATCTTCACCAAACCAAAAAGAAATACGTTCTAAATTTTTTCCTTTAGAGGCAGAAGACAGAAAGCTGTCTCAATTAAATGCTAGTTCAATACTTCCTGGCCTTCTAACCCACATAATAACCATCGAAAACCTTATCGAGAAGCAAGCTTATTGGTTCACAACTATAAGACGAAAAATATGTGCTAGATATGATATCAGAACAATCCAACCATAAAGTCTATGTAGCTGACTGCAAATATTTGAGACTTGAGATGCACACGACTTTAGAAAACTTAAATTGTCAGATTCAATTTTACAAAAGAAACTTGTCCTTCCTTTCAAACCTTAAGCTAAATGCTCCTAAATGGATCCCAATAGTATTTCACAAGCCTCAGAAAATCATTCTCTTTTTAGGAATCGAAAAAACAAGACCTAATTCCAAAGAAACAAAGCTACACGTGGAATTGCTAAACTATACTGAGGAGCATACTAACACATAGCATGAGCATTTTCAATCTGCTGATATATAAATTCTAAAGTCTAGCTCCAATTAAAGAAGAAGAAATCAAGTTAAAAACCCTACTCAATATTTGGTCGCCCAAATCAAAATATTCAAGTTTAAAAATAGAATGAAACAGGGTTTATACTCTAAGTTACCTCCTTGAGGATAGTCTCTCCGTCATTAACAATCTTGGGAGGGCCATATTTGTTACTCAGCACCACATTCCTTCCTTTCGGGCCCAAAGTCACTCCAACCAAATTAGCCACTAAATCTACCCCAGCCTGCATTGCGCCTTGTCAAAATGCAATTTTTTGGTCAAATAAGTACAGCTGAAAAACAGTGAAGACGCATTAAGGAAAAAATTAAGTTTGACCTGAAGCTTTTTGGTGGCTGAGAGGTCATGGTTGAAGTGTAGCTCCTTGGAGATGGGCCTTGGAGGAGGTCTCCTGGGTGAGAATGGCAACTGGGGAGGGGTGAGAGGAGGTGGAGAAGCTGCTGACATGGGCTGGCTGCTGCAGTGAAGGCAATGAAGGAGAACAATGAGGAAGGAGTGCAAGATAAGGTTCCAAACAAAAGGTGAAAAGGGAAGGCGAAAATTGGCCGTTGGAAAATATCTTTGGAATTGAGAAAATTTCACTTTGGGCTACTAATTTATTAAAATTGCACTTCCCCTTTCGACATTCACCGAGAGTGAAAATTAAGATGTTAAGCTCAAGAGAACAGTAAAAACGAAGATGTAGCTCATGAGGAAATATAATTTGATCATCTACTTACAATATCCACGCGGGATACTGGAGAAGAAATCCATTGTATGCAACCTTACCTTATTTTTTTTTGTAAGAGGTTGTTTTCAGAATTTGAACCTGTAATCTCTTGGTCATAAAGCAGCAACTTTACCGTTGTGTCAAGGCTCCCTTCTTTACCATATCATTCAATGACGAATTTAAAAAAAAATTATTTGGATGGCTCTATGGCTCAGGAGTTTTTTCGATGGACAAAGTATGATTTTGATATTTGATCGTCGTTTAGGAATAGTGCGACTATGGAATTCGAACTAAATCATGAAAAAATTACGAGTACTTTTTTGATTTATTCTTGATGATCGATGAAGATCATTTGAACTTCGACGTTATTTGACTCAGTTATTGGTGAGACGTTCCGAAGGACCGTAGGACTGAATCGATTATTTTTAAAAATTAATCAGATCGAAGATTCAAATATTTCAATGTCAATAAAAAAAAAAAGATATTAAACAGTTAAAAGAGGTCTCGGGTATTATTTTCTTCCAAATTCCCTCGAATTGGGGGAGAAACTTGAATGAGAGAACGTCGAGATAGATCCCGAATATATTAATTTCTAATTAAAAAAATTAAGTTAACGGGTGCTAAATTTGAGATATAATTTTTAAAATTGTGAGAGGAACTAAAACTTTTGATAAATGATATAAGTGCAATTTGTTCTGAAAAAAAAAAAATCAATGTGATGGATGACAAATGGAACTATATATATATATATATATTTTATTTTATTTTATTTTTGTATTTGCTCATGCGGACTCGAGAGTTGGCACTGATTGATGATATTCATGAAGGCAAAGATTACCTCCTTGAAATTTATTCTTTGATATCAAAGATTTATCTCTCCTGTGATATATGTGAAAACAGAAATATTTAGGAGGAATGAATCATCTTTACTATCAATAGATTATATCATTTTAATATAATTATAATAGTTTTGATCAAAACCACACTGTTAATATTTGATTACTTTTGATTAAATGGAAACCATTTAAATGCAATTTGAATCAAGATTAAAATAATTTTAATCATATTAGAGAATTAGAAAAAATGTATTTTCAATAAATATATATATATATATATATATATATATATAACACTCTTTTCATAATAATAATAATAATAAAGAGTACAATAATACGGTGCAACTGTAAAAATAAAGAGACATCTCATAGAAGAATAAAGTTCGATCATCTACTACTTTGTCTAGTGGACGAAATACGACTTCAGTATTAGATCATCATACAGAGATGATGCGACTGCGGAGTCCAAACTGAATCGTAAAAAAATTGTCAGTGCTTTACTGATTTATCTGTGATGGTCAATGGAGATCACTTGAACTCCGATCTTATCCGACTTAGTTATTGATAAGGCATCCTAAAGATTCGTGGGACAAGATCGATCACTCTCAAATATTAATTGGACTGAAAGTTCGAATACTCATGTCAATTAAAAAAAAATGTTCAAGGTGTTTGTCCCCTGTGATCAAATGTTCGAAGATCAATTATGATTTTTTTTTTCTATTGATGTGAAACTAATAGTGAAGGGCACCAAAAGTGAACGTTATCAATTTTTTGTAACGGGATAATAGAGAGTGTCATTTTGATATATTTTTTTCCCCAAGATTGTTTTACACGCCAAAGGCTAAAATCGATAAAATCAGGGGGGGAAAGGAAAGAGGACAGAAATTTACGCCAAGAAGTGCAATTAATGGTTAAATAAATATTTTGTAGCCCAACATTTCAATGCTGATCACCTGCTTTTACCTGCATGTCTCAGCTAAGATGCCACATTAACAAGAAAGATATAAAGTAATAACATTTTAATTCAATAAAAGTTTCTATTATCAATTAATGGTACACACTAATGGTATGGACTTAAGTTATCTTGACAGGGAAACAAGAGTGATCTATGAGGATTATTGTACACAATAATGAAATGGAATTAAAATCCACAAAAAAAAAAAAGAGGGGGAAAATCAATCAGTACAAGGAGTATGGATTTTCTACATTCTGATGCATTGTTATAGCCTGAGCAAGCAAACACCCCATTTCTATCTGGTTGGCAAAGTATCGCCTGCTTAGAGTTTCTCATCGTCACTTTCTAAACCCTGCATAGCAACAAAAAATCTTACCTGAGCTGCCAAGTTCACTTCTAATCTAGCTATTTTATGACAAAACAATCAGCAATCGCTTGTAGTTTAGTGGTTTGGTAATTATCAGTTGTTGAATTTGCGCATTTCATGATTGTCCAGGCATTCGAAAGTTTCTCGATGCCTAAACCTGGCATTCCAGTATTGTCAACTTAATATGAAAATGAAGTTTCTATGTTTTCTCAGAGGAGGAAGACTATTGTCGAGCCAGTCAGCATTTGTAGTTCATCTTCATCGTATCAGTGTCATGGAATAAACAAATAGTGGAGCATTTGGTTTAGTCATGTTAAAGATTTGTTTTCTTTCATGAAAAACATGTAAGAATTAGCCGCTTCTACAATAAAATACAGGAGAAACATAAACTACACATCCTAAGTAGTAATGTTTGTATGTTACATCGTCAATAAAAAAGATCAAAGTGAAGAATTATACCAGTTTAGGGTTTTGTCCAAAATAATATATCAAAAAATTGTGAAAACTTTGTAAAATGAAGAAATAACATAACCAAATTGTAGCAGGTGGATATTTAAATAGCATTAGTTAACATTTTTTTTTTCCTATCCCTGAGCAAACTTCAAGTTGTTAACTCAAAAGCAGTATATGTAGACCAAAAAGAGCAATGTTGCAAGGAGTATACCACTACATGTTAAAGAAAATCAAGGGAAATCAAAGGACCTTGAACTTGAGTGAATTAAACATGAATCTTACCGAATTACTTGCAACCTTATCAAAATCATCATCCAAACCATCATCGCCATCATCTGTGACAATTCATTCAAGTTTAGTAAAAAAAAAACAGAAATGTATAACTAATAAATATGCAAATACTATCCGGTCCCAAAATGAATTTTAAGAATGTAAAATCCCTGAAAAATGTTGCAACAGGTCAGAAATTGCAAGGACATTTATGTCAACTTACATAGAGCATCAACTTCATCGTCACTTCCAAGATCGCCTAGAAGAAAAGCATCCAAATCTTCTGGAGTTGATGAAGTAACCTTGGGTAGTTTTGTTTCTTTTGCTTCTGCTGGAGTAACTAGGGCAATTGTGGGGTTTTCCTTTGCATTATCAATTTCCTTTAGTTCTGCTTTCTTCTTTGACTCCTCCATATACTTCTTTTCGTAGCTGATTATTACAAAGAGAGTTTGAGTTAGTAATTTAAGGTTGCCAACTTAAGATAGTCCAACATAAATGATTTCTTTGAGTTTATGCAGTTAATTTCAGATTGGATCTTAGAGAAGAAAGATGTAGAAAAGTTCTTATGTCTATATAAAATCCACATTTTAAAATAAGAAAAGTTAATGTATCAAAATTATTCTCATGACCTGTATCTACTAATTTTCTTGCTCACGAAGTAAAGGGTCATGAAAGGTTAAGAAATGATATATAATCCCAACATAGACCAAGCAATCAGTAAGCTATTTTATTTATTTATGTATTCATTTATTTATTTATTTTTACATCTTAATTAGATCTAAACATAGAATTCGCTTTCCACTATAAGTTGACTGTATGTCAAATATGATTATTACTTGATCAGTTTCTTTGGAGAGTATGAATTTATGTATAAAAAGAGAAGCAAAATATGGTTTCATTGAATTCTTTCTAGAATTTTGAACTTGAGTATGGATGAGGAGACTAATTGGAATTAATTGGATATTACATCTAATCCCATAAAGGTTTCAAATGCAATTTGCCTACTAGTGTTTTGGTTCTGTGCATTTTCTCCGTATATCCTATCGCTATTGCTGTTAAGAAATCTAAACTTTAAAGAGCATCAACAGATTAAAGAAAGATACTTACGGTGACACATGATTATTTACAATAATAAAATATATCCACCAGAACTTCCGCTCTTTCATATAGCGAGGGCATAGCTCGTATCTGAACTTTGATATCTCCTGATAAACAAAAGTTATTAATCTATTTATTTATCATATGTGCTAGAAAAAGACAAAAAAACAGTTGATGCTGCAGATGTTTTCTTAACAACATTAGCACAAACAAAGCACTAGTTGCTGGACACTGAAGAATTAAATATTTATGTAATTAATAAGGTTAGCTAATTGCAAGGCCTACATCTAATGTGAATTGGCTAAAGAAGGCCTCTTTAATATGTTATCTGTTGTCTGCTTTTTCTTTCTGTGTTTTTTTTTTCAGGTTGATATGTAAATCCATGGATTAAAATTTTGTGTTATCCCACCTAACACAGCCGATATGTATTATTCCGGACAAAGTGGCACAGGGCTAAACCAGTATGCCACCTGTGCTGGTACAGGGGCATTCATGTTGTGCAGGACCAGTTGGTACAACACTTTGTCTCGACCGGCTCAGACAGAACCAAAATCTGTCCAGATTCAACATGTGAAGTGAGGAAGAACTTTTTCAGTCATAGAAAAGAGAGAAGACGAGATTGAGACTTTGAGAGGCTATAAATAGACTCAAATTAAAGAGGCACAAGCATATAGAAAAAAAAAATCGAAGAAGCTTCTAGAAACAGCAAAAGCAGAAGGCTCTCAGTGAATTAGTCGGGGAACCCGAATGTGGCAGCAGATACATGTAATCCAGCTTAGCGGTTTTAACTCTTAACCAAGAATATAATTAAGACATGTAATCGGGCTTGAGATTCTAGTGCTCACATTTGTTTCAATTTTAAGTGCATCACCACTTCATATATTTATACTAAAGAACAAGGTTTTACAGAAGTTGTTCAAAATTCTATAGAAGTTATCATTTGGAAACATCTCAAGTAGTTCCATTTCAAGAGGGAAGAGAGTAGAATGTTAATTATTGCCCTGTAATCACACTATATTAGACCTATGACAACAGAAAATAAAATATTTCCAATGGCAAAGAAAGAACATGTGGAATATCTATGAAACAATAAATCATGCAACAAAAACTGCAAACCTCCACTGTTGACAGAAGAAGAGTAGCATGCCTTGCTTGCCATTCGTTAAGATCCTGCCTCACATTTGACACTGTCGGAGCGTCTGACGTCTCAGGTTCATCTAAAGAAATAACAGCAGTAAATTAGATACTTGCTTAATCTTCCCGAGAACAAAACTCTACTACTCTAGTAAGCCATTACTGTGAAGAATCAGAAAACAATTTCAGGCAGCATAGGAAGAATACTTAGAAATTTCAAGATACCAGATAATTTCCCTGAACAACAAACAAGTTAACTATATGACATGAAAATTCTAAGCATTTAAGCGACAAGAACAAAAGAAGCAAATTTGATAATGATACTAAGTTCGATTCAACGTATGAAATCTATAAACGAACAAAAGAAAGGATCTTCGAAGCACCTTGCATAGGAAAATCTCTGAAAGTGTCAATAGTGATTCCCCTCACGAACTCCCTCAGCTCTTTGGTGATCCCAAACTTCTGAAGCTCCGACTCGAGTTGGGGGGGACCTGCCGCGTCGGATTCCTGAGTAAGGGTAGAGGGAATCGACGGAATGGGCATGTCAACGGCGAGGGTCTTGATCTGGTCAGCGGCGCGAAGGGCCTCTGAGCGGAGAAGGTCAGCCCTCTTGGCAGCCTCGGCGGCGATCTCTTTGGACTTCTTAGACGTTTCGGACACGAATTCCTGCGATCGCCTGGCTGCCTCCTTGGAGATCTCTTGCGACCGCTTCGCTGCCTCCTCGGCGAAGCCCTTCGCCATCTGCCATAGATCCATGGTCGACTCTTTGACCACTGAATCCGGGCCTTGGAAGATTAAAACAAAGTTTGATTTATTTATTTATTTCAATTAATTCGACCAAAAAAACTGTTATTTTAGTTTTTTTTATATCCCTTGGAAAAATAAATTTTGGCAGAGAATATAAAAAAATACCTTTTTTATGTCGAAAGTGATAACAATATCTATATAACATCTGTATTATTATTATTTTATTAATTCAAATGCGAAGAATTCTTTAAGGTGGATGACTTTCCTCTTAATCTCCCCATTAGTAAATCTAGTGTTCTAGACTCATAAAAGTTTTTAGACTCATAAAATTTACGCCATAATCTTTCTTACAGTACACGAATTATTTTTGTAATCTTGCAAATTTCCATCTTAGTATAATACAAACTATTTTTACCATTAAACAAAAATAAGATTATGGATGATTATGTATGCCTAAGCATTATGACTTTGACTAAAATACGATTTTAACAACAAGAAAAGTATGATTAAGAGATAAAATTAAGTTTGCATTTTAACTAATCGAACAAAGTCCATAAAAAATTCAACCGCATTAAATTATTTACATATTTATTAATTTATAGCGCACTCATTTTTTTTTAAAAAATTTCTAAATAAAAAAAATTTCGTGCACTCCGTTTCGATCGCGTCGCCGGTCATTTCAGAGGCCCCCGCTACCGATTCCACCGGTCACCCTGCTTCACTCCGACGGTCGCTACCCTCCGCGGCGGCTATAAATACCGTCTTCGCCGGTCAACGCGTTTAATTTAAATCCTTCCGTTCCACCGGCGCCGACATGAACCAGACTGCCTCTCTCGCCGTCCTCCTCCTCCTCCTCGCTGTGGGCGGCGCCGGCCCAGGCGGGGCCCAACGACCGGAAGCCTCCCCGACCCCATCGCCCTTTGCCTCGGTCTCGCCTGGCTCTGCGGATTCGAGCGCAAGCCAATTCTCCTCCCAGCCCCCCTCCGCCGGTTCCCCGGCGGCGGCGCCCAATCAATCGGACGATGCTCCGACGCCATCCCCTGACCAAACCGCCAAACTGTCGCCTTCTGCTTCCGCCCCTGCACCCGAAGCCGGACCCGCTAAGTCCTCCCCGGCGAGTTCCCCCTCCTCCTCTCCCACTCCCCAAGCTTCACATTCCTCCCTCTCCCCCTCGCCCTCCTCCTCTGCACGAGTCCCAGCGCCGGCTTTTGACGTGGCGGACTCTCCCATAGACGACTTGCTGCCGCCAGGGGCTCCGGACTCGGACGTGACGCCTTCCAACTCGCTGGCCCCAGGTCCGACCGACGATTCTACCGACGATACCGCCCTGGCTAGCCGCGCCGCAGTTGCCACCGCATTCTGCACGGTGGCCGTCGTAGCTTTAGCCGCTGCTGCCATTGCTTCCTAAATTATATATATCTTCCTTTTTTTGGCGTGTATGTATGCGTGCAACTAATCTATCACAGGGTTCATAAATAGAAAGAGAACATGCAACGCTGAATTTACTTACATGTCGATTTAAAAAATATATTATAAATAAATACATAATATATTTTTTTTCGATGAGACGATTCGTTGGTCAGAACAATATAGATGTTAATCGAATCTTAGAATGTGATATAAATTTTTCATTCGGACACAAAAATTTTTGTTGTCAACAGATTAAAAAATATAGTTTTCGTAATTTATCTCTCTTTATATCATTGGAAGATCGATATCCACAGTGATTTATCTCTCTTACAATGATCATGAAATAGATCGATAGAAGATACTAGGTTACAGATTCTAATTTTTTTGTAGAGATGATGATGAAAAAGAAGGGATGCAAAACATAGAAACGAATAATAATAATAATAATAAGAATAATATTTTAAATGAGACATATTTTAAAAGTGCACTTCAAATACGTGTAAATTGTGCTTAAATTCCTTTAATAATAGGGATATAAACGAGCTAAATCAAGTGGTGGGATAGATTATACAAATTTTCTAACGTGGTTGAATTTTATTCTTTATTATATCATATATATATTTAACTAAATTTTATCTTATTTTATCATTAAGTCTTCTTTGATTTTCTCTTTATCATTTGATTTACATTTTTGTTATTGTCTAACTAGAATATTTATTGATTATTTAAATGCATATTCATATCATTTTAAATATGTCTCTTACAAAATTTTCTCAATAGATATAATCCCAAATTTTATCTTTACATATTCACAAATTCATCTTAATATTATAATTTCTACAACTCGCATTTTTTTTTCATGTATTTGAATCATAACTCAATATTCAATTCTATATAATATAATAGAATTTTTAAAATTAAAAGTATTTTAAATCACAAAGAATATACGATGTTCTTTTCTATTTCAACTATTTTATTTATATTATATATTTCATTTCAACTATTTTATTTATATTCTATATAAAATATTTTTTTCAATTCCTTTATTTTTTATAAAAGTAATTTTAAATATTTAAAAATTTTAGTTACATACAATTTATTATTTTCTAACTTAACAAATATATGTTGAAACGAATGTTCGAGTTTAACTTTGTTTCTTTTTTACAAGCTTAAGTTTTATTTCAGCTTTACTTAAATTTGGTTCGTTTCCATGTTATGGAATTCTTAATTTATTTTTTATTTTTAAATTTATTTGATTAGTTAGTAAAGTTGATATTACAAAACAAATTTATTCATTCGTTTTAAGATTTTATAAAAATTTATTTACCAGTTTGATAAAAGTTTTTAAATGAATATGATTTACGAATATTATTTACAAATAATTTATAATTTCATTTTTTTTAAACACTACCAAATCGAAAACATATATATTCAACCTCATTCATTTAATAAATTATTTAAACTTATTTACTTAATTGTCAAATGAACATAAAATAAAGTTAAGTGAGCAAGTTGATAAAGTGAGCAGAAAATAAAAATATTTAAGAACAAAACGCAGGCAATGTGGCATTAGATGATGAAACAACAAATTGTGAGTGCCTCTTGATTTAATCAAATAGTTGATGAAGATCCGCAAGAGCTCCGACTCTTCCGGCTCAACTGTCGAAGAGACGACCCGATAGAATCGTATAATCTGACTGACCAAAGCTCGGAGCCAATAAAAAAAAAAATGTAAAGCAAGCCAGCAATCTGTTTTTTCTAATAAATTAATGGCAGATACTGTTCTTCATATTCCATTGTTCTTCACTGCCGATGAACTTTTCGATTAAAACTCCAAATTAAAAAAAAAAAAAAAAAAAAAAAAAAGGTAGACAATCTGAATTCACAGGCACTGGTATTATCAGTTTCAGTTGCTTTGAGTTCATTCATTCCTGTATTTTTTTTTCACTGCAGATCTTGAGTTCCTTCTAGCACACCTGAAGTAGATCCATCAGTTATGGTTGTCACTCGATCGACTTCTTGATTTCGGGACAGGGAAATGGAATTTTTTTTTTTTTGGATGAACAAATAAAAAGAATCTGAAAACCTGAATGAACCATCTGGAAGACAATGCAAGAATGGCCTGAGTTCTTCTAATAATTGTAGGCATTCCATTCTTTCACTTGGAGACAATCAGTTCGTCTGTCTGTCTGTCGAATGTTCGAATATCGACATGAACTGAAGCCATCCTGCATACGAACAATGTTAGAGGAAAAGTTTCGTGGGACAGGACCGATCACTTTCAGAGATTAATCGGATCAAAGATTCGGATATCCTGATGTCAATCAAAAAAAAATTGTTAGAGGAAAAGGTAGAATTGTGTAAATTTTACTAGAAAAATAGAATCTTGCATTTAAAACCTACTTTGCTACTCAGCATGTATAACTTGAGGACTTCACCAACCGAGCTGCAAAGGAACCATCGATACAATGCTTCACTGGGTTTGAGAAATAATAGCCTTCCTCTGAAACAAATTCAGGGGGGACGTATCCATCTACAGAATGGACAGCAAATTCCTGAAAAATAAAAAAAATACCGTCGGTATGAAAAAAAATGCGGCTTCGTAGCTGATATGGTAAGGCTACGTGGTCAAATCAAGTCAATAGTTACGCCAAGTCGGAGGTCAAAGTAACCACAGTTCGAGTTCGGTCGAGACCAAATCTGACCTGACTTCATCAAAAGCTCATCCGAAGCAACCCGAGCTCATTCGAATAAGCCTGAACTCATCCAAATCAACCTGAGTTCATCTGAATTATGCTCGGAGAAGCTCGGCAAATACATCGGCCGACAAAGAGCAGTAGTCCTCCCCACGTCTCCGTAATCTCCGCAATCCCTCTAGGACACATTCCCACGATGTCCCCTCCGCGTCTCTTTAATCTCCATGATCCCTCCATAAAGACACATCCTCACGTGATCCCCTCCACATCTCCGTATTCACACGATCCCTCTTCAAATATAAAAATCCAGATTGCAGGAAAAAAAGGAGTTGACTCTCTAGCTAAGAGTTTACTTTCTCTTATTCTCCCTCTTTCTCCACTTTCTGACTTGAGCGTTGGAGGGATTTCGCCGAGGCAACCCTCGACCCCCCTTCTAACTCATTTCGAGTCCTCATAGATTAGCCAACCTCAGATAATCGTTTCGAAGGAGACCTCGAACTACTACTGACAATAAGCTCGACCCTTCTAGAGCCGAACTGACAAGCAGGCTTTTGACGATCTCGATCGTGCCAAAGTCGAGCCGACATCCTTAAAGCCTACCGGACACTCTCTGAAGGATCATCCTCTCAGGAGTTAAAAAAGGCTTAGCTGCAAAGGAACCATCGATACGATGCTTCACTGGGTTTGAGAAATAATAGCCTTCCTCTGAAACAAATTCAGGGGGGACGTATCCATCTACAGAATGGACAGCAAATTCCTGAAAGAAAAATAAAAAAAATACCGTCGGTATGAAAAAAAAATGCGGCTTCGTAGCTGATATGGCAAGGCTACGTGGTCAAATCAAGTCAACAGTTACGCCAAGTCGGAAGTCAAAGTAACCACAGTTCGAGTTCGGTCGAGACCAAATCTGACCTGACTTCATCGAAAGCTCATCCGAAGCAACCCGAGCTCATTCGAATAAGCCCGAACTCATCCAAGTCAACCTGAGTTCATCCAAATTATGCTCGGAGAAGCTCGGAGAAGCTCGGCAAATACATCGGCCGACAAAGAGCAGTAGTCCTCCCCATGTCTTCGTAATCTCCGCAATCCCTCTAGGACACATTCCCACGACGTCCCCTCCACATCTCCTTAATCGCTATGATCCCTCCATAAGGACACATTCCCACGTGGTCCCCTCCACGTCTCTATATCCACACGATCCCTCTTCGGATATAAATATCCAAATTGTATGAAGAAAAGAAGTTGACTCTCTAGCTAAGACTCTACTTTCTCTTATTCTCCCTCTTTCTCCACTTTCTGACTTGAACGTTCGAGGGATTTGGCCGAGGCAATCCTCGATCCCCCTTCTAGCTCATTTCGAGTCCTCATAGATTAGCCAACCTCAGGTAATCGCTTCGGAGGAGACCTTGGACTACTACTGACAACGAGCTCGACCCTTCTAGAGCCGAACTGACAATCAGACTTTTGACGATCTCGGTCGTGCCAAAGTCGAGCCGACATCCTTAAAGCCTATCGGACACTCTCTGAAGGATCATCCTCTCCGGAGTTAAAGAAGACTTAGTGAACTATTCCATCCCTTGATCTCGGACCGGATCAGTAGCATCTACAATTGTATTTTTTCATTTCGTATATGAGTGTCTCGACATCTAAAGATTGAACCTCAGAATTGTTCATCAGCAACCGAAGTAACAAGGTTAAAGTGACAAAAAAAGCTTCTTAGCTTGTGGAAGGTTTCACATTGGCAGTTGTGCGATACATTAACCCAATTTATATGATTGGCGAGCTAGAATGTATGCAATACAATGAAACGTATATCATTTTCTAAGGATTATCATGTTATATCTCAGCACAATTCATCATTTGCCAGCCTATTGTGTCGATACGATACAATATCAAATCAGTAGCATCTCAACTAGAGATTGAAACCCTAACATGGCATTGTACTTCAAGCATTTAGGGTTCATCAGCAACTCATCCGAAGCAATCCGAGCTCATTTGAATAAGTCCGAACTCATCCAAGTCAACCAGAGTTCATCTGAATTATGTTTCAAGAAGCCTTCCAAGAAGTCTGGGAGGTACATTGACCAACAAAGGACAGTAGTCCTCCCCACGTCTTCACGACATCCCTTCCACGTCTCCGTAATCTCCGCAATCCCTCTAAGACACGTTCCCACGACATCCCCTCCACGTCTCATTAATCTCTATGATCCCTCCATAAGGACACATCCGCACGTAGTCCCCTCCACATCTCCGTCTCCACACGATCCCTCTTCAGATATAAATATCCAAATTGTAGGAAGAAAAGGAGTTGGCTCTCTAGCTAAGACTCTACTTTCTCTTATTCTCCCTCTTTTTCCACTTTCTGACTTGAACTTTGGAGCGATCTCGCCGAAGCAACCCTCAACCCCCCTTCTAACTCATTTCGAGTCCTCGTAGATTAGCCAACCTCAGGTAATCGCTTTAGAGGAGACCTCGGACTACTACTGGCAACGAGCTCGACCCTTCTAGAGTCGAAAAGGCTTTTGACAATCTCGATCATGCCAAAGCCGAGCCGACATCCTTAAAGCCTACCGGACACTCTCTGAAGGATCATCCTCTCCGGAGTTAAAGAAGACTTGGTGAACTATTCCATCCCTTGATCTCGGACCGGATCAGTCATTTACAGTTGTATTTTTTCATTTCGTATGCGAGTGTCTCAACATCTAAAGATTGAACCTCGGAATCGATCATCAACAACCAAAGTAACAAGGTTAAAGTGACAAAAAAGTTTCTTAGCTTGTGGAAGGTTTCACATTGACGAGTGAGAATGTATGCAATGCAATGAAACTTATATCCTTTTCTAAGGATTATCATGTTATATCTTGGCACACTTCAACATTTGCCAGCCTATTGTGTCGATACGATACAATATCAAAACAGTAACATCTCAACCAGAGATTGAAACCCTAACATGGAATTGTACTTCAGGCATTTGCAATAGTTATAAATCCTCGACACCTAAGAATGCTCAAGTTGTGATACTGATCATGTACATAAGCGATGGTTATCAATGTCATGTTTTTGCATGTTCCTCCATTTAATGAATGCAAGATCAAGCTTGAACAATGGATTGCAAGAAACAAAATGAAAATAAATTACAAAATCTGACCAAAACTAGAAGATCAGAGATAAATAGAAGCCTTAGCACTTGGGATGCGTACACAAGAAAAGATGTTCAAGGAATTAAGTTAATAGTTCATACAGGATGTCTCTGAAGAAATGCTGCCACCCTCCCCTCATTTTCATGATGATCGATGGAGCAAGTACTATACACAAGCACACCGCCAGGCTTTACCAACCTATTCATGTTTGTCAAAATTATAAGATCGAAAGATGTGCATCCAGTATTCTCAAAGCAAGAACATGGATAGTTGGATACGAGTCATAAGCATGAGAAAAGAACAGTATATCTAGAAAGATACAGATTTATATAGATTAAAAAACATAAAGGGCAGCGTAATTAGTCAAATGCTCTGAAATGTATGGTTGTAGCAAAAAGTTACAGCAGCTCTCTATCCAGTTGAAGGCTATAATAGCGAACTGCTCTGAAAGATTCATCTGGTATTTTGAAATTAAAAGGCAAGACGTAGAATGAAAAGAATCTCACATGGAAGCTGCATCGAGGAGCTCATCTTGCAAAACTTTCAATTGCTCAAAATCTTCAAACCGTCTGTTCCAGCGCAAATCTGCCCGCTTTTATCGAAGAAGGCAACCAAAAAAGCAAGTGGGTGAGGAAAAAAAAAATCTAAAAACACCATCAATTTTACTCAGGGAAAAAAGGTATGTAGCTTTGCACGATTTATCTTAATCAATTTAGTTGACGAAATCCGTGTTATAATAGAATAAAAGAAACATGCATCTTCACTAGAATTTGAATATGAATCGAATCAGTTTCTACTTTCTATTTTATAAATTCAAAATCCAGAATTTCTTAAATGGGTCAAATAAATCAGTGGGTCCAATTTGGATTAAAGATATGCAGGAGAGGAAGGAAAGCCTCACAAAATGAGAGACAGAACTTTATCATTTATATACATTTTTTTTTCAGTTTTCTACCTAATCCTTATATCTTATCCAAGTAATTGGACCCTCAAGTACCTTGGAGAGGACACCCAGTCCTGAGCAAGGAGCATCTAACAAGACTTTGTCAAACTGAATATTATGCATTTCCTGCAAGGAAGAAAATATAACTTGAAATAAGATATACCCAGACCGAAAACAAAATGCCCAACAAGCATATTACTAACAGCAAAAAAAAAAAAAAAAATCTATCTTCCACAAATTTTCCTTTTTTCTTTTTAAAGTCAAAACGACACATGAATACTATAAATAAGGATGACTTGTTTAGTTATTTTATTTTTCTCTCGTTTAGCTGCAGTTTAAAATGATGCAGATAAATAGAGTTCAGAAAAATCTAGATCAATCATCAATCAGGGTACAATAATATTATTTTACCTCAGAATAAGCTAATTTGAGTTTATGATTAGGAGGGATATAGTTGTATTATTCTAGTAGAAAAGGGGAGATTCTAACATAATATCTACTAACTACATATCCCGCTTGTAAAAAAAATCACAGCTATATATATATATATATATATATATATATTCTAACAGCCATATAACTACACTTCCCTCAAGCTGAATCATAGAATTGATTGATGTCTAGTTTGCAGGAAAAAAAAAAGACAAATTGTGAAGAATTGACAGAAAAGATATTATTTTAGTATCTATTCCTTTGGCATAAACGAAGGCTGAGATAAAGTCTAATATTACTCTAAAAGTTGAGGAGATCTTAAGAAGGAAGCCAAGTTAAGTTTTGGCATCGACTTGTATCTGGATAAAAAACAAAGAGGATATTGGAAAAGAGGAAATGGCTAATTTATCCACTTCGAGTGCAATGAAGGGATATATAAAATATTTCTGATAAAAATAATATTAGGAAAAGAGATACACTGGGAGAAAGAAATTGATCATTTGACCATAAAGGAAGCAGATGGAAGGAGAGACATAGCAACAAAACTAAAATGGATTTTGAGGAAAGAGAAATGTTAGAGAGACAAATGGCAACTAATATCATCTTAAATGATAGAGCCAATATATATGGAACAATAAAATTGAGATAAAGAATTTAGCGGTATGTTACCTTGAGAAAAAGAAAAAAAGATGGCATGCCATTCAGGTTTCAAATATTGCAAAATTTTCATTTGCCTTCTTTTATATACTAGCTTTTTCCTTTTAACCAACAGGTGACCCGATTAAATTTTCAGGGTCACAACAAGTCATATCCACAGAAGGCCAATATGCTGCCAGGTGGTTCCGAAGATGGCTAGAACTAATACATGTGTGGTGCCACAGGGTTGTTGATGTCTATTGTTTACCAATAGATGGCTAGTAACAATGGAAATTGATGTGTGGAGGTGCAACAATAGAAGATACTAAGGGATAGAGGGTTGTGCAAAGGCATGGAGACAACAGAATAAGACAATTACAAAGGTCTTGCGCTACCAAAAGAGGAGAGGAAGCAAGAACAGTAATGATCTAATGAATGTGCCATTGCCCATTGGTGCTGGCAAAAGGAATTATTATAAGGGATGATAATTGGTGATGGAGGAGATTTGTTATGCAGAAACTCTGTTGAATGTTGCCCAGGACAATAAGTGAGAGAAAAGAGCAAGTCAGGAGGATGTTGGCAACCTACTTGCAAATAGTCAAGGATCTATTTGTAAATATGCAATTACACAATATGTAAAATAATAAAATAAGATAATTAATACAGCTAGAGGGGACTATCTAGGGAAATTTACCCTAATAATTTGTCCATTACAACATGGTGTCAGAGCCACCTCGTGTTTGTTCCCATCATGCGATCTGAGCTTCATACACAAAACTGCTCTTACTGTTGGGATTCTGTTCCAGTCACACAATCTTCTTCTTGTGGGTTCCAACCATCTACTTCATCGCGAAATTCTTCTGTTGCTTGCATCATCTTATTCCTGCTGCACATTCTTTATCACCAGATCCACACAGCTTGTGCATTGGCTTGCTTCCTCTGCAGGAATCATTCACGAGGATTTTTGAAGAGCTCTGACACCACTTGCACCGTCAGATCAATAAAGGTTGGTAATACAAATGGTATAAACCAAACCATATCCTTCATATCGATCCACACAAATAGAAATATGTACCAGCACATGAAACAAAGGTTCTGATCACAGCTTCTTCGGATCGGTAAATGGATCGTGTTATGTTCATGAGATTTAATGAATGCACCAAGGAATTAACATGATATTAGAAGAATGACAGTAGATTTCTAATCAGAACATTCATAAAGATTAGATGGATATAAGGATTGTTATGATAAATATGCATTTGCTTGATCAAATTTTGTGAACTGTATACTCACAGCGTATAACCGAAGGTCGGCATTGGTTGTTGTCACCACATCATGGACATTATGTAACCTGGATGTTTCCTTAAGAATTCTTAAGCGTCCTTTGTTTATGTCTATTGCCAATACCATACCTGGAAAAGAGAATCAGAGTCAAGTTTTTAACTAATCTCTAGAAAAAGGCAAACCAAGACTGAATGCAAAGTTTGTGACCCGAAGACAACCAGCCCCAGATAGGGCATCATTAAAGTCAATTAAATGGAATTTATTCATTAGACAGTTACATGCTATAAAAGTAGTTCTAAGTTTATAAGACATGTCATTTTCATTTCCATCTGTCTCAGTCGAAACTATCCAATGTATTCTAGAAAGAATGCATTCATAATCCTACAAGCTTTCATATTTTCGACAGTGCACAATATTTCCATGAAACACTTATGAAGGTAACTTCAAATTTCTTTCATGGAAAAGTGTTATTTTTGGTATAAATTTCAGTGAAAAGTTATTGCCCAAAACCTGGAGGAACCAGATTATCACGATGAACCACTAAAAAGTTGCTTTGGACATGAGAAAAAACTATATAAAGACTATATTTTCACGCATAATATTACCTTGGCCTCTCAAACGTGACGCCATAAAGAGTGTCTTTCCACCAGGGGCAGCACAACAATCGATGATGGTATCTCCTGGGTGTGGGTCCACAACTGACACAACTAGACCTGTTATGAAATATTGTCTCGTGTCAATATATTGTCCAATACCTTATAATTATCCAAACATCTATAAGGAAAAAAAAAAGAAATATTATGTGATCTAAAATTGGGGGAAAGAATTTAAGATTTGTTTGAAAAAATTTTAGATTTTAAATTTTTACAAGTTAGTTAGTTATTGGGAACAAGTCACTTAGGGTTTGTAATCTCTTTTTTGTCTTCGTGTTCTATAAACCTTCATGTAAACAACTCTCAATTCTAATAAACTTTTCCTCTTTGTGAGATTTCTCCTTTTTGTAAGATTTCTATATGTGAGGTTGGTTCTTTGTCTGAGTTTTATTCAGTTTGAGTTTTTTGCAATGCATTGTCAGTCCGTTCATAAACTGAAGGGAAAGGAATCGACAATAGCAGAAAAAATCTCAATGAAAAAGAAATATATGGAAACAGAAAAGGAAGAAAGGAAAGAAAAGAATAAAAAAAAAAGAAAACTAATTGCAGCTGGCTGCTGCAAGGCTACAGCTACAGCCAAGCGTGGCCGTGGGCTCTCTGTGAGGCCACTGCTGCCGTGCGAAGGCATCTGGCTTAGGGGTGTAAACAAACCGAATCGAATCGAATTTTTAAAAAAATTTAGTATTCGAGTTCGATTCGAAGTTCGAATTGAGATATTCGAATTCGATTCGAAATTCGAAAATTTAATAATTTTGGGCTCGAATTCGATTCGAATCAAAGCTCGAGTTCGGATTCGATTCGAAATTTTCGAATATTAATTCGAACGGCTCGATTACTATTCGAAATTGAGGCTCGATTTAATATTCGAATGAGGCTCGGTTTGATATTCAAAAATTAATACTCGATTTAATATTCGATTTTTTTTAAAAAAAAATCGCGAACAGTTCGCGAATAGTTCGAACAGTATTATTTCGGCTCGAGTTCGATTTGAAAAATATTTGTACATATTCGAGTTCGGCTCGAATTCGATAATTTCGAATTCGAATCGAATATTATTCGAATCGGCTCGAAAAGCTCGCGAACCGGCTCGATTCGTTTACACCCCTAATCTGGCTAGGCGAAGCCGCCATGTCCTCATGGAGGCCTTGTGGCTAGGCAAAAGCCACTGCGACCTCACACAGGCCTCGTAGAGCTCCACCTGTGCTAGAGCTGAAGAGTCCCGGTGTTGGTCGGCGAACAGAATGGTAAATTCTGTCCATGCCAATCAGCACGACTCAACAACTTATCCCCAAATGCTACAAATATATATTCTTAAGATTGCATATAGAAACAAATATATATACTAGGTCTTTCTTGAATATTTAGTCTAAAAAGTATGGAATAGAAACCAACGAGGCAACCAATAGTGCATTGAGGATGAAAATGGATATAATAACTGGAATTAGGTTATCTATTACTTCACAATGAGCAAGCTTCGAGTTCTAGGTGGAGCAACTGTTTCCATTATTATACTAGGTGAAGATGAACACAAGCACTAAACTTTTCTTGATATCCATTGCAAAACTAAAGATATATCTGTAAAACCTAACCAAAATTGAAATTTGAAAGTACTATAAATCATAAATACTCATGGCAAATATCAAATTGCTATTAAAAGTAATGATTCTTGATAGCAAAGAAATTATGCTCAAAATTTACATGATAAAAAGAGTCTTTGAGATATTACTACCTGCACTTTCATCCTGGACTGAACATATACCTTCTTTAAGTAATCCAGATTGTATTACAGTCTGGGTATAAGGAGAAGTTAGAAATCTGATGCTACGAGTAATACCATAAATTAAACTTGAAAAGGTCACATCAGAATTTTAATCACTAAACTCAATTATGGGACTCCAATGACAATGCTGGGAGTGTACCTTGCTGAGTGCTTTGAGACTATCGAATGTTGGCAAGATAATGGATATTAAAATATCAAAAACAATCAATTCACACATAATAAGAGTAAAAACCTATGCAAAAAATACATGACCAAGTAATACTGGCAAGATAATGGATATTAAAATATCAAAAACAATCAATTCACACGTAATAAGAGTGAAAACCTATGCAAAAAATACATGACCAAGTAATACCAATTTTAGCTACATTGACAATTCTTTTACGGAAGTTTTCAAGGTATGCTGTATGAATATGAGTTTACATATAAGCATATCTGTTTGCATATCATTCTAAATACTAGCTGGTAACAGGCAGTTTGTCCTGTACTTACTGGTCCTTGTCATCAATGTTCCAACTGACGGTGTAATTGTTAGATGAATCCAAACCTTCGTATAGTGTTTAGTCTATTCTCTTCTTGAAAATTCCCTCTGCTATCCTTTTTTGTTAACTTATTCTCCTTCCTTTATTTTGCCTACTTTTCCTCTCTTTTTTTTCATTCATGCCAACAACCCCACTCCACATGGTCAATAAGACACCGCTTACAGGATTAGTCAGGCAAATTCCAAACATTTGGATTATAAAAATAAAAATAAAAAATAATAATAAGACACCACTTCCATAATGTTTCGAAGTCATGAAGGAAGAAGTTTCGTATACGAGAATATAATCAATCAATTCAATGAAAGACAACAGAGGAATGCATTGCGAAAAAATAAACACATCATCATGATGAGAAAAAACAATTCTAATTTGTTGCAATACCTGCATCCCAGTTTGAAGTCGAACAAAATCCTTTAAATATGTTGAAAGTTCAAATGGAACCTGAGGAAAACCATTAAGTTAAATATAGAGAAAATATATGCTTACAAAAACATTCTAACGTTGTAAGCAACAAATTCTCCTGCAATATGACAAAAACCCAGATTTTTGGATGACCAAATTTTAGCATCACATTCCCCTTTTTTTTTTACGTGCACCATTTCAACCCATCTCCTATCCTATCCAAACCACAACTCAAACTCTCTCTCTCTCTCTGTCTCTGGATATCTATGGGTGTATACATACACTTCCATTTCTAGTAATTGCTTGCTTGAGTCAAAAAAGATGGGAACTGGAACTTAAGGTCATGAAGAAATATCATATAACTTGGCAAGAGCAAAATGGCAAGCAAGCAAGTAGCCTATAGTGAAGACAAATAAGGAGATTAAAGCTAAATAGATCAGAAGAATTTCAGCATTAATCCCAAACAATGTTAGTGGAGTCCCCAGACATGGAATCTCTAGAAGACATAGCTATGAGCTAATCTCTACCACCTCCTATGGATGATTTTATTTTCACATTTTCATCTTGAGTTTATAAAAAAAAATGAAAGAATACCTGTCATTCAAATCAGTGTTTCTCCTACTGTCTGATTTCAGAAATCAGAAAACTGAGAAGTTCATTCAAGTTCAAATGTCAAAGACATCTCAAGCAAAACATACTCTAATATCTCTCCTACAATCTATCTTGTTACTTGTTGCTTATTTTAATGATTCATGTTAGTTTGTGATGAAGCTTCCTAAACAAACAACTACACATGAAATATAGTTATCATTCAAGAAAAAATTTCATTGTGACATATCCTCCATCGAGAACAAGGAGAATTAAGGATAGAATCATGATAAGGAAACTTTTCAAAACCAGTGAGAGGTATGAAACCAAAATTATTTTGATTCCTAAATCACATGCTCTGAAATGTAGCAAGTATCCGAACTAGAAAGTGCTTAAGATAATTGTGCTGTGACAGAAAAGAAACTTAAATCACCTTCAAGGATTTCAATTGATTAGCAAGGTCAATTCTTGTGTAACCTTTGGCAGTATTAACCCTAACAGAAACTGGATTATCATCAGTCACATAAAAAAACAAGGTGATAAAATCCAGAAAAGTGTAGCATCAGATGCTACACAAACCTTAGTCCAAAATAAGGATCACTGTTATTCCAATTCATTAGTTTCACAGATTCCTCCATCCCCCACAGGTTTATCCATCTTCTCACCATCCACTGAATAATAGGAAGAAAAACAAAAACTCCATCAGTTTTTGTTTCTTGTTTCTTTACATTCTAGTGACTAAAATAATCTCATTTTAGAAATAATTTCGGCCAAATTAAAACTGAAGTATCAATTAACACAGGGAAATGCTCACCACTGGGTGGGAATGTATAATGGCAAGAGCACGTGCTTGTGAACGATCATCACCAACTACCTTTGGCAACGGAAGTGAATCTGTATCCTGAAACAGAAAGAAAATACATGGTCAAATAAAAATAAGAGGGCAAGAAGATTCTGGTCAGACAAAAGCCAAACAACATGACCAAACACCTTCAGTGAAACCAGCTTCCGCAAAATTCCATTAACCAAATTTCCTGCTCCAGGCCTTAAAGCCCTTTTTGCAAGTTTGACATTCTAAGATTTCAAAATAAGTCACAATACATTAGCTTGTAAAGATAAAAGGAAAATCTGAACAAACAATACCATCTTAATATCATCATCATCATTAATTTAATGTTACTCCGAACTATTTAGGGAATAGTATATGGATATCGTTGCATCATTGAACTCTTTACAAAACTATCTCACTAATGATATATCTTTCTCTACCCTTCGTACCTTCTTCTCTAAATCAACAAAATTGTCCAATTATTAAATTTACTGGTCATCTTTAAAATGTGCATGTCATCTTAACTTGTGTTCCCTCAACTTATATCTTATCAAATTTAGACTTAATAACTCATGGATAGTAGTATTTCAACTTTTTTGTAGTGTTCTCACACATTCATCCCAGAATTCTCATCTCTAATGAATTGACTTCTGTATGTGTCATTTCCAAACTACCAACACTTTGATCTATAAAGTGTAAAGTATAACAGATCGTACCACATAGTCTCGAAAATTTTTCTTTAAGTCTAACAGGACCAACATCTAGAAATAATTGATACAAACTGAAGGCATAAATGATGTGATATTTTGAAACTAATCATGAATAAAAAAAAAGAGAGAAAAAGATTCTATTCCTCTTGCTTTGCAATACTTCCATGAGCTACCAAATCAAAGGTAAATAAAACAACTTATTTGGAAGTTAAATAAAAAAAACGTACCTCATCAACAACAGCATATGGGGGCATTTCTAGCTTGATAATCTCATAAAACCCAATTCGGAGTACCTAAAAGTTAGAGAATGTTGCTAATATGTCATAGATTAACGGAGATTAAAATTTTAGGTCAATGTATCTAATAATGATACATATTGAGAAACATATGAATTTAAACAAACATGAGTTAAATAATTGGCATTGGTTAAGAATTATGTATTGCAGAGAAACATGACCCGAACAAAGATTTCATGCTACAAAAAAAGGCCTAGATATTGCATTTTTTTGTTCATTTGAAGTTCTACTAATGATCTGAGTGTTATAAGGTCATACTTGCAAAAGCAGTGGCTCCATGCTTCTAAACATGCTCTCCTCCTTGCAAAGAGACAAGATGAGATGGTCAAGGTAGCGTCTCCAGCGTACAGTTCCTCCAACTATCTCAGTCACCTACAACAGAGTGGGGAAAGTAAGTTCCCCGAAGAGTAAAGGGTTGATGTCAACAGCACAATATTTGATTTTACAATATTCAAAATTTTGCACATACATTCTTATGAAGATAAATTTTAATTTTATAAAAACAAAAACATGTTGTATGCTACTAATGAGTTTAATGATTGTAATTTACAATTTTTCCCCATTAAGTTTAAACATTCTACGAAATGCCTTTGATTTAAACAATTACCAATAATTTTCTTTAAAAAAAATCAATATGTGTTTATTAATGTCAAAGAAAGACTCAGAAAGGCCTCCTACTTTTCAAAAAAGCTTGAACAAGGCACTCTCTTTCAAAAACTTGTAAATTGGTCCTTTTAAAATTTTTCAAATAGTACCCTTAATCTTCACATAAATCTCATCAATTGTTAGATCTCCACTGACTGTCAACTAGAACTTTGTCAGACTTTATTGACAGTCAGATTAATTTATCGCTTTAAATAGAACATGGAAACTTATTTCCCTTGGTGAAATTTGAGCCCTTCACTTCTTGTGAAGCATCAAATACCCTCTACCAACTCGGTAATTAACTCATCTAATAAAATTGAGAATTATATTGACATTGACATAGTTCTATACAAAATCAACCATTTGAAATATGATTTTATGCAACTCATGTGTTCAAATATGAATTATGTAGCAAAGGCTTATATTAGCTTTCATTCTGATGTGCGGGTATCAATAAACCTCACTAGTTTCACATTTCTCACCGAGCAATGGTAGAACTATGCTTTCCTTAAAAAATGGTAGTCACAGAGGCATCCATTGGCTTCCTTAGTTTCAATTTTTATAGGTAGGCATCACTGCACCTCCCTAATGACATTCCTAACATTTTTTTAATATTTTTAGCATTAGGATAATGTAGAATCATGTCTTGAGCAAAGTGTGATTCTATGCCACAAACATATGCATGCGTTTTTTTACTCTGGTAAGCATCACCACACCCTGCTAATGGAATTCTTAGAAATTTCTCATTTTTGTCACTAGGATAGCACAAAAACATTTTTCTTGGAACATGACGTTGTGCCACAAAGATTTCTATTAGCTTTCGTTCACATAGGTAGGCACCATTGCACCACACTAACACTACATTCCAAGAATTGGTACATAAGTTTTGCCACCACTAAACCTTGATATCATAATAAGAGCAAATAAATTATATAATTAATTGAACATCACTAATATTGATTTTATTTAAACTAATGGAATCTATTAGATATTTATAGATGTGATAAAAAATCTAGAATTTTATAAATTAAAAGGAAAAAATATGCAGTTTCCCCTACTATCATGTTTCAGAACATTTTGAAATTCTACTTCAAATTTGAGGCCCAAAACTGAAAGAAAATTGAATAATTAGAAAAAGCGAGCAATTTAAAGCTACCAGTCTAATATCTCTATCATCTAAATCTCTCGTGCGAAAACCAAGCGTCCTCTCAACGTAACCCATCTCATTCTTTGCCGAATTCCTCCCCTTCTCGTTCAACAAATCCGCGAACGCCCCGCCCTGGTCGATCCTCAACAATCTCACCGCAGACACTATTCTTCGACAAAAAAAGAACAAATTTTGGAAAATCACCAAATAAAACAGCATTAAAAGGAAAACACAAGCTTTTGCTACTTTATGACTCTCGTACCCGCTCGGTGAGGCGAAATCTCAGTATCGAGCGTATTATCATTATTCTTCTTCCTTTGACCCGGAGACCCTACTGCATGATTTTTCTCAGTGAACTCCAATCCAGTAGGGATAAAAAAATCGCAAAAATCCAGTTTTTTTTTCACCTGGGTTGTAGGTGGAGATCCGAGCACTGGGAATTGAGGCGTGAAAGGGACCAGAGAAGGGAGGATGAGCCTTTTGAGGGTAGAGGATCCTAGAAAGAGCGGAAGAGGGGAAGTGAGAGTATAAAGACGAAGCTGAAGCTCCCTCCATGGCTGCTTCGGTGTGAACTCTCGACCCTGGACAACATGGGCGAAAAGATTCTGGATAAGATTAACAGGCTCGATTAGACGCCAACATGGGCTTACTTAGTGGGCCAACAACGATCACGCCTTCCTTAGTGGCCCACCAACATGGCACTTTTTATCCGGAATTACACTTAACTTTAATAAATACTTAAAAAACATACATAACTTCATATTTATTGTCTCTATGGATAAAATCGGATGTCTACTACAATATAAAATTATAAAAATAAAAGTTAATTTCTACGGATGTCAGTCGGAATGTCTGTCTTCTATTATATCTAAGTATCAATACGTTCAAAGATTGACCGTGATTTAACTTTCTCTCTTTAATGTAAGACCGACGAAATAAAGTTTTAGGATTTCACTCTTTTGCAGAAATAATTTTATGATTATCAAAAGACTCTCTTTTTTTTCTTATTTGAACCAAAATAAATCGAGATAAAAACAAACAAATATTTATTTTATTAAATATTTTATTTCAAAAGACATTCATGGTTTCAAAAATCATTAATTCATATCAAATTGCGTCTATCTTATTTTTTAAAAAAAATATTTGAGTATTTTAAGGTTGATGACTTTAAAAAATGTAAATTTAATATAAAATTAAATTGTATATAATAATTTTTAAGACCATTAATAACTTTTTAGTCGAAATTCATTTGGACTATTAAACAATTTGGGCATAATGTCGCTAATGACCCTAAAGAATTTCAAATTTGACAAAAAAAAAAATCAAAGCGCTATCACAAAAATAATATTGCAAATTTGAAACAAATTCGAACTTTTTAAGGTGATTAATAACCCTTTTGTTTACTAATGTTATCGTATAAATTTATCCATAAATATATATATGCATCTTTATTATTTATCGTCCGATCTTTTAGAATTTAATAATTGATTATAATATACAAATGATCGGACGATTAATAATGAAGATAGACTCGGACTTAAAATGAGGCTTAAGAGATGCTGACTTGGGGCACTCTATAATTGTCACAAATTTATTTATTTTTTAGAGGTCCATATATAAATTAGTTTATTATTTATAGAGAGACTCAAAAATTAATCCAAAAATAATAATGAGATGTAAAGATATTTTTTTAAAATCTTAACTAAGTCATCAAAATTTTAAATACGATCTTGAATGGAGATGTACAAGAATATTCACGGATAAATTAAATAGAATAATTTTTTTTATTAAAAAAACATTGATGAATCTAAAATACTTCAAATTAGAAAAAAAAAATAATGAATGAATTCAAAGATCAGAAATAGTGTACCAGTGCCAAAGATAAATCTACGTTTGGTTCAAATTATTATTTATAACCTTAGTTAATTATTAGATAATCACATAATCAATGTTAATGTTAGAAGAAAAATATATAATTTTTTTTATTGGCATAAAGGTATTCGAATCTTCGATTTGATTAATCCATGGGAGTGACCAATCATGTCCCACGCACGGACCTTTGAGACACCTCGCAAACAGCTAAGTCGGGCAAGATCAGAGCTCAAGTGATCTTCACCGGACACCAAGGGTAAATCAGGGAAGCGCTCATAGTTTTTCACGATTTTGTTCGAACTTTTCAATCGTGTCATCCCTAAACAATGATTTAATATTGAAGCCCTACTTCGTCCATCGGGCAAACTTTTGGACCCCAGGAGCATCCAAATGGATTTTTTCTAAATTCGTCGTTGAACGATGTCGTAGCAAAGGATCGAACTGTATTCTACTGTGGGATGTCTCTCCGCTTTTATCGCTGCACCGTACCCCTAGGGTAATAAAATATAACTTATATTGTTTGGTTCAATGTAATGTAAATAAAAATTTATTTGTTTGGAAGTATTAAAATATTAGTTAATTTACCATTTTACTATATTACATTTGGTTCAATTAGAAGATTTCGTTTACTTTGAAATATGTTTGCTTATAGTCATATCGATTGAGATAGTAGTCGTCGTCGTTCGGTGAGATGACAACGAGCGACCATCGGTGACTATGATAGTTGTGTCGGTAATCGATGACGATGGCGGTGATTGATGAGTGACGACTAGCGATCGGCGATGCCAATAATCGACGATGACGAGTGATGACTAACGACCAATGGTTGTGCGATAGACGGGCAAGGGCGATGATCGAGGCCGGTGATCGGCAACGACGATGACTAACGATCGAGGATCGACGATCGACAATTGATGATCGGCGACCACGATCGACGACGACTGCGATCGGTGACGGCGGCGATGACGGCGATATTAACCGCTGGTTGGCGATGGCGACAATTGATGGGCGATGATGACCGACAATCACGGGTCGTGAATGATCAATTAGAATTTTGATTATATTAATAATTTATATATGAAAAATGTCATTTGATAAATTGTTAGATGTATTTTTATTTCAAAGGGTAAAAAAAAAAAGATAATTTTGGAAAAAAAAAAATCATCAAGCTAGAGATCTCACTTTTCGGATATTTTTTCATTCTGAATTATATACTCCTTTTACTGACTTATGAAATATTCATCGTTACTCAATAATTCGTTCGTATTTTAAATCAAATAAATATTTTATTGATAACTTTAAATATATAATTAAGATTATCAATACACATCCTGAATTAAATGCACCTCAACTTGTAGAATGTTGAGAAAAAAATACATAAGTTTAGAGTGAATATGATGTATTTATATCCATCGACGACTATATACTAAAATTAATTAATTTGTTAACTATTGAAAACGGATTTGAAAAGATTAAGGAGCGTTTGTTGGGTAGAAATTTTTTTATTTTTTATTTTTATTTTTTGAGAAAAAAAAAAAAAATAGGAAATGATATTTGATTGGTGTTTTTTCAAAAAATAAAGAAGTATTTTTTTAAAAAATTAGAAAATATAAAAAAAATATTTTCTGTTTTTATTTTTATTTTTCAAAATAAAAAAATATTTTCTGAAAAATTGAAAAACATAAAAAAAAAAATCATTTTTTATTTTCAGAAAAAAATAAAAAAAAAAAATTACGAACCAAACGCTCAGTATTTAAAAAACAGATATGAAAAGGAAAGAAAGGGTAACTTGTTCCTCTTTTATTTACAAAAAGAAAAAAAAAATACACTTCAATTTGGAATATAAACTTTCTATCTCCACCCCTCTCTTCCCTTTTCGTTATTTACGCTCCTCCTCTCTAAAAAAAAAATTAAAATGAATTATAACGTATCTAGATCTATCGATGATTATGTGCTAAAATTCATTGATAAAACTCATTAGTGATTGAAAGGGATAAAAAATAAATGGGCTAGATGGTTTCTCAAGGGTGATTCAAAAAGTATTAAGAAAGAATTAATGATTTGAGTTTGGAGTGAATTTGTCTCCATGTATTAATATTTTTTTAGTTAATATTAAATATTTAAAATGTCTCATAGAAATTTTTTACCAATTGTCTAAGTAAATCCGAAAAGTATAAACAAATTCGAACCAACATGATTTTACCATCCCAATCATCTTTGACGATTGAAAATGAATTAGAATTATGAATCTTAAGCATACGAGGATTAAAAAAAAAAGTGTTAGGAAGTGAATGACGTAGGTTCAGAGTGATTACTATATATTTAAGTCAATTGGTGATTATATATCAAAATTTATTAATGTCATTTAAAGTTAATAAAAAAATTGACAAAAAAACACATTGACAACCTTAAAAGGACTCAAAAAATATCGATGAATTCAAAATATTAATAAATAGTGCAGCCGTATCAATTTTAGAATAAATAAACTTAAGATTATTAATAACTTTTTAATTAAAATTTATTGATAACTTTTTTTAAAATTAAAAACATAGAAGTATTAAAAATGTATAATAATGTTCATTTGAGATAAATTTTTTGAAAGGCACAAAGCTACCAAATACTATTAATCTTATTATGCACAAAAATTTTCAAATTCAAAATATAAATAAATAAATGAATTCATGCATGCGTACAAATTAATCTAGACTTTTTTAAGTTATCATAACTTTTATTAATATTTTTTTACTAAATAATTAACACCTTTTTGAAAAAATATATACGAAACCCAAAGTGCTAGTTATCGATCGAAAATACTTGATAAATTAAAACATCTTTATTTTTTTTTTACCTTAATTTAATTTTGAAAATTCAATTCGACACTATGGACAAAAAAATATATTTTTAAATATTTTTTTATTTACTTTTTTTTTTGGAAGACTCCGATTTCATTTTGGCTTTTATACGGGAAAAAGGAACCTTCGCGAAGAAATTTAAAAAAAAAGATTATTAATATAGTAAATGTACACAAGTACCTATTTCCCGTCTACGACGACCGCAAGGCCCCAAAAAGGAGACTTGTGATCGCGACGCCGACGTCTAGCGGCACACGCGCACCAGCCGGGGCGTTCGCCGCCGTGTCCTAGAACCACGGGCACGAGACACTGGAATTGGATCCGGCAACGGCAGCCGCCTCGGCGGGGAGGACGTAGGTCCTGCAGAGTGGGCACGTTGCGTGCTGGTAGTCGAGCCACTTTTCCAGGCAGGCTTTGTGGAAGAAATGGCCGCAGGGAAGCGAGTTCACCATCGAGTCCGGTTCGAAGCGGGCGAGACAGACCCGGCAGTCGGATGCCCGCTCCGCCGCCCGCCTCGGACCCAAGGCCAAGCCGAATCGGATCGGTCTGCAGCGGCTGCGGAATCGGTCCGTCAGGTTGTGCGGATCGCGACCCTCGCCGGCCGCTTGCTCCGATGGGAGCGGGGGCGGCGCACGGAAGCAGATGAGGGAGCGGAGGAGCTGCTTGAGGATGGAGATTGTGAGGGCGGTGTTGACGAGCACGAGAGTGAGCACGCTCTCCGATGGGGTCGGGAGGCTGGAGAGCCCCATGGCCGTCGGACCGGGAGATCGGACGGTCGTGATTCCACCCTCGGAGCTTTCAGATCAAAGCTTTGGATGCGCCGGGAGTCGATAACCGGAGACGACTTTTACGAGAAAAAAAACGTCTTAATCAGATGTCACAAAGAAACTGAGATTTTTAGCTCGAAGTTTGGATTCATACAGACAAAAGTTACAGAGAGATCGATCGCAAAAATATACAGAAAGATGAAAAATACAGACGGATCGACCGATCGCAAAAAAATTGCAGAATGATTGGAATGCATGGCATCAATTTCTAAGAAACTAGTGAAGAAATACAGAGGAAGCGATCGAGATAACAGAAAAGCGGAATTCAACTTCAAAATTTTCACAGAAAATAAACCCAGATTTTGAAGAAACAAAAAGATGAACAACGATCGAACTCATCGAAGCCAAGCATTGAATCGACGACGCCAGATTCAGGGAAAAAGCATCAAATCAACAAGAAGAAAAGATCCGAAGCACTCACTCTTGGCGACTGGATCGTCTGTTCTGCTCCTGCTCAGAAACACTCCAGCTCGAGGCAAAGTTCGGGCAAGCCGAGCGAGAACGGAGGCGAGCGGAGCAGCCGGAAAAGTACCCCTAAAAATTAAACTGGGAGTTTATTTATAAAAGGTAAAGGGAAGGTGCGCTCACCGCTGTCCTTTTACGTGTCAGTTACTGAGCTTCCGGCCTCGCGAACTTAAGTATTCTTACACTCACCGTCGGTCTGCTCAACCTGTACACTTTTACCACCGCTTCGATCGGCTCCCGCCCACTCCACTCCCTTACCGGGTCCCACCGGGAGGTCCAACCGCAGCGCCGGTGCGTCGGGGTAAACGACATGCCAAATGCTGTTAACTTCGTAATTAAACTGTGTTTAACATAGCAGCCTCTGGATTTCCCTTGAACGGCACGTGTCGCACTGGAAGGTGCACAGGGCCTGTCTCCCATCTGCGACACGGATAAGGCTCTGGCCGATGGGGCCCGCCGCAACTGCAAGCATACAACGTGTGGCTTCATCGAAGGAGCTTGCTTAATCTTCTTCTTCATGAGGCTGACACGTGGATCTTCTCTAAAGATTCTAAAAAAGGCATTATATTATATTAATTTATAACCGTTGGAGGAATATCTCGGCTTGATATCAAGCCAAATGTAGATGGGAATCAAAGATGGTATATTCTAACAAAAGAAATCTATTTTTTTTTTAAATTAGCTTTGCATATTTATTTATTTATTTTTAATAGCATTGAAATATTTATATTTATGATCCGATTAATTTTCGAGAGTGAACGATTCTGTTCTATTTCGAAATGTCTCGTCAATAGCAAAATCGATAAAGTCAAAATTCAAATGATCTTCATCGATCATAAAAAATAAATCAAAAATACACTCATAATTTTTTTACAGTTCAATTTCGACTTCGCAGTCGCGTTATCTCTGAATGACAGTCTAACATCAAAATCATATTCTATTTATCTATTGGATAAATTCTTGGATTTAAAGTCATTCGAATAATTTTTTTTAAAATTTATCATCGAATAATATTATAATAAAAAATCGAACTATATTTTTCGATGAAATATCTCTTTTCTTTTTACTACTCTCAAAAAGTTTGGAACTGTCAAATTAGCGGCCCCCACCGATCGGCTTCTCGGTCATTATGAAGGAGGTAAATCGTGGGTGAGCCTTTGGCCCTTGACTCGGTGGTAAGCACAAGAAAAGATATTTCATCCTAGAGGAGATTTTAGACCCTTCGTCTGAAATCGAATCCAGATTTCTTCTCAAATATCATCTTGTGTTTACCATCGAGTCATTCCCGAAGGAACTTCTCTTTACTACTGTACTATGCTAATGGATAACTTTGCGTATTTAAATTTTTTATGCGAGCGATTAAATTCTCTAAAAAAAAATATTGACCAAATGAGTAAATTAAAATCGCTGAATAGTCTAATAATTTAATATTTTAAAATTTATCATTCTTACTTTAAAAGATTAAGTAAATATTCTATCACAGTGATGAAGATGATATTTAATTTTCCTTGAAATTATTAATGTCTTATAAAGAGACAATTGAATTCGTATTTCACATGCTCGGTCGGATCATATTCATGCACGATTTCTTTTTAAGGATCAGATGTTTACATTTTTTATTTGATTTTTCTTGAAAGAGATAATTCGATCCTAAACAAAAAAAAAATATCATTAGAATAAATTTAAAAAATATATAGATTATTCAATAGTACAAGTAGTTGGGATGTTTTCAAAAATTAAAATAAAAAAAAAAAGGAATAATCTTGCAAAAGAATCGAATTCTTATCGTATGAACAAATATTTTGCTATATATATTTCAGAGTAAAAAAATCCTCTATTTTCTTTTCTTATTAATTAGCATCATATATAGGAGTCTTCGGTTCAATCAATTTTAAAAATGCCCTATTCAATCTTATAGATCTCTGTCGAAATATTAAGTAATTTGAGATTGTTATCGACCATCAAAATAAATCAAAAAAATAATCGTGGCTCAATAATTAAGTTCGAAAATACAATCGCATTGTCTCTATAAGACAAATTCGACATCGAAGATTGAGAAAATAAATTTCCATATTTGTCTATATCTATAAAAGATTAAAATTCAATCTAATGATCGATTCTTATTGTAAGTGAAGTAAATTATGAAGGATTATATAAATTTTGACGTCGTGATCATGATATATATGGATCATCTAAATTTGAAAAAAAAAAATTTTATATCTCTTTCGAAATCGATCTTTATTTTATTCATAAATTTCATCGAACATTTTATTGCAGTATTATATCCATGCTAATATATGAATTTAATTTCAATCCCCACGATACAGTTAGTTGGTCCGTATCTCAGGGAGCACAGCAGAACATTCCACATACAGCAAATATATCAGTAGGAAAACCAAAATATATTATATAAATTATTATTAGTCTCAATTCTTTATTATATTTAAATAAATTTCATTCAAAATAAATTAGAGGTAAAAATTTGAAATTATTAAAATGGATATTCAATTTTTATATTTATTTAAATACACATCTATTTTTAATTTTGACCTTTATATTATAGACAATTGATTGATCATGCATTATCAATCGATTGTCATGTAACAATCAAATTTATTAATCGATTATTAAATTAATTTAATTTATGATCATCATTGTTTTTAATTCATACTTTATTTATAATACTATTATACAATACTTAATATATTTTAAAATTATATTAATTTTAAAACCTCATGGTTATCCATTTCTAAGATATGGAATTCATATTAAAGAGAAGTGAGTTTTGATGATTCTTATCAAATTATGACCTATTACTCGATGATTTTATGAACCTCAAAATTACTTTAAACTATCACTATTATATTCGTAGGAGTGTACAATTATATCCCCGTACCTAGATTTTATAGTTCAAATTGAGATATTATATTTATTTTTAAATCTTCACGATCTTAAAAGTCTAGATGTGAATTTTTTTAAAATTCATATTTCTCAATTTAGACATTGTCTCATTCAATAAAAACTTCAGTAATTTATCACAGGATGCGCATCAAGTTTAGAATTCTTCAAACACAATCTCATAGTTTCATATTTACCAAATGACTCATCTCATTCTTTTTTTATCCCTCTCGTCAAATGTAGATATCAAATTGGCCGGAAAAAAAATGATGCTGGAAATTTAAATCTCAGGCCCGACCCATTGTGTTCTTGGGAATATAATTTCTAATACCATATTTTTTCGGTCATTTGATATTGTACGTGGTATTGAGAATTTAAATCTCAATACTAATATTCCTGAGAATATAATTTTCAGCACCATTTTTTTCTAGGGCAGTTTGATATTGTATATGATGCTGAGAATTGAAATCTCATGACCATTATGTTCATGGGAATTTAAATCTCATGACCACTGCATTCCTGAAAATATAATTCTCAACATCATCTTTTTTTTAGACGAGTTTAATATTGTATGTAGTGTTGGAAATTTAAATTTCATGAGTAATGTATTTCTGGAAATATAATTCCCAGTACCATATTTTTTTCGGTCAATTTGATATCCATTTTAGCGGGAGGGATAAAAAAAGAATGAAGTGTGTCCTTTGATAAATATAAAATTATGAGACTGGTTTTAGACAATCTCAAACTGGAGGTGCACCATTTGATAAATTATTGAAAAAATTTCAAGAGTAGAATGATCATAGTTTGAAATGATTATGATATTTCTAACGTCATCGTTAAATTTTGACGAAAACTCGTTGATGATTTTGTAATGTTCAAAATTTTAAAATTTTTATAATGTATGAATTAGGAAAGTCCTAAAAATCCTTTAATAATTTTAGTGAATAAGTATGATCAACTTAAATCATTTAATGAATTTGTATTAAATTATTTTAAGATTTTAAAAATTCATATTTCTATCTAGACTATAAAAATACAGGTATGAGATTATAATTGTATTTAGGAGGTTTCTAATTTTCATGAATATAATAATCCTAATTTGAGATTATTATAAGATTCGTATGATTATTAATGAATTTTGATCAAAGTTTTTTAGATTTTTTATATCATCTTGAGTACAATCATACTTCTAGACAAAGATTTTATAATCTAGAAAGAGAGATATAGATTTTTGAAATTGATACAACTTTTTAAAATATTTTGAGAGTTGTATAACAATGTTGCAGATAAAAGTTAATTAATTGATTATCATAAATAGAAAAATAGTTATTTAAAAATAGAATAGTGAAATTTATTATTCCATGGTAGATTATCATAGAAGTATTTTGATAAATATGAAAATTCAGGTTGAGTTTTGATAATTTTACACTTAGTCTAGTCTGTATGTAATTTATTGTAAATTTATATATATATATATATATATATATATATATATATATATATATCATCGGGCCGCGATCGGGCCGAATCGCGGCCGGATCCGTGCCGGACGGCCGCTGCCGCCGCCTTCCCATTCGGCTTCGGACGAGCGTGAGTTTGCCGGCCCGTGCCACGGATTCCGGCCGCATTCGCCTGATCCGGCCCGATCGGGCGGCCGATCGCGGGCTGGCCGGCCAAGCTCGCCGTCGTCGGCCCGGATTCGGCGGCTAACCGGCCGGAACCGGCCATCAGCCGGATCACGGAAGTTAAGCGCCGATCGTGTCTTATCCGGCGGCATGGCGGACGGACGGCGGCGTGATGGGCGGGTAACGACGCAGTGACTCGGCTGTCGTCATGGAGGAGGCGCGACGGTTGATTGATCGGAGGAGATCGAAATTCTATATATATATATATAACCAATATCAATTAAATTTACATGTTGAAAAAAGAAAAAGATGATGGACTTATAAAATAAAAAAATATCTCTATTAGTATGAGTTTTTTTTAAATTTAATCCAAAAATAAAATTATGCGAACTCAGGTCTAAAATAAATAATTTTATATCATTGTAAAGATATGTAAATTTTATAGACATTACCGATTAGTATCGGAGTCAAAGTCCAAGTCAACCATATGAGTGAAAATAGTAACCTCGAATGAAAGAAGCTGGAGGCTCTCAATTCTGGATCAAGAGGGTCATACACTAAATAGGAGGTCCGATTGAATCAAGAAGGTCGAACAATTGACATGAAGATCTTGTGGGTTAGATACCAGATAGGAAGTCTAGTTGAATCAAAAAGATAGGACGATTGATAGGAATATCTAATGGGTCAAATACTATATAGGAAGTTCAGTTGGGTCAAAAAGTCAAACAACTATAATTAAGATGTGATCCTTCATTTGAATGGAAGATTGTTGGGAGTACAATCAAAATTTCACATCAGAAAGACATGAACTTATAAGATAAAAAAATATCTTCATTGATATGAGACTTTTGAGTTTAATTCAAAAATAAAATCATGAGAGTTTAAGTTCAAAGTGGATAATATTATATCGTTGCGAAGATATAAATAAATAATTTTTTCATATTTTTTCACCGTAAAATTTGATTATTCTCTTAACAATCCAATGTAATCTTAGTTATCTAGACCCACCAACAAATGGACTTTAGACCATCTCCAATCGGTACCCCTTTACACCATTTTAGCGTAAAGGGAACACTATTTGTTCTTCAATAGAGACACTAAAAATTACATCAAAATGGTGCAAGTGAACAGTGAGCACCAAGATAGTGCTGTACTATTCACTTACATTAAAATGATGTAAGTACGGTTTATTTTAAATAATTATATTATAATATTAAATTTATATTTAAAATACTCTTAAATATTATAAATTAATATTATTTAATTGAATTGAATTTATTATGTAAATTTTATATATTATAAATTTATATTAGTTATTAACTTAAATAAGTAATATTTAAAATATTTGTTATATTACTAAGATTATAAATATTTTAAAATTTATAATAGTGATATTTCCGTAACAAACACACAATTAAATATTTAAAATTTCATCCAATATTGAAGTATTTGGAGAATAGTACCTGCGATCACCCAATGTTAATGATGTTGCCAAACTTCTTCATATTGGTGAGCAACTTGATTTTCCTGGTGTATTGGATAGTCTAGATTGCATGCATCGGAGGTGAAAAAATTATCCAACAGTATGAGTTGGACAATATTCTAGTCGCAGTGGAAAGCCAATAATTATTATAGAAATTGTAGCTGATTATAATCTTTGGATATGACATGCATATTTCGATTTATCCGGATCTAACAATGACATTAATATATTGGAGTCTTCTAATCTTTTTTCTAACATTGCTCAAGGTATTGCTCCACCTTCTCGTTATGTCATTCAAGGAAAAGAATACAACATGAGTTACTATTTAGCTGATGGTATATACCTAAAATGATCTATACTTGTTCAAACAATTCATGATCCACGCTGTACAAAGAATAAGTTGTTTGCAATGAAACAAGAGACATGTAGAAAAGATGTTGAGCAAGCATTTGGAGTTCTCTAATCACGCTTTGCAATTGTTGCAAGACCTTCACGTTTTTGGCAGAAAAATATTTTACATGATATAATGATTTCATGTATTATTATGCATAATATGATACTTGAAGATGAGCGCGATATGAATACATCAATTGTTGATCAAGGTGAAGTCCCGTCGACTGCAAATGTTGATACAACAATAGATGACAATATCTGATTTCAAGAGTTTCTTGCTAGATATGAAAGAATCAAAGATAAAAATGCTCACTTTGTCCTTATAAATATATTAATTGAGCATTTGTGGGAACAATATAGTAATTCTGATAATTAAAGTTCATAATGATATATTTTCAATGAAATGTTATTTGTTTTGTGAAAATATTTAAAATATTTTATCTTAATTATTTATGTTTGTGTATTGTCAAATAATAGTATGTCTACTAAATTATTTCCACCAAAATTAACAAGGAATATACTAATATTTATTTTCTTGTAATTAAAAATACAATATTATAAAAATTAGTTATTATGTACTATAAAAATATTAATTTTAATAATAATTATGGTCACAATAAAAATATTTAACAAATTAATATGTATGTTGAATAATAAATTATAAGATGGAAAAAAAATACTCTAAAGAATATTCCTTTTAGGGTAGGAAATGATGTGTATTGGTTGAAGTTGAAAAAAAATTGGTATTGGAATGATACTAAATTGGTGTTACAATGACACTAAAATAGATTTTGTGGTCGAAGATGATCTTAAGATATTCAAGAAGCTTACATTAGATTTTGCAGAATCTTACATCACATACAAAGGAGTGGAAAGTTATGGAAGTTACTATGTTGACCATTTGAATGGTGAAAGTCAAATGACTTGAAGAAATCAAAAGGAAAGTTTAAGAGATTTGTAGAAATTTATTTAATTTTCATTTTTCATTTTTTTAAGAAAATAGGAAATGATTTTTTTTTCGTATTTTTTAATTTTTCAGAAAATGCCTTTTATTTTCTAGAAAATAAAATGGAAATAAAAAAAAATATTATTTTTTTGTTTTCCAAAAAATACATCTTTATTTTTTGAAAAACGAAAATAGAAAATGCCAACCAAATACATTTTCTTATTTTCTCAAAAAATAAAAATAAAAAATAAAAAAATTTCTACAAACCAAAGTAAAATTGCTGATGATACATTCTCTCTAAATGTCTAAACATAGCATGTGAACTAGAGTTTAGTCGAACAAATACCAACTTCTAGCTAAATCAACCAATGCAAGTAAATCTAAACTCAAGTGAATGTCGATAAGATGCTAGTAAAAGTTTTGAAATCATTTAAGAAAATGAGTTTCGAAATAAGAATTGCAAAAGTTGAGAATCTGTCCAACTAGTAGCCCCCTGTCATCCGTCCCAGGGCACGGTAGCAAGACAGGGAGGGATTCATCTGAAGCCAGAGGGGATTTTAGACCCCTCATCCGAAATCGAACTCTGCCCATTCTGCAAGCAACTCCCTGCCTTACCATCGTGCCGTCCCCGTAGGGACAAAATAAGAACAAAAAATAATATAAGATTGTTGGGTCGATCGAAGATTATAAGTTTAAATTTATGACTAAGGGTTATCAATAAAAAGGATATATGGAGAGCATTTCGATACCATTTGAGTTGACACGATGGAAATTCTCCTCGTTCGATGGAAAAATCAAGTCAACCGTTAAACTGAGATAGAATTTAAATTGGGATTCAGCCAACTTAAATACGAGTCAATTTAAGTCTGTTCAAATCATGCTCGAGCTCGTTTCGACAATTAGGTTGACACATTTCCATGATTCTCTTTCGGAAGCTATATCTCCACGTCTTCCTCCTCAAAAATAAAAAATATGTTCTTCTTTTCCTATATAAATCATTAAATCTAAGAGGAGAAACAAAGGGATCAAGTAATATCGAATACTTTTACTCTCTCTACTTTACACATTTATCTTTTTTTTTTTCATTTTCTGACTTGAGTATCGGAGGGACTTTGTCAATGCATGTCTCGACCCCCTTCTCATCCAGTCAAATCCTTTTAGACCTAAAGTACTCCTCGCTTAGGTAGCCGATATGAAGAAGGTCGACCTCTCAAAGTCACATATACGTCTAATTTCTCAAAGTTAATTCCATTGACGACCAATCTACTGAGGCAAAATTCAATAGGATGAAGATCTATAGAGGAAGGCCGATCTGACTAGTTCGACACATCGAAAACAAACCTAATTTATATTCAGTCGGTCGAAGGAGTTCGATTGTGCGAGTATCTTATTGAGTCCTCCCATGCACTAATCTAAGACCGAATCAATTTATATTGATCTTGGACCATCGGAGGAGACTACCCATGATTATGCAACTTAGGTAATTTGAGACCGAAGCTCAAATACTATACAACAACGACAATATATAAATCAACACTAGCTATATATCACTTTTGATCATATATATAAGAGATTGCCATGTCGACACGTGTCAACAAGTGTTAATGGGGATTGTCTGAGGCTGCGATGCTTCATCTATTGAAATCCATGAATCAATTATATTGAATGTTGTTGTGGTTGGAAGTGGAGATGACTGAGATGCTGCGAGGTTTGCCTTCTGAAGTTCGGAGCTAGAACCCAGTGTCTCTTTGAGGGATAGAGGACTGAAGCTAAGAGACACTCCTTGAAGTGAAGGGAATTTGAACCTGTGAAGGAAACACTCAAGAGGACGTAAAGGGGACGTCGAGAGAGACTATGACGTCGCCTCTCCGATGCTCAAGTCAGGGTCTGAGAAAGACGAGGAAAGTTGAATAGCGAAAAGGAAAGAATCACTCCACTTGTCAACTTACCTCTTTTAGTTTATATAAGATATATATCTCTCAAGATCCTGTGCACCTGTCCTGTATATGATGATGAGGAGACCATAATGGTAGTCATATTCTCATTAATTAATATTATCAAACCAATTAATGAGAGACATAATCCTATAAATACACAATAGAAATTAAGAAAAAGTATACTCTACGACAGACATCGCCTCGATATCAGAAATCGTATAGAAGGATAGACATGATGTCAAAAGAAAATCTTTTTTTTATATACTCGAATTGACCTAGTAAAGCGGACTATTACTAGGCCAAAATATCATACTAGGGGTTAAGACATTTGAATATAACTATTGAGACAAAGCATTGAGCCAAGGTATTTGAAGATAATTGACGAGACACGACACTGAACCGAGGCCTTTGAATATGAGTTTACCGATATTGCTTGTCTTTCATGGTTTTGGGTTGACCCGGCTTGTCCTTTGACTTAGGCTCTAAGTCAATTGGATTGCTGACTTGACCTAACTACCAAAGTATCACCCGACGAGAAATTTCTTGGTTTCTTTGGCTTTTTGTCCTCCTTTGAGGGAGCAGCATAGGCATAGGAATGAGAATGCTTTGCCACGGTGGTAGTTGGCATTATACCGGTGGTTGTTATTTTGACGGATGTAATTGAGCCGGACAATCGATTGATAAAGTCGTTACAATAGACAAGATTAATTTTTTTTTTAGACGTATGTTATTTGAGATTAATATCTTTTCACTTAAGAGATTATTCGATGATTTATTTTTTTTAAAATGTTATGAGATCGATCTGAATGAATATATTTGAGGCGAACATTATCACTTTTTATTGTAATTATATTAGAGTTTATTTCAGACCGTAGACCGCGACAATATATGTAGCTTTACGAGCCACACGGGCCAAATGATTCGATCGGGCTAAGAGGACCAATGGGTTCAAAAGTTGGTGATCTACTTGATCAGAATGAACTATCAATTGACGCGCGTTTAAGCCTCCGTCACATTGAGTTTTATTCTATTTTATTATTATTCACTGAGTTTTTTTTTTTTAATTCTTTTTATCTCGATTAATATGCATAATTATTATATAATATTCTCATTGGTATAATAATTGTTTTTTTTATTGATAATTTAAATATGCAAATTTTACATTTCAATTAAATCTTGAAAGTGAAATATCAGATAAAATTTTTATCTATCGCTAAAATAAATTATATATATATATATATATATAATTTATCCATGACTACATAATTAAGTATCGATGAATATTTTTATTATTCATCATTTGATCTTTTAAAATTTAAAGATTAAATTATAGTGCGCATCCGATCGGACGATAGATAATAATGAAAATGCTTATAAATGAGGTGTATAGAATAATATTTCTTTATATATATATATATCGTTCTTTAGGATTCAAGTATTGAACTACGTATACAGTACGTAAGTCATCGGACGATGAATAATAAAAATATTCATCAATGAATTATATATATGATAATATATATATATAGACTAATATCAAGTATTCTTTCGATCCGAATAATTTTGGAGATAATTGATCAGGTTCTATAGAAATTTTTCATCGACCATCAGAGTACATCGGAAAATACTCATACTAACAATTTCAGTATTCTTAGTTTGTCATGTCATTTAAAATTTTTTTTTTATAAATTCATCGTAAGTAGCTAGGATCGAATCGTAAATATCTTAAAGTTAAATTAAATATTTTACCGTTGTCCCGAAGGTCTAATTAAAATATATATTTATTGATGGCTTATATAATAGGGTCATTTTCAGAAATTATTCCACGAGCAGCACAGTAGGGCCAAAGAAAAGGGCGAGCATGAGATAGCACAAAGCCAGGTACTAATTAATTAATGCATGGAATTGAAAGAAGAGCATTATTATTATTTGCTGCTGGATCCCCTCCAAATCTTATTGCTTCTTAATTATTCTAACCATTTTCTTACCCCCCACTAATTATGAGGCACAACAAAACCCCTCCTATTAGGGAAGTAGGCCAATGCAAAACTACGTACCTTTTTAATTTACATGCTGCATATATGGCCCAACGAAACCTTCTATATATTATATATAGATTTCTTATTGCTCGATTCTATGTAAAAGATTGTAATCGTCGATCTAGCGATTCTAATTAATCTATTTTATGATTATTATGAGAGAAATAAATTATGAAGAATCTTATGAATCGTGACGTAGTGGTCAAAATATATGAAAATTATCTGAATCTAGAAAAATACTTTAGACCTCTTTCGAAATCGATCCATACTTTATCTGTAAGCACTGTCTTACCTTAGCCATGTACCACGTCATCCTCATAGGGACTTGTTGCGCGACCCTCACTGTGCATGTATGCATGCTAATTTTTTTCATCATCCGATCAGATAAAATTATACAGTATTTTCATCGTCCATTGACTTCATCTCCGATGAATACTATAGCTCAACTCCTGAATCTGTCGAAGTCAATGCAGTCGTCGTCGTTGTCGTCGCCATCTGACCGACTGTACTGTAGTTAGATTCCGATCGAATTGCGGCTGCAGTCCAACCCGACTTATATTCTGAAAGAACCATGGCCAGATTTGGTCGGCATCTGATCGAATTGTGGCTGTCGATGCTGCGACCACAATTCGATTGAATTTTGATTGCAATCGTCGTTGGCGGCCATAATTCGATCGGATTTCGATCGCAATCCAGTCGGAATTCGATCGCGATCTGATCGGACTCGAAGTCCGATTGGATCGCGGTTGGAATCCAATCGGAATCAGATTATATCGCAGTCGGAATACGATCGATTTATGATCATTGATAGTCGTGAGTGACTATAAATCGACCTAATATTCCGGCCACCATTCGATTGGATTTCGGCTACAATATTCTAGCCGAACTCCGATGCAAACTAGGTTGCAATCAAATTTTGATCGGATCATGATTAGAATCAGGCCGTTCGATATCGATGTCGAGCGATGTGGGCAGCGAGAAACTCCAACAGAAAGAAATATTATGTATTCTGACGATAAAATTATTATACATTATTCGTTACCGTGCACAAATCGTGCTCCATTACACGTGCAGTATAAAATTATAATCCGTTAAGATAATGTGTTTTAGAATTTATTATAAAAAATTTATTTATATATATATATATATATATATATAAAGGATTAAAAAAAGTAAATAAGAGGGCCACAGTAGTGGTAATGGTGGACAGTTTAGCTGGCTTTAAGCAAAGTCGATGATAAGGGAGAAGATCAGGAGAGGCAATTAAATTAAAGGTAGGCAAAGTGGATGGATCAGTATTAGTTGGTATGATGCTACATGTTGTTGTTGTTGTTGTCAGCTTAGTAGGAAAAGACAGATAAGTAGCATCGTCTCTTAATTAAAGTGGATGGATCGTCTCTTAATTTAGCTCTCATTAGCCCAATTGACAAGTGTAAAAGAGTAACTAGACATGTTTAATAGATTGGATCAATTCGAAATCGAATAGGAACCAATTGATTAAATTTGGAACCGGAATCGATTCGGATGAAGCGGTTCCGGAACCGAATTGGAACCGTTCCGATTCCGGTTCGATTGGAACCGATTCAGAACCGTTTCGGAACCGATTCTGATTTCAATTTGGATCTAGTTTCAGTTGCTAATTTAAAGGTAGAAATTCTTAGCATGTTAACATCTCTACAAGATTATTTTGCGATAGAAAAAAAGAATAGGATTACCAACACGTTAGATGAATTTTGGAAGCTCAAATTTGAAGATGGTGGTTTGGAATCGTTTCGGAACCGGAACCGGTTCAAATCAGTTCCAACGTCGACGGATCCGTAACTGATCAGAATCGAACCGAAACCGAAACCGCGGAATCGATAAGCATGTCTAGGAGTAACTCTTAAATGGATAGAGATTAATTTCTAAAAAAATCATGACTCTGGACTATCGATGGATTTTCTCCTTTGCACTTACTATTTATATCCTGATTTATTTTATTCATCGATAGAAACAATTGAAAGAGATCGTTAATATAACAATTTCATATTTTTAACAAAGGTACGGGAACCGAGACGCTCGTACAATACAATTAGGCTACGTTTGGTACGGGGTAATCAGGCTTGTAATGTAATCGGATTACATTACAAGATGATTTACTTTTTTTGTTAACATTTCAAAGATGTAATGTAATGTAATCGCATTACAAAATAAGAGCCAAGATCCGTAATCTCGATTACGAAGGGAAAGCGATGTAATCCGATTACATTACGGACTCAATATTTGTCTTTACAAATATATCCTTCTTTTATTTTTTTTAATTGCTTCGAGGCGGCCGTACGATGGCGGGCGTACCGTGACGGCGTGGCGGCCGTGACCGTGGCCGCCGGCCCGCGATCGACACCTTATAAGGCTATTTTTGTCATTTTATAATAATATGAATTACATTCCTTATAATAAATATGAATACCAAACAAACGAATGTAATCACTTTTTGTCAAAGATTACTGCATCGATATTAAAAAACACATTAATATACATTATATTCTGAAACTTGATTCATTCTGAGGTTGATTACATTACCCCGTACCAAACATAGCCTTAAAGTTTAGCTTGATTTTCATTTTGGATAAATATTAATTCGTACGTTCAAAATGATCTGTATGTCCAAATTCAAAATTATAATTCAATTCAGATTTATTCATCGAATGATTTAAATTTATAATATTAAATTATCAATTTTGAAAGTTAGATCAAATTGAACCGTTGACAGTTGAATCATCGAAGCCGAATGCTTCAAAGATTCTATTGGATAGTCAGATCTTCGAGATCGAGTGCTCCAATTCAAAGTCGTACTTAGAATCGAATTTTTAAAAAAAATATTATTCATGAATTAATTTTTAGATCCCTCGTACTAATTTTTGATCCTCTTGTAAAATATAATTTAGATATCTTTAGAAAGTGAGTATGAGACGAGCGCCTCTTAGACCTCACTCTGGTCCGAGTCTAACTAGCTCCAAAAGTTCGACTGGACAGTCGAGTTTACGAGATCGAATGTCTAATGCCAGAGTAGATTATTGAAAAAATCGAAGACTCCAGATCTATGTTCAATATAGATTCTTTAAAACAGATTCACTCCACATTCACAATTATACAAGGTTTTGGTGGATCATCCATTTCTTAGGATACAATGGCGAATCACAATCTCCACCAATCATAGATAATCATGGATAATTATGGATTTTCATTGATCATATTAATACATCCATTATAATTGAGCAAAAAATAATTCAAATGACAAAATATTTGTTAATTTGCTTGAGCAAATTTTATCATGATCGATCCGACATTCAACGCACATAGATCATATTCGCATATGAATCAATTTGGTTCAATGCAATTCGAAAACCTATCTCCATTCACTCGTGCATAAGAAAGAGTCTCTTTCTATATATATATAGAAAGAAATAATCGTCCTATATAATTCATTCTCATCTATGAGTAATCATAAACATCTCTATTATCCATCGTCCGATCAGGTGAGTACTATAGCCCAATCAATCATTAAACTTTGTAACTTTCATCGTAGAACTAGAGTTTCATGCATAATCAATGAAATTCTACTCCATCTATTCCACCTCTTCATTCACATCTTTAACACAAACTATTTTATTAAGTCGAATCGTCGATCAAAATTCAACACTATTTTTTCGAATTTATTCCGACGACGACGACGACGATGATGAACAGATAAATTTTTTGAATTAATCGAATCTTAAAATTTAAATATCTAATTTTTTTATTAAAAAAAATACACAAGCGCACTGTGCAATTAAAGAAAAAAGAGTAGTAGATGGATCAGCAAGCGGCCACAAATTCAGGGATATGGACAACTTGAAGTGACTTCAAATTGAGTGGTGTCATATATCGTATATGGATGGATCTAAGTGCAATTTTCTTTCCAAAATATCCGATGCTATTGATTATAATAATTTTGATCAAAATTATTATTATTTTTTTAAATTAAATTAGAATAATTATAATCGAGCAAAATTTTAAATTTTAATGCTCACAATGACACACTTGAATTGACATTAGTTTTTGTTATATATGTTTAAAGGTCATCATCCTTCTATTATGAGTTTACAACTCACTATATTGGACCAAAATGAAGAATTGCAATTTTATCGAAAGTTGGTGGTTAGTCATGTCATTTATGCGAACATGCTACCGTACGTCGAATGTGGGAACACTTAGACTCGATTGATCGCCTCACTGAAATCGTCGTTAGATCTCGTAGTGCAACTTATGAACAAATATGATCGCTTAAATAATAACAAAAGAAAAAACACACACAAAATTCTCACACGAATAACAAAAATGCCGATGCTAAATTAAAATCATCGTGCACGAATCATGAGTTGCAAGATCATAATCATAATCTCGATCTCATCGTGAGCTTTCGATATTCAATCGAGCATGCTACACCTATTTAGCATTTCATACATCATTTATTAGATCAAATATTAAGGAACACAATTACAATAATACAAGATTATCATATTTTATATAATAATAAATCTTATGGTGTTAGCTAATTAATCTAATAATTAAGAAGGCTAATTAACCAAGTGAACTAGATTACAAACTAAGATAATTAAATTAGGTTACAAGTTAATTATTATCCAAACAATACTTTGACTGAAGGATAAATTAAAAAACTAGAAACTAATATACATTAAAAATTTATTAATAAAGAGTTTTCATTAAAAATTTACTAAAAATGGCTAAAGTAACATATTGTGAGTTAATCCACTTTAGAATATTGTGATAATTACTAAGATATCGGAGTCAAATTTTATCATTTTCTCTCTTCGATATAGATAGAGTTCAAAATGAATCGGATATTCGTGAATAAATTTAGTATTGAGTTCAATAAAATTTATTTATATTCATTCAATAGTAAGAGACTGTATCAATAATAAATAAGCTTGAAAACTAATGAGTTTGGTTCGTTAAATAAATTCATTCAATAATTTATATAAATTCAATTGTTAAAAAAATAGTATATTTGAAAAAATGTTCTTGAATAATTTTTGTGTGTTCTTTTTTGAATCTAGTATTTATAACATGTTAAAAATAAAAAATAAATAAATAAATTTCATGATGTAAATTATAAGAATAATAACGCTTGATACTTAGAAATCATTAATCAACATATATTCCCAAAATCGAGTGTATGATTTATGATGCAGATATAGTTTTATCAAGATTTTACATCGAACGATAAACATGAAACGATGACATAATCGTAAACAAAACTTGATTACATTGGTATAGACATCGCAACGTCGTCAACTATTCAATCCGTAGATCTTGCAAGTTGCAGTAAAAGCATGAACGGATTTTTCATAGGGTGTTAGATCGACGATGTAAAAAATATAGGATCAGTTTTTGCAAGATAATGGAAGAATTGATAGAGATGTCTTATATAAAATACAAACAGAATTATTGAAATGGATGAGAGCGTCGAGTATTTTATGTGATTATAAAGTACCTCTAAACTCTAAAAAAAAGTTCTACACAATGACGGTAAATAGATTTGCTATATTATATGACGTTGAATATTTGTTACAATTCGAACACATCAATAAAAGATGAAAGTTGAAGAGATGAAGATGTTAAGGTAAATGTGTGGACATACGAGAATAGATAGAATAATAATAAATGAGAGCATTAGAGAGAAAGTCGGAGTTATATCTATTGAAAAAAAACTCCGAAAAATACATTTAAGATGGTACGGATATGTACTTAGACAATTAATAAATGTTCCAGCTAAACGATATAAAACGATGACAAATACACACATTAAAAGAAGAAGAGGAAGACAAAAAAAATACTTGATTAACAATAATAACATAAAATAAAATTTATTTAAATATAGATGATAATATAGTAGTGGATATAACTGATGACATATAATAATCTATATAGCCGACTTCACCTAATTAATGGGATAAAACTTGTTTGTTGTTGTTATTGCAAGGTCGATGACACTGAATTTCTTCTCGCTAATAGGGAGTGCATAGAACTGTTAGAGTACTCAATCCTACGAATACCATGCCCTATTTATAGATTGAACCAGATGTGTTATAAGTCTATTACCAATAATAGATCCGGACTAACAATTTCTACCCATAAAAATTCACATCTAATAACTCATAATCCACGATTTCATTTAACCAGATTCGAATCAATATCAGACAATCATACTGAATTGAAAAATTCAATTCAATACTTGTAGCTTTTGCGGAAAACACAAATGCGTGCCTTTATGAAATGTGTGAATGAAGACGGATTTCACCTTGACAGAATGAAATCTAGCTGGAACGGTCCATTTGTTAGAGCAATATATATATTATTATAGATGAACAGACGTCAAATCTTGACGTGGAATCTAAAATTTTCATTCAGACTCAGAAATTCTTTGTTATTTTTGACCAACGAATTAAGGAGTATAGTCCTCATGATTTATTTTCCTTCGTCATCATCGGAAAATCGATGATAAAAAATACTGAGAATGAATATAATCTTTTTTTTTTTTTTTTCGCTACGGAATGAAAGGCCTATGAAATGGTGTACATGATGCTCTCAGTCATTCTCCTTCATAATGCTCTGTGCATATCGATCACACAAACACCATGCCCCATGTTAATTTGCCACCTCATCTGTCCCCAAAGCCTGTCTTTCTCCAAACCCTGTTTGATCTGGACACCCAGCTTGTGTTCTGGAGGATCAAATTGCACTAAATTGCAGTGAGCTCGCTCTCTCGGTTCCAAACTGATCATCTTCAATGACTGAAAGCAACTGAGTTCGCTAGGGTGAGCCAAGGGCATCTTGTTAGGATAAAGACACAGACACTGACAACAAATCTCCCACTGCACTGCACATGCTACTCGCTCGAGTGTATATATATATATATAACTCCTGCGCCATCGATTTGTCCGCACTCATCCCTACCACGTGTGAGCCGTGCGTATTGCTGTCGTCGCCGCCGCGCCATTCGGTCACCGCCGACCGTTGGACCGGATGTGATCGACACGTGACTCGCCGGCGGAGCTCAGATTTCGACCGCGCAAATCGATCGAAAACAACCGAATTACACGACCAGCAGTGGCGCGGCCATTGCATATCGCGATCGGGCCGGATTCCGACCGAATCGCAGTCAGAATTCGACGTCGGACGGACCGACATCGACTGTCGGTCCGTCCGATATACTCGGTCGGCCGGGTTTCGATCGCCGGCCGATCGAATCAAGGTCGAAATTGGCCGCCAAAATCGGGCGGCCGATTTCGGTCGTGATCGGGCTGGATTCCGGCCAAATTACGGCCGGAATTCGACGACGGACAGATCGACAGCCGACGCCAGTCTGTGCGTCGTCGGATTTCGGCCCAATCGCGGCCGACAATGGCTACGCCACTGTCGGCCGCACAATTCGATCATTTCCGATCAATTTGTGTTGGATTCCAAGCACTAACCGGTCGGAATCCGACCCTGTTGGACCGCCGGCGAGTTGCGCCCGGTCTGGCGCTTGACGGTGACCGGACGGCGCGGTGGCGGGGAGCGGACGGGCACGGAGTCAGCATGGAACGAATGGGCGCAGAGATTTTCATCGCATAGGAGAAGAATTTTATATATATATATATATATATATATATATATATATATAGTGATGCCACGTGGCAGCAAAATCAAGTTAATAGTCAATTAAATGAGAATTTTTTTTGAAGGAAGGACTCGATTCGATATGATCGGATAATCAATCGACTCGATCGATCATATTTAATTGAAATAGAGTATGACTCGATCAACTCCACATCCAATCGCATCTCTATATTTTTTTTTTATATTTTCATATTGCATCGCATTTTTATATTTCTATCTCTCCGCGTTGTCACATTTTTACATCGCCATGTAGTTATATAATTCTCTAAATAGCAAACTTTTTCAATTCAAATACCTTGTCTTTATTTATCCTATTTCCTATTCTGATTTAAGCGTAGGAGGAGATTCGTTAAAGTTTACTTTGCCGCCCTTCTCATTCGGTATTATTCTGACAGGTTATCTCGAAAGTTTTTCATCATTGTAAGAGTGTTTTTGGCTTAAATTATTATATACAATATTGGTTACGTGATTATTAAATAATTACGAATATAACTTGAGTTGTTTAGTTTAATCCTAAATAAAATAATAAAAATTTATTTATTTAGAGATTTTAATGTATAATTTAATTTAATATTTTACTATATTATCCTTGGTTCAATTATAAGATTCCGTTTACTTTAAAATATATTTATTTATAGTCGTGTCGATCAGGATGGTCATTGTCATCACCCGGTGAGATGGCAGCGGATGACTACCGATAACTGCGGCAGTTACATTGACAATCAATGACGGCGACTGATGAAGGTGATCGGTGGGTGGTGATTTATCGACGATCGGACAATGGTTGGCGGCCGATTGATGTGATAGTGGTCGTAGACGATCGACTAAAGTTTTGATTATATTCGAACGAAATTGAAATTTGATAAAATTTTAAGAGTATTTTAGTTTGAATGGATAAAATTCAAAGGATAGTTTTGGAAAAAAATATTTGTTAATTTCAGAATAAAAAAAAATCCTATCCTATCTAAGGTAATGTAATTTCGAATCATACGTTCCATTTATTAAAATGGCGGACATGCTTCATTACCCAAGAATCACTAATTCCGAGAACCAAAGATTAATATGGATAATTTTAAATTGATAACCAGTATTATTCACGATAACCACCAACCAAATGTGAGACATACTTTAAATTAATAATCAAGATTATTCACGATAATCTCCAACCAAATGCATCTTAAGATCAATGTATGAAATCCTTCATCTAGCCCCAGGGCACGGTGCAACGGGAAAAATAAAAAGATATTTGATAGGAGAATGCAATTCGATCCTCTATTGTGACATTATTCGGTAGCGAATTTAAAAAAAATTCATTCGAATGGTTATGAAGTCCAGGAGTTTGGCCAATGGACGGAGTACGACATTGGCATTGGACCGTCGTTCAGGAATGATCATTCGAGTCGGATTGAATCAGAAAAATTATGAATATTTTTTGATTTATCTTCACGGCGATTCAACTCCGACTTTATCCAATTCAACTATTGACAAGACGTCCCAAAGATCCGTGGGACAGGATAGACCATTTTTAAAAATTAATTGAATCGAAGATCCAGTGCCAATAAAATAAAATCCTTCATCTATATGTAATTCTCAAACATATAAAACAAAATTCCTTCCTTCCTTCCTTCCTCTTGGTGAAAAAAAAAAAAAACTCAGCTCCTTTGCCATGGGCCCATCTGTAACCATCCTGCACTCGAGAACGCCACTATCAGATGATATAAAAAATTTGAAAGATAGCATGTTCTTTGGATCCAGATCCTTTGGCTTTCTGCTATTATAAACAAAACATGCACACTGCTGCCACCACTGCTGATTCCTCCTCCTCCTCCTTCTTCTTCTTCCCAACATCAACGTGGTCATGGGCTTGCCTTCCGACGTACGTACCATCTGCACTAGCCCCTGCTCCTTCACCTCGCTGATTCTTTTCCTTTCCGTCGCCTTTTGCTGCTTCCTGTCGGGCCTCTCCGTCGACGAGCAGGGCCGGGCGTTGCTCGCGTGGAAGAGGAGCCTCGGCTGCGGCTCCGCCGACGCGCTCCGGTCTTGGGATGCTTCCGATGTCAATCCATGCGAGTGGGCGGGAGTCTCCTGCGACTCCCAAATGCAAGTCGTCGGTCTCGTGCTCAAGTCGGTCGACCTCCGAGGCCCGCTGCCGGTCAGTTTCCGACCGCTCCGGTCGCTCAGCGCGCTGGTTCTCTCCGCCGCCAACCTCACCGGTCCGATCCCCGCGCAGTTCGGGGAGTACCGCGGCCTCGTCTCCCTCGACCTCAGCAGGAACCAGCTCTCCGGCGAGATCCCCGCCGAGGTTTGCAGGCTGAGCGGGCTCCAGTCGCTGGTCCTGGATTCGAACTCGCTCCGAGGTGTCATTCCTGACGGCATCGGGAACCTCTCCAGCCTCCGGTATTTGATTCTCTACGACAACTTCTTGAGCGGGGAGATACCGGCGAGCGTCGGGGAATTGGAGAAGCTGGAGGTTTTCCGGGCCGGAGGGAACAAGAACCTCAAAGGTTCGCTGCCGCCGGAGATCGGGAACTGCAGCGACTTGCTCATGTTAGGCCTGGCCGAAACCGGCATATCGGGGAAGCTTCCGGCCACAATTGGGCTGCTGAAAAAGCTGCAGACGATTGCTATCTACACCTCTTTTCTGTCGGGATCGATCCCGGAAGAGATTGGCAACTGCACCGGGCTAACCAATTTGTACCTGGATCAGAATTCGCTCTCCGGTCCGATTCCGCCGCAGCTCGGCGACCTTCCCCGTCTTCAGAGATTGCTCTTGTGGCAGAACAACCTGGTAGGCTCAATCCCGCCGGAGCTCGGCGGGTGCACGCAGTTAGTCCTCGTCGACCTGTCCATGAACTTTCTCACCGGAGATATTCCCGGGAGCATCGGAAACTTAGTCAATCTGGAGCAGCTTCAGTTGAGTACTAATCGGCTTACCGGAGCGGTGCCGAAGGAGATCTCCGACTGCGCCGCGCTCACTGATCTCCAGCTCGACAACAACGAGCTCTCCGGCGAGATCCAAATCGACTTCGCGAAGATGGAGAACCTCACTCTGTTCTACGCTTGGCAGAACAGGCTGACGGGGAGCGTCCCGGCGGGTTTAGCTCGATGTCGGAATTTACAATCGTTGGATCTCTCTTACAACAACTTGACAGGGTCGATTCCCCGGGAACTATTTGGGTTGCAGAACCTCACCAAGCTGCTTCTCCTTTCCAACGAATTGACCGGATTCGTTCCCATGGAAATCGGCAGCTGCACGAATCTTTTGCGGCTCCGACTGAACGGAAACCGACTCGCCGGCACAATTCCGCCAGAGATTGGCAACTTGAAGAGCCTTAATTTTCTGGACATGAGCAGCAATATGATCGTAGGTCCTATACCAGCGGCAATATCTGGTTGCGATTCCCTCGAGTTCCTCGACCTCCACGACAATGCTCTCACCGGAGGCTTGCCGGAGACTCTTCCGAGGACGCTGCAATTCATAGACGTCTCCGATAATCGGCTCACTGGAGCGTTGAGCTCCAAAATTGGGCTGTTGCCGGAGCTGACGAAGCTCAATGTGGGAAGGAATCAACTCTCTGGTTTAATCCCGTCGCAGCTTGGTTCGTGCAACAAGCTACAACTTCTAGACCTCGCCGATAACTCATTCTCCGGTGGGATCCCAGACGAGCTAGGGAAGCTTCCGGCGCTTGAAATCGCTCTTAACCTGAGTTGCAACCGTCTCTCCGGCGAGATTCCAGAGCAATTCTCTGCTCTCGGGAAGCTCGGCTGCCTCGACATGTCCCACAATGCGCTCTCCGGCGACCTCTCCGCGCTCGCCTCGCTCCAGAACCTCGTCACGCTGAACGTCTCCTTCAACGCTTTCTCCGGCGAGTTGCCCGACTCGCCCTTCTTCAGAAAGCTCCCGCTGTCCGACCTCGAAGGCAACCGCGGACTGTTCATCGCCGACGACGCAACGGCAGAGGGCCGGCGGGCGAACAGAGCCTCGATCTCTGTTCTGAAACTCTCCGTGTCGGTCCTCCTCAGCGTCAGCGCCCTGCTGCTGCTGACGGCCGTCTACGTGTTCGTGCGCGCGCGCATGGCGCCAGACCGAGAAGCGGCGGCCGACGAGTGGGAGATGACGCTCTACCAAAAGCTCGACTTCTCGGTGAACGAAGTGGTCCGCGGCCTCAACTCAGAGAACGTGATCGGGACGGGGAGCTCCGGCGTGGTCTACAAGGTCGGAATCCCCAACGGCAATTCGCTAGCCGTCAAGAAGATGTGGTCGTCGTCGGAGATCGGGGCGTTCCGCAACGAAATCGCCGCCCTGAGCACGATAAGGCACCGGAACATCGTGCGCTTGCTGGGCTGGGGGGCGAACCAGAGCACCAAGCTCTTGTTCTACGACTACTATCCCAACGGAAGCCTCAGCGGGTTGCTCCACCGCAGCAGGAAGGCGCCGGTGGAGTGGGAGACGAGGTACGAGATCGTGCTCGGACTGGCACACGCCATTGCCTACCTCCACCACGACTGCGTGCCGCCCATCTTGCACGGCGACGTCAAGGCCATGAACGTGCTCTTGGGCTCACGATTTGAGCCATACCTGGCAGACTTTGGCTTGGCCAGAGTGCTCACCGGAAGCCACTGCGCTGCTTCGCACGAGTTGGAATGCAAGGCCTGTCCTCAGATTGCCGGTTCCTACGGATACATAGCTCCAGGTGATTCACTGTTCTGTTTCAGTTGCGACATTTCGATCAATTTTTTAGCTGCTTCTTCAACTTCGTCTCTGTTCGACAGAGTACGGTTCGATGCGACGGATAACAGAGAAAAGCGACGTGTATAGCTACGGCGTGGTGTTGCTCGAGGTTCTGACGGGAATGCATCCGCTGGAGCCGTCGCTGCCCGGAGGAATGCACTTGGTCCAATGGGTCCGCGACCAATTGAGAATCAGGGGCGACCCGGCCGACCTGCTCGACGCGCGGCTGCGCGGCCGGCCGGACTTCGAGAGGCAAGAAATGCAGCAGGCAATCGCGATATCGGTTTTGTGCATCAGCCACCGGCCCGACGACCGGCCGATGATGAAGGACGTCGTCGCAATGCTGACGGAAATCCGGCACCCGGCGACCGACGAGCCGAAGGAGTCATCGGCATCTGCTGCTGCCGCCGCCGCTGCTTCTCCGGCGCATACAGTGGGCCTGCAAGGCTCATCAAATTGCTCTTTTGCAATGTCAGATTACTCGAGCTGAAGAGAATACATCATCTAATGATAATTTTGGAATATGACAAGATATATCAGTCCCCGTCGTGCCTTTGTAAATTAATGCTCGTTGATATACTTGTATTCAGCATGTAATTGTGGGATACCTGCTCGGTTCCAAGTACTTGGTAGCATAGCTTGTCTTTCCTTTCCACTAGAAAGAACATGTGAAGAAGAAACAAACTGCAGTACAAGCCGAAGGAAACAGAGCCGAAAGCAGTAGACAATAATTGTGAAAACAACGCAATAACCGAGGAGATGAGAGATATCTAAACTCTGGGGCATTACTTGGCTAAAACTCTACAGGAGGAGAATTGGCAACGTCAGTGCGTCACTCTCGCCAGCCTGCCATCCATGGCATTTTGCCTTTGGCCAATGCCTATAATGCAGGTCTGAGTGTTTCTTTCAGTCATGGCATCCATGACTCGAGCTCAAACCTTACGTTTAATGCACAGTAATGGAGATTGGAGAGTAGAGAGTGATGATAAGGATTGAGGAATTGGATTGTATCGAGTAGATGTGGTGCTGCTAATAGTTTTCCTTGTGCTCTGATTATGACCTACAGGGCAATAGTATCCAAATACCTTGTCAAGCTCGGCTTTCTTTGACAGGTTTCGCTAGAGTACAGTGTCTCTGTCCTGAAACCTGTGTTAAAAGACGTGCAAATGCAAAATTTTTTTATTAAAATAATATAAATATCAATTAATGTTTAACTAGAACCAACCACAAAATGGCTGGCACTTTTACAACATGAATTTTCCACGAGAGAAATATTTACTGCCACTGAGTTCAGGTGCCATTGGATTAAAGCGTTCCTTCACATTGTTTGCCTTCTTACCACTCGGCAGTAACTCTTCTGCCCGAATAGAGGCCCTGCACCAGACAAGCTTGATGTTTAGGCAAATTATAAGAAAAATAAATGGCGCAGACAAAAAGTTACCTTAGTTTAACATTTGGCGATATCCTCGGATTGTGCTGAAACTTCTTTAGTTTGTAATTACAATCATTAGGAGACTCGAGAAGGGTACAGACATTTTCTGTCTCCGAAGGTTCGCAGTTCTTCTGCGACAACATTGTTGTTGTGGTATCAGTATCAAACAGCTGCAATTTGATTGATTCTTCTTGTTTCATCCTGGGCTTATTCTCAGTTGTGATTCTTTGTACTTCTCCATGTCTGAACTGAAGTCCCGGTTTGAATTGCTTGTCTGCTTGCTTGGGGTTGTCATTTCTCAGATTGCTAATCTCGTGCGGATCCCAGCACCCGGTTAAACTCTCATTTGTGAGCTCTGTGGAAATAGCAGCATTGGATCTGCGAGCTGGTGTTTTCTCCATGAACTGCAATTTCAATGGTGTCTTCTCGCTGGCAGTTTCGGCCTTGATCTTTCTCCTCATGAGGGGAGCGCGGTCAGCAGAGATTGATCTTCTTATTTGTGGCGACTCGGACCTCACATTTGTGGAGTCACAGCTTTCGCCAGATATGAAAAGAGGTCTTGCACCAGCTTTTTTACTCGAGGATATCACAGAGGAGCAAAGGGGGTTTTGCTGTTTCACCGATGAGCAGCTTCTTGGCTGCAAAACCATCCAAAAAGAAATGCTGATGCATCAATTTGTTCTTCTTTCACACAAAAAGAAATGCTTGGAGACACAAAACATCCTTTACTGAAACTTTGGGTTACTTAGAGAAACAAAACATCCTTTTTTTTTTTTGCATTCTGGGGTAAACCCATCTTTTGGCTTACTAAAACCTCTACAATACCGTTCTTCTAACCTTAGTAATTTCCTCGTCTCGATGCAAAATTCAATTACTGACACAGAATTCTCGATTCTACCTTAACTCTTAGATCAAGGTCTACTAAGAAAGAATGAGAACTAGCAATGTATAAAACATACCACTAAAAATTCTAAAGATTAGTAATAAACTTTGCTCATCATGTTAAGCTCCTAGACAATAAGTAACAGCTGTAGTCTGGGATTCAGTAAACCAATCAAGCTCATAGAGTTCTTTTTTAGTGTGAATCAAAAAGGAAGTTCTGATTGACGAATTGACTCTTTCTGCCTATTTCTTTTTTAGTTCCGCTCGATGGTTGTTTTTCTTATCATCAATTTTCTTAAAATGATTATAAACATGGCCAAATATAATTTATCCATTTAAAGCACATGGTAAAGTCATTTTGGATCATTTTCATGTTACCTCCAGTTTTTTAAATTCATGGTTTGATTGCTGACAGGATTCAGGTTTTCTCTTCGTGCCCAGCTCTAATGGTGATCTAGTTTCTGCCTTTTGCACCTCAAAGGCAATCTGGCGCGTTTGAATTTTCAACTGCTTCAGCTCAGCCTCCTTGCTTTCAAGTGCCGTTCTTAATCTCGATATCTGAGAAAAGATGTAACACTTTGCAACTAACAAAATATATATGTAAATTCAAAATGATCAAGACGAAAGACAACCTCTTCTTTTAGCTCTATAACTTGGCCAGCTTCCTTGTTAACCTGAGCGGCCCCAAGCTCAATCGATGCAACACGTTCAGCAAACTTGAGTGTGCTAATGGTTTCCCCAAATGCATTAGCTTCCGGGTTTACATGAACAAACATCAATGTCTTGGCTTGACCACCTGTATGATAAATCCCATCAAGTGATTCACTATAAGACCGTAACTTCAACATTGTTGTTATTCGGAACGTTCATTAGGATCTGCTGTATTTAAAAAACTAAACAATTTTGATCTGGAAATGGCAGTATTCAACATTACATTTTCATAAAAAGGCATCAAAATCCACTATAAAATTGTTGAAATTCTTATGGGTCAGAATGATAAGCTTGTCGATTGTTGACAATTCCAGAGCCTGCAACCTAATGCAACACCAAAATTGAACCCTCAAATCACATAGCAAATTGAAATGAATTTATTGAAGCACGGAGAACTATCTCACCTCACAGGGACAATATTGAAGGGGATAATTTTTTGTAATATAGTTGAAGCTTTGAAGGAGAGTTTTAGTACAATGGTAAAATTATTGTCATGTGACCTAAAGGTCATGAATTCAAATCATAGATAGATAGATAAGCTTTGGTAGAAACTTCTTTTGCAATACAAGATAAGACTGTGTATAATAGATCATCCTGCATTGGTAGAAACTTCTGTACCGAGTTGCCCTTATAGTTGATAAGCTTTATTGTAACAATAAAACTATGATGCATATTACCTCAAATTGTTTCTTTCATGAGAAGACAGCATATAGGTCATCACTTTCTTTGTTAGTGCTAATGGCTAATTAAAAAATGTATTAACCAAAACACTATGGGGCATATATTTGTAACAAGTTAAGTTTATCAAGTATTTGAAGTGGCTCAAAGTGAATGTTGTGGACTCATATGTAAATTACGTAGAAAGTGAGTGTATTTGTAATGTAATAGCATTATTAGATAGATAGATATAGGTATAGGCAACAGGGGGCTGCTACTTATAGTATCTCATGGGAATTCTTATCAAACTCAAACTCATAGATTAAACAAAAATGAAAAAGCAAATGAATCTCAATAAGCTTTTAATACCTAAAGCATCTTGTAGAACTTGTGTGAGTTTGCTATTTCTGTATGGAACGTGGGAACTTTTCTGCGCAAGTGCTGAGATAACATCTCCAAGTGCAGATAATGACCGATTTATATGTTGAGCTTCTTTTAATCTATCCCCAGTAACTTCAGATTTGTCTACCCTCTCACTTCCCGCAAGATCAACCAGATGAAGACAGCCCCTTAGCTTTGCACCAGAAGCAAATTCCTTCCCTTGGATATGAATTGTCAAAACACTAAGACAGAAATAGAATATAAAATGAGCATTCACAACTAAAATATCAGAACAAAGGACTCTAGAAGATATATATTGCAGCTTAACAGAAAGATATAAACTACCATTCAAATGCATTCAAGTTTTGTTAGTTTCGTTGGTAGGTCGAATGTAGTGGAAGAACATGCAAGACGTGGGTGTTGTATCAACAACAAAGTAATTCCAGGGATGGTCTCTATACAGCACATACATGTATGACCAGTTATTACTAGTACTTCAGCAGCTGCTGCTATTTTTATGCTATAAAATAAGATGACAAAAATGAAAATCTGATTAAACTACTTCAAATTTATATTTCTTCTAGGTGTAGAGTAAGGCCCACAAGTCAAACTGCTAGTCAAGCTGCTTATGAAAAATCCATTAGCTAAAATGTAGATCACCACATCCAAATAAGCCGTGCGTTGCAATTCTAACTTTTTCTGAAAAATAGCTCTTACTTATTAAGCTCTGGCATAAAATGTTTTTCAACAAATTCAAGGAACAAACATTCTGAAATATTCATAATTATCTTCCTATTTACAATCAGATACATGGTCAATTGTTCCTTTAATTCTTTAAATGGATTGGTTGAAGACAAGAAAAGAAAATGATTTCAGTATTTGGTCTTTGCAGCATAATCTTTAAGTCTGAATGTGATGTGTACATGAGCTCACAAACTATTTTCACTCTTTGAGTAAACAGCATAATTAAAATAACAACTGTAAAACAAAATATTCATTTAGTTCCATAAGAGTGTTTGTTAAACTATTTGACAGTGAGTTACATACCTGTGAGAGCGGCTGCTGCGATCATTTAATGCAGTAGCACCCACTGCACGGTTTCTCTGACCAACTTTCATCAATTCAAGAACATCTTGAGTACATTTAACAGCAACTAAACTTGCATCAGGAATATTGAGGCCATCTAATTGAGAGTAGTTCCGTATATCTAATGTTCTAATAGTTCAGGATGCTTTAACTTTCATTGAATATTTGCCTTACTTTAATATTGACTAGCAACCTAATATAATCCTCCTCCTTCCGGAATATTGCCTTACAAGGAACTCATCATGGGCGGAAGTTCAGGATGCTTTAACTTGGACAGAAAAAATAAATAGCCTACTGTCTCCACATAACTGACAGATGAGCATAAAATTTAGCTAATGAAAAGGAAATGTGGTCCTCTAGAATAAGCAAAAAAAAAAAAAAAAAAAAAAAGGATATCTTCTGTCAGAACCATCAGCTACTAAAAGATCCCTCACCTGTTCATTGTAAATTTCAATCATTTGAACTCTCAATTGATACGAGATAATACCTTGTCTAGACTGTGATATATGGAATAAGTCATCTAGTGCTCGAAAGTTTACACCCCTTGTACTTTCTGACTTTATATCTGGACCACTCTGAGAAGCAAAAAATGAGCAATGTGAATTGTGAATTATACCTTTCAAGATAAGCACGAAGAAGAATAGTATCTATGAAGGAGTTACCTCAAGCATACCCAGGTTAAGAAAAGGAATTTTTCTATCAATACGTGACGAATGCTGATATAATTAGAAATGGAATTTCATTTTTCAAAATACAAAATAGCTTGTTTGTATGATTGATTAATAGAACAACAGCATCCAGCCACAGATAAATCGTTGCCGGTTGAATATTTAGAGAACCAAAGCAAACTTGTTGAACTAGATTAACTCTGAATGCAGAAGAAATGGGTGCGAATTCAAAATCATAATAGTCTAGAAACCAATACAAGGTAAAATGTACTTAGATGAAAATTGCCTCAATGGAGGATCATACATGTTTCTTCTTATTCTACTAATGCATATAGCTTGGTCTCAAGAAGCAAAAATTGGAAAAGATAAACACAATCAAGCAAGAAAAACAAACAATCTAATTTTCAAATATGAGGATGCAAAAACTCATCTAAGTAGTTCAGTAAGTCCATACTATATAATTGCGGTGGCAAGAATATGTATTCATCGTGGCATAAGAATGTTGCAATTTGACCATCCAACAGAACATACCATTGTGTATGTCTTCCCAGATCCTGTTTGTCCGTAGGCAAAAATACAAACATTATAACCATCAAGAACGGATCTGATCAATGGCTGAGTGTCAGCATAGATTTCAGCTGCCATAAATAACCCAATTGTCATCAGGTCAAACAGTTACCCATGCCGCTAGCAGATGAATTTAAGTTTTAACAATAAAAAAATTAAAATGTGCATTTCAATAATGTTATTCTAGCAAAAGCACTGCTGTTTTCTTTCATCCAACAAATATTTTCTAAGAATTGATGGAAGAGTATGAACAATTCACTAATAAGCAACAATCTAATCATGTTATAAATAGAGCAAGACATCCACATATGCAATTTCATTGAAACAACTGGTATGCTTGATCTTAGTCCTATTCCATGAATAATAAGTTTAATTCGGAAGTTTGCATACATTGAGTGGCATTTGCTCCAAAAACTCTGTTGAAAGAGAAAATTTTCCTTGCATCTTTTCCTTGTTTGCTGGGATCCATAATTATAACATTTTTATTGTCTCCAATATGCTCAACAACTGATCTTCTATCAGAGTGTTGTAGGAATGGCCTTACTCGGCAATACACTCTAATATTACCTGCAGTCAGATTTATGGCTCATGGATTTATGTATCTCTAAAGCAAAGGATGTAACAGTATCTGATCCTAGTGGCAAATTACCTTTAAGATCTTGGATTTGATTGTAAAGCATCCGATTTTCTTCGACCAATTTTAAATATGAAGAAGTGTTTACTTTAAGACCTTGTATATTGCATTCTACAATCATGATACAAAGAAGGAGATGAGCGTATTGGATATATTGCTTCTCAAAATCTAACTTACAATCACCATTTCTTACCAAGATTTTCAAGGTCTTCCTTCCATTTCTTGTGTTTGCATTCAACCTCATCTTTCATTTTACTGAAAGAAATTTTCAACTTCTGAAAATGTAAATGTAAATTTAGTTACTAAAGAATCACCAAAACAAATTTTAGACTATATGTAGAAAAAACAAGCTAGCTACGGAAAAGAATCTATATGCTAGTATTTTTTGTACTGTTCTATGAATTCAAAAATGATTCGTTTGGCCAAGACTGGTTGAATTTCTTTAAGAGATACCATCAACAAGAATGTGAACACATTTTCAATAAAAAGGCTGAATGAGATTCACAAAATAATCCTAATTGATAAGGAGTCTTAAAAGTAGTTACTGTACTGAGAGTCTACTTTAGTTACAAAATTTATCCGATAACAAAAGAAACAACTTATGAGGAAATTTAAATTTAAGACATTTTTATTGACAGGTTCGTAATCTATATTGGCACCATGCAACCAGTGAAAAAATTATTAAAGGCATGAAATGTGAACGAATTTTCTGAACAAAGATGAATATATACCGATTGGTTTTGATGTTTTTAATAATAGAAAGGGTTCTGAATCCAATTTGTCTTTAATTTGCTTCTGCTTTAATAATTCCATTTATTCTCACTACAAAAACATAATAATTGTTTCATACATTTTATTAAGGTGATTGGAAAAATCTAAAAAGCATTTGTCTCCACCGGCTTTCAACTTTTAAGCAACAAAATGAAATTACATCGGAATATACAAGCATAAAAATCTGTAGGTACTGTCTACTAATTAATTTTACCTCTAGATCATCAAGTTTGTCCTCTTTATCTTTACTTCTTTTACCAGACTGCAAGTACAACTTAGTTGAAAAGGATGAGTTACCAAAATTTTCTTCGAGAAACTTAGAAACGACTTCTATCAAATGAGCTTTTGTCATGGTTCTGCCTTCACTCTTCATTTCCTTCCTCAATAGCAAGCCAAGCTAATGAATAAGTTCACAAAGATAATAATCACATAAGAAAAAAAAATTATGGGGTAGCTTAAGGAAGTTATACTCCTATTCAATAAGTTGTGACAGTATCAGAATTCTGTATTGAAGATATGTCATCTTCAATATATTACCTTATTTTTATGTGATATGAGATGAATATAAAACTCTTTGACAGCTTGCTCAAACACCAAATCAATAAACTACAAAAAGTAAAACCATCATTAGTCTAGAGAGTTTAAATTGCAAGGAAGTAAAGGCAACGACCTGTAGCACAATTAATTTTTCAATTGACAAAAGATTAGAAGTAAAACTGATCATCGGAATAGAGAAAAATGATTTATATAATCTCTATAAAAATATAGAAAAATAACAAAATTGTTGAAGTTTCTTGGTGTTATTATGCATATAAGATGCTAAATATAGTGTCAATTCTGTAAAGCACTTATTGTGGAATTATCAGTAACAAGCTGTAGCCACTAGCCAACATCAAGCATAGTGCATAGATGTTGGTAAAGTATGCTCCTGGCAGAGTAATTAAATAATTCTCTAAACTGACAACGAGCATGAAATGTTGTAGGTAGTTTTCTCTACAATCCTTGAGTATGCAACATAAATTCCTACATGACTTATGCAGCTCTTGTTTGTCTATCAAGATGGGAGGCAAGAGTGGCACGACAAACAAATCTGATTCCAATTGTCTTCAATCATTGAATATGCAGGTAAGGAGGCAGATTGGTTAGCTATATAATATTTTTGCTCTTGCATTCACTACAAGGTCAATGTATCCATAAACTTCAAGTTGAAGGAACCAAATAGATAATTATACATACCAAACTACAAAAATTAAATATCCATTCCCATATTTATACATGTTATTTCCATTATATTCCACATGCTTAGGAATAAACAACTGAGAGCACCTTGAGCGGTTGCTTTAGTATTTAATTTAATTTGAAAATGTAACTTATTATTATAATATTTATTGAATAATGTGGAGTTTCAATTTAACCATAAATTGAATTTAAGATTTAGGTTTTGCCTATGTATTAATGAATTAAATTGGATTAGAACTAAGTCAAATTATTTGGATTTAGTAGATTTAGCTAAATGCATTTGAGTCATGTGAATGTGACATGGTTAGAGCAAGGTTGATCTTGTTAGATTGAGCTTATTCTTTTGTTTCAATTAAAATCTATGGTTTTAAAGAAATGCGAGTTGGGTTTAGTGGATCCAAAAGCCTTTTATTTATAAAGAAGGTAAACCAAAATCCCATAACTACTATAGATCAAGAGAAGGTGCAAGTCCTCCACATTTGAGACCAAGCACAAGGATAGAGATGGAGATTTAATCTATTCGGAGGTGAAGGTTTCAAATTATAAAGGGTATGAGAGGCTCTAGAGAAGGATAGTCATCTCCAACTTTCTATTACACTCTATAGTTTTAGATGAGGGCAATCTAATAGTTTAGCATGTTAGGGAACTAATTGTGTGTCTGTGTGCATTCACACCATTTCAATAGGTGACCTTGAAGACTTTAATAAGTTTGAGTGAGGCCAAGAGGGCTTCAAGTAAGAAACTGCTGAAAGAAATAGAATAACCTTGAACCATAGTACCAACAATGTCCATTTGATTTTATCAAACCAATATTTAGATTTTTTTAATGAGTAAGTTAACAGTTATGTAAATGTAGTAGTGGATCTGATAATTATGGATGAACATAAGAAATAATGTAGGCATGTCAAATAGAAAGGTTCATTACCTTACCTACTTTTTCCTTCACAGGAAACTCTTCAGCATCACTACTTTCTGAAAATACGGCTTTTAAAAGTTGGGTTCCGAATTGGTTAAAGATGATATTAAGGGCATCAGTAGCTTTGGAGTCTTCTAAAGTAGCCTCAGTGATAGAATGTAGAAATTCAGATAATTGTTGGTTATTTTGCAAGTTACAATCATCTAATGACTCGTCAGAAGTTCCACTAAGAAGTGAGGAAGGGAGTCCTCGACTCATGTTTGTGATCTTAACAGTTCCTCCATACCTCCACACACCAACTCCACCAGCTAGCTTCCATTCATGATATCCTTGGAGGCATAGAATACAATCAACGACCTTGGCTGATGATCCACCCTGTGGATAAATGCCAATAAAAAACAATCCTGTTATACAAATGGTTCATCTTTGGTTCTTTCACGTTGAGTTCAGTTCCAATGAAACACACCTTTTCTAAATCCGATGCTTCAAAGGTCAGCAGCTTCATACTCCTAACGGCGACAAGAAAGTTCCGCATATTTTCAAAATATTGAATCGCGGATTGAGCTGCTCCATCTATTGACTGGACAGTAACAACTGGGTTCTCTACAACCTTCGCCGACCCAAAGAATGCATTATTTATAAACTTAAGAGACATTAATGTAAACAAGCCCAGCATATTCATCACGGGAAAATGATATCTCAGCGACCAGTATCATCATTCTCATGGTGTTGCCATGGGAAATAGAACCAGCGCATTGCTTGATTTAGATAACGAATCCATGGCAACAGAAAAAGTTTGATAAAAACAAAGGTAGGGGAAAACCTTCGGCACAGCGCCTGGATTTACTAGGTTGAGGACGTTGCACAGTATCAGTCCATTGCGCAGAGAGAGGCAGAATTCCTCCTCCGTCGGCTCTTTCGGCAGGGTTTCGGCTGCTCCCTGATCCATTTGCCTCAGCCATTCTGCCGCTTGGTACCTTCTTGAAGCTAATGTTGATCCAAAAAGAAAGATAAATTTGCAATCAGTACAAGATTTAATTAAAATAGTATATATATATATATATATATATGCAAAGCCCAATATTTGTAGATGCTATCTTCTTTTCTGATTACCCAACCAATATGTGGTTTAGTTCGGCAATAACACGTCACAATGTGAAACAAATTAAATTCAGCAGATCTACTTAGCTTCTCTTTTACCTATGTATATAATGATACAGTATCCATAAAGTAAATCTAGAATCATTATCAATTTTCTATCACAATTGTTTTTCACTAGTTACTTGGGGAAAAAAAAATGTACAATTGCTTGTCTGCATCTCTTCACACCTAGCACGTGGATTCATAGAAAGACGATCTTAAATATTGGAGGTCAATCAGAATACATAAAACACACATTAGTATTATACTAAAGTGCAGATCTGCACACGGTTTTATTGTAACAGGCTACTTTTGTGAAAACTGACGACTACTTTTAGACAAGTTTCATTGACTTGTCATCAAATTGTTTCTTTGACGAATCAAAGGAGCAAAGAGCACCATGAACCGCGATCATTGAAAATCACCGAGAGAAGGAAAGGTTTAGAACTCACCAGCTTCTTCAGCTTTCCGGAAAGCGAGCTCGTCGCTGATGCTTTGATCGACTCGGAGCTCCTTCAGCGCTAGTAATCCTCCTCCTCCTCCTCCTCCGCCTCCCCTCAATCCTAAAACCTTTCCGGAAGAAGAAGCCATACTGATGCTTCTCCGAATGCTCCCCAATCACCCTGCAAGCAAAGCAATGGAGATCGAAAAAAATGGAGGAACAAGAGAGAGAGAGAGAAGTGAAGAAGAGTGGGCGAGAGAACAGAGGCCGGAGTTCTCGTGGGATCTGCGGGGGAGGCGCGTTTGAAATCGCAACGGTGGCCTTGTTTAATTGGGAAGGGCGATGCGATCGGTCGGTGGCTCAACTAGGCCGAATCTCCTCTCGCTTACGAGCACCAAGCAGCATTTCGAACAAATAGAAATCCAACACGCGTGCAAATGTGTTCATCGTTCTCCTCCCTTGCGCCGCGTTTCTAATCGCTGACTTCATCCAGGGCACGTGATCCCGATCGGTGTGGCTTGTAAGATTCGGAAGCAGCTCGGTTTCGGAGTCAAACTAATGGTGGGGCCCCCGCCGTCAGTCTTTTTCGAATGGGAATTGCGGCAGTTGGCGATCTGGCGGGCTCGTGGGTTTGAAATGGCCGACCGTTGGCAATCGGCACTGCCGCTTCAGGCCCGGAAAGTGAGTGAGAAAATGAATTCTATTTGTGAATATAAAAGTACTGAGACTCCTTTTATATATATAATTTTGATCTGTTGTGCATCTAATATTATGCGACTCGTGTATGATAGTATCTTTATCGCTCGAATAAATTACGATTGCATAGTAACAAAGAATATACAGTATTTTTTCCGCGCAAGATTTTACAGTTGTGGGCGCCAATTCATCGTCGCCCGATCGGAATCCGACCGGATTGCAGCCGAAAACGATAGCGATTGCGGCCAAAACGATCATGATTGTGGCCATAAATTGTCGCGATCCGGGCGAACTCCGATGTTGGCCGGATTTCGACTGGTTGTGGCGCGCCCACTGGCGACCACAATCGCAGCCATTTTCGATCAGAATCTGATCTAATTGCGATCGCCGATTCACGCCTTGGCGGCTACAATCCGCGGTCGTTTCGGCCGCAATCAATCAGTCGGACTCGATCGTCTGGCCGGATTTCGACCGGATCGCCATCGGATTCCGACGGATCGTGGCCGGAATCCGGCCTTCTACCGGCGAGATCGACGACTTCTGGCGCGTGATTACTGTGTGTTTCCTCGTCGCACAGAGCCAGATAGAGAAACGACGCTCAATGTATCAATTCTCTCTCTCTCTCTATACATAGTTCACCGCATATTATACAATTTGTGAGCGTCCGAATATGTACAATAACGAGAAATACACAATATTTCACCGTTGAAGGAAATAGGAGCTTTCGGTTGCTCGACATTGCTGTCGAGCGGTCAGATTTTGATCGCAATCCCATCATGGTTCGGTCGGAATAGGCTTCGATTGCGACCACCAGCAGTCGTGATATTGACGATTACAATTCGATCAGATTTTGACCGCGATCCAATCGGAATCCGACTGCGATTCGATTGGAATCCAGTCACAGTCAAGCCGGAGTCAGAGTCCGACCGGACTGCGATCGGATTCTGATCGCACTCCGATTGCGATTCGACCAAAGGAATGTCGATGGCAATCCCGACGGATTACAAAAGCTGGACTATAGTGCAGATGACGAGCAATGATGAAGAATTTAGTCGGAATCGTGGGGAAAAAATATTGTGCATTTTTTATTTACTGTGCATCTCTGTGCGATGAACGATTGAGATCACATCGTATGTATGTATATATATATGAGTGTCCAAGTACACGTAGTATTAAGGAATGCATAGTGTGTCACCCCATTAGAGGTTCCTTCCTATCGACATCGAATTCCGATCGTGATTTAGTCGACATCGGAGTCTAAATCAACTTCTGAACCTGTCGTTAGGGTCACCACCACCGTCCGATAGAACGAATCACGATTAGATCTCGGTTGGATTGGATCGAAATCCGATCGAATTGTGGCCGCCAATACCGCAACTACTAACAGTCGTAATCATATCAATTCCGATAGTAATCCGATCGGAGTCTGATCGACATTGGAGTTCAATCGAATCATAGTCGGATTTTGATCGAATCGTGATTGAATACTGATTGAATTATGACCGCGACATTGGTCGTTATAATTTGATCAGATTTCACTCGTAATTTGATTAGAATCTGATCGTAGTTCGATCAAAATCGGAGTTATACAATTAATAGTTTTGATCAAAATTTAGAGATGCAATTTTTAAGTTCGAAGAGTAAATTTGAGTATATTAATGTAATTCGAATTGACTTGCAATAACAATTAAGCAGTTTTTGAATTTGAATATACAATTACATTCTAAAAAACTATTGAATTTTTAAAATATTCGAACAACTACAAAATGATTATCTAATAATTTTTTTTATCAAAATTATAATTTTTCTACCTAAAAAATAAGTATATAGATATACAAGAATGATATTTTGGACGATGGTTTCATGTACATTTGTGTGCGAATAAGAAATGAACGGTAAATAGAAATACATAGTGTTGCTTCGTTCGTCGTTCGGTATCGTGTTGGACCACGGTTAAATTTCAATCGGATAATATTCAGATCACAATTGAATTGTCGCCGCGATCCGACTGGACACATCGTGCAAAATAAATGACGAATAGCTACTACACACGTCCCACGTATCGCTCTATAGATATAATTTAGAAAGCTATAGGAGTCCATTATTCTTTAATCAAATGACCAAAATATCATTTAATAATTTAGCCAAAATTACTAAATTATTTTTTTTATATTTGTTAATGATGAAAAAAGATAAATGAGAGAGAGCTATATCCCTTGATCTATTGTCACCATTGACTAGAATAATGAAAGACTTTTACGTCCGAATGAAAATTTAAAATTTTACGTTGAAAATCGATCCCTGCTTATATACAATAACATCTGTATTATTTTAGCTAAAAGGTTATCCCGAAGGCACGTAATTTTTTATTTTTCACTCAACCGTGGAGTTTAAGCATATATCATCTAATAATTTGGTCAAAACTATAAAAGAGCTATTCAATAATTATATCAATATATAAACTCTGTAAAAGTTGGGAATCTGTCCAACTAGCAGTCTCCTGTCATCCGTCCTAGGGCTGTGACAAGAGGGAGGTAAATTACGGGGGAAAACGAGGTCCCTTGACACGGTGACAAGATAGAGAGGAGTCATCTGAAACCAGGAAGAATTTTAGACTCCTCATTCGGAATCGACCTCTGTCCATTCTGTAAGCAATCTCTGTCTTACTATCGCGCCATCCCCGTAGAGACATCAATATATAAAAAAAAAAGTTATTTTTTTCAGAAGGACTTATTCAGCTAATTTCTAGAATACTCTCGTCGTCTATTTCAATTTTAAATTTAAATAAAAAATTAAATTTTCTCATTTAAACCGAATCAAATTGAAGAATCAAAAAATAAAGATAAAAATATAATTATTTTATCAATGAGTTTCATAAAAAAAAGATGGGTGATCCTACAATCTCAATTATTTTAAAAAAATTATGTTGCCACTTGCTAACACCGAAAGTAATCGTAATAAATTTTAATTTTTTTTAAAAACGTTGTGTTTAAGCATACCCCAAAAGTCATTCCATTATTTTTTACTTTACTTGCTAATACGGAAAAGTATACATTAATACAATGCACATGTTCATTTTTTTTTTCATTGACATCGTATATTTAAATTTTCGCGATCGATTGAATTCTATAATAATTTTTCATTAATCATCGTAATAAATCATAAAATATTCACAACAAATAATGAGAATATAATCAAAATTCTAAATTGATAATAAGACGTGAAAAAGATCATGTGATTATAAAATAAAAAGATATCTCTATTGATATGAAAATTTTTGAATAAAATCTAAAAATAAAACCATGAGGATTTAAATTCAAAGTAAACAATATCGTATCATTATTGAGATATATAAATCTTATTTACACTGACAATTGGTATTAAAGTCATGATTCATGTCAAGCTATGCACCTCGAATAAAAGAAGTGAGACTCTCTTATTCAGATCAAGAGAACTAGACATCAGACAGAAGATTCAACTGGATCAGAAAAATTAGACAGTTGAAAAAAAAATTCTGATGGGACGAGGATTAGACATCAATCAGAGAAAATCCTTCGAGTACGGATAAACTTGAGGAGGTCCAATGCGACCTTTCGTTTGAGGGGAGAGATTATTAAGAGTATTAAAAATACAATCCAAGTCTCATATTGGTAAAACATCAAAAAAATCATGTGCTCATAAAATAAAAAGATATCTTTTGGATAAAGTCCAAAAATAAAATCACGAAGACTTATACACAAAGTAGATAATATCATATCATTATAAAAATATATAAATCTTATTTACACCAACAAATATAAATACATTGCAGCTAAGGATCGAATTTAAAATGTTCGGGAATGTTTGATGCTTCTTGGGGCTTCTTTAGCGAAAACTCACTGGATGAATTGTCGAGTAGATAGATCAAATCCGGATGCTTGCTCCGTGGCGATACAGACTCGACCCGCTCCTACTTAGCTAGGGCTATTTTACCAAAAGTTGGGAATCTGTCCAACTAGCATCCCCTGTCATCCGTCTCAGAGCTGCGACGAGAGGGAGGTAAATCACGGGGGGACTATGTCCCTGGACATGGTGGCAAGGAATGGGAGGGAGGTCATCTGACGCCAGGGAAAATTTTAGACTCTTCATCCGGAATCAACTCCATTCCATTTCTAAAGCGACTATCCTGTCTTACCATCACGCCATCGCGTGGGAATCAGCCAGGGCTATTTTAGCATGTCGGGAATCGAGGGGGGACGATATAACAACTCCCGTCTCAATGTCTTCCCATCGCTATCGCTCTAATATTATTTCGCCCCTATAGTCGCTGCAGATTTAAGTTTATCCTTTCCTCTCGATCGATACCTACAAGTACAGGAGCGATCTTGGTTAGGGAAGGTTAAGATGACGCCTTGCATATGGGTAGCAAGAGGCGATTATGCTTCGACGGTGGGGCCCAGCTCGGACAATACACCCCCCACTTTAAATGCACTTTTGTATTGACTGAATCATTCTATCGTTGGGTTGGGTGATGTCGGTGGAAGCACCAACAAATACATTGCAGATAAGGATCGAATTTAAATTATTTGAAAGATTGTATAGGCACTCTATCACTGTGGAATATTAAACAAAAAAAAAGAAAAAAAAAAAAAAAAAAGAGGATCTTCATTCAATGAAGAAGAGCCCCATGGATAGAAAACTCGTAGCTAGTGTCGTATATACAATAGTTAAACATCAAGCTCGCTCGATATTACAGTTTTTAGGACTTTTATAGAAGAGGAGCTTCAACTTTAATTGGGTGAGGATTAAATTTACACCAACGGATATAAATACATCGCAGCTAAAAATTGAATTTAAAATGTTTGAAATATATCCACTTTGCCAAATATTTATGTTGCCTGTCGAGACGGTGATGGTGAGATGTTCAGATGGCGAAGACCGCAAGGGCCGATAACTCGAACAAAAAAGGCTGACGTGGAGGGAAGACGAGAACAATGGAAGTACTGCTTCAACAAAGAGCCGAACCGAGCCGAATGGTGATCTTGCAAGACAACAAACGGTTAAGGGCACCGAGAGAGATCTCGGCAAGATCCTTCCGACGCTCAAGGTAGGAAATTAACAAGAAAATGGAGAAGAAAAGGGAGAGGGAAAATTGAGAATGCGCGAACCTCCTTCTCCTCCTCAGCGGAGACCATATATATAGAGGGGGAGCTCACCTGCCAATGGATACTGCCAGTGAAGGCGATATGACCTTAGAGAGACATACGCCACGATCATTACCCCTCATAAATGTGACGAGCGCGTGGACTACAATTAATACATGTCGCGCGATTGATAGGAGACAAATCTCAATTAATGCTGCAACCATCCCTCTGAAATCCGACGAAGGTGTCTGCCTTTGCACGTAAATTGTAATTAATACATGTCGCGTGATTGATAAGAGACAAATTCTAATTAATCCCGCAGCCATCTCTTTGAGTCCTGACAAAGGAGTTTGTCTTTTTATTGGAGAGATATGATGACGGAGATTGCCAAGTAGGCTCTTGAGCATAAAATAATCGCCTTGTCCTGTAATTAAATAAGATATCTCATATTGACAGATCATATGTCAGAAGTGACGTGTCTTTGTCGAGACGTGAGGTGGATAAACTAAGAAGTACTCAGCATAATAGAAGTCGAGGAGCGAACGTCCGGCGTAATAAAGTCCGAGCGAGAGGCGCGCATAATAGAAGTCCGAGTAGACGGCGAAACGCCCAGGTATAATAGAACTCCGAGCCGAGACGCAAAGCGTCTGACGTAATAGATGACGGGGCGTAGCCAAATATTTGCCACGTCATAGATTAGTTTTTCTCGATATCAATTTATACAAAAAAAAAATCATCCATGAAGAAGAGCGCCATGAAATCATCGATATACAATAGTTAAACATCGAGCTCGTTGGATATTACAATTTTTAGGACTTTTATAGAAAAGGAGCTTCAGCTTAGGTTTAGTTTTTCACTAATAAGCCCTTCCACTGATCCTACGAAGGCAAATATACTGAGGAGCAAGCAGAAGCAGCTGAAACCCTGAAGCAGCAGCCACTCTCTGCTCCAATTCCTTATCCTTTTCTGCACAAAGTACATCTCCACGGGGAAGTAAATGGCTATAGGCCAGAAGAAGGAGGCCCCCAAGACCCCCAGCACCTGGTTGAAGTAAGGGAAGAACATGGCCAGCCCTGTGGCAGCTGCGACGTACGCTGTCCTGAAACACAATCTGAACAGATTCAATCTCAAGGACGGCAGGAATGGCAGTCGGAGCTTGTAGAACTCGTTCACAAATGCACTGTCCGGGAACCTCCCTGCAGCCCATTCGTCGGCGAAGGAGAACACCGGCTGGCTATAGACCTGAAGGATTCAGAAACTTCAGTTCAGTCGTCTCGATCGAGCTCTGGAACAGGAACTCAGTCGTCCTCACCTGATAGCCTCCGACCAAGTGAATCACGATGCATGCATTGGCAAAGTCGATGAGCCAATGTGAGTCGTGAAGGACAAACCCTGTCAAGAGGTTCCCCGGAGCTTCGTCGCCGAAGGCAGCATAGCCGAAGCACCCGCAGCAAAGGTAGAAGAAGGTGGTGATGAAGATGGAGACCGTGTTTGCTCTCTTCATTGTCTGGTTCTCCGGCGGCGGCGACGCGAGAGTATCCTTCGACGATCAAAGGTTGTCTTTTCGATTCAAAATGCAGAATTGCACAAACAAAGTGACTGGCTAGGGAGGAAGTTACGGTCACCTCGATGTCCAAGAGAATGACTGAGTATGGATAAGCGTAGGCTATGTCCCCAAATGCTTGCGAAATGCGCCAAAGCTTTTGGGAAGAGGAAGCCATGGGGACACCTCCGATGCCTCCTTTGATGGTTCCATTTCCTGTAAATTAAACCGAATTAAAGTCGACCGCAATGATTCTGCTTCGTCCATGGCTCAGCGATCAAAAGCACCACTACTTACCGATCACTTTGGCGAGGCCAAGCCCAAAAGCAATGGTGGAGTAGGAGAAGGACATGATGGATGCGAGAGCAGAGAGCCATGCCATTTCATGGAAGTCTGGAATTTGAGAGAAAACTATCTGAACGACTCCGAACAGGAGCATGTAAGAGCTGTCGCCGTATGAACAAGGAGCGCCGCCTCCTCCGCCGCCATGGCCGCAGTTTGATTCCTGGATGGCCCTGCACAGTTAAATCAATATGAACATCGATCACTGCTACCTCCTCTCCTCTGAAGAACACAAGAAGTGGATGGAAATTCGATCACCTCATGCTGGCGGCAGAAGTGATGGTGTAGGCTAATGCTGCTCCAAATAAGCTCAGTTGCTGAATGGATCCACAGACCCAGAAAATTTTTTCTCCTGAGATCGATTTTGTTTTTGTTATTCATTAATGTTTCACTGTAGGTTGAGATCTTTACGTCAGACAGAGAGACCGAAAGTTGCATGAGCAGATGGGAAACTTTGTTTTTTTGCTTTAAAAAAAGGTGAAGATTGGGATATGAACAAGAAAAAGGAGAAGACTGACTGTGAAAATGACTTGATAGAGAGAAAAAAAAACAAAAAAAAACAAAAATAAAAGATTGCCGCAAAGGTTGAAATCCGTAGACCTAGCGCTCCACCGATCTGTCTTATCCGTAAGTTTCATCGTGTCTTAGTCATCACGCCGTCTCCATGAAGACAAAATAAAAGCTTGGAAATGCAATTGAGTGCGCTCATAAGGAACCGCACTCCCTAAACTTTTATTTATTGAGGAAGATGAAATGAATACAAACTAAGATATCTTTATTTATTAAAAAAATAAAGAGAGGACGTAACTTATAGGTATTAACTGCATATGAGAGTCGTTTTCAATCATCACATTGGAGATTAAGATCGCAAGATAAAACTCTTAAGAATCTAATTCTACTCTAATTAATTTCTCTTCGGTTTACTAATGAATGATAAAAAAGATGGGAAATTCGCTATGAACATGGAGAATTCAAGGTTGGATGATCTTCTCGAGAGCTGTCAAGAACTGATTTTGATCGATCCATCCATAATTCTTTTCCAAACAGAAAAGAAAAAAGAAAATATTGAGGAAGAAAAAGAGAAAGGGATGGCAGAAGTTTAGTGCTTGCCTAAGAAATGCCGGACGGCGTCCATGTAGTGGTGATTCCTGACGTCTCCGTGCTCGGGGTCCGGCGATCTGTAGCAGTCGGAGAGCAGGGACGACTGGACGAGAGTGATCGCCGCAAAGAGCAGCATGGCGAGGGGACCTGCAACCCAGCCCAGCTGAGCAATGCTCCATGCCAGGGAGAGAACGCCGGCTCCGATCACTCCCGTTATTATGTGAGCCACGGCCGTCCAGAGCGTTCCTTCGCCGGAAAAATCGGCCGACCCAAACCAAATCAGATGATCCAAAAGAATGTTCAGAAACTAGGGGAAAATGAAAAGGAAACTCCACCTGTTCTCTTGCCGTGCTCCCGCTCCGGCTGTTTCTGGGGCTTCAGGAGCAGAGGGCCGGCGCTGTCTTCCTCTGCGTCTCCGGCCATGGCGTGTGGTGGGAAGAAGCTGAATCAGATATGCTGCAGGAAGGTAAGGCTGGTTATTGTTGTTGTTGTATTATATAAATATTCGCGAACCACATTATTGTATTATATTCTGATTGTCTTCTTCTACCTCTTATATTAGAGAATTACACTAAATTTCATGTGGAAGGAAAAACTGTCCGTCAAACGTCATTCGGAGCAATAAGAGGATTAAGATTTTAATTTTAAATAAAAAAATATTTTAAAGATCGATTTTTAAATATATATAAAATATACTTCGAAGTTTTTTTTTTTGGCCGTTGAAGCGGGAGAATATCATTACTTTTTAAATTAATTGAATGGAATTTGAATATCCGAATTATATATATATAAAATAATATTATCTTGGGCGCACTATATATATATAACTCCGTCCAAGCACCATCTTTGACTCGAGCATGCAACTGCTCAGCATTATCGTCGAGCGATCGGATTCCGATAGTGATCCGATCGAAGTTGGAGTCTGGCCAAATTGTAGTTAGAATTCAGAGTGATTGCGACGGTGGCATTGACGACCACAATTCGATCGCAATTTGATCGAAGTTGGAGTCTAGTCGGATTGCGATTGGAATCCGGTGTGATGCGGCCGCCAGTGGTCACAGCATTGACGACCGTAATTCTGCCATATTTCGATCTCAATTCGACTGGATTTCGATCGCAATCCGATCGAAATCTGACCCGATTGCAGTCGTCAATGTCGTGGTCGTTGGCGGCCATGATTAGGCCGAATTCTGATCGCGATCCTACCAGAATCCAACTGTGATCTCGGCCGAAGCGATAAAATTCAGGGGTTGGGCTATAGTATCCATCGCTCTGACGATGCGTAAGCGGCAAAACTATGCATTCCCAGTAACTGTGTAATATACCATAGATCGAATGACTATGAACGAGTCGTGCATGGGCATGCATGAAGCCGTCGCACATAATATCAGATCTCTCTCTCTCTCTCTCTCTCTCTATATATATATATATATATATATATATAAGGGTTTGTTATGCTGCGCGACAGATTCGTGTGTGTGCCTATGCAGAGCAAAGAGAAATACACAGCAAACGAGAATTGCACAGTGCTTTGTCTCCGTTCTCACCGCTCAACATCGTCAGTGATTGACTAAATTTCGGCCGTCGTTCTATCGGAATTCGACTCGATCGCGACCTTAACATAGCGGTCGCGATTCGACGATGCCCGTTGGTGTTCAGGTAGTGGCTATAGCATGGATGACAACGAAGGCACAGATGACGCACGGATGAGTCACACATGAAAGCGTCGCGCAACATATCATCTCTCTCTCTCTCTCTCTCTCTATATATATATATATATAGGAGTGATATTTTGCATAACTCCTTTCTGTGCGCTTGTGCGTGACTCTCCTCCACTGTTCGATCCCTTCATCGTCAACTGTCGATTCGCCGTCAGATTCATGTGTCGTCCCTCCTGTGGCCTCCTCGTCGTACGTCGTCCTCCCCATGTGTACTATAGCTCATAGCCTAAATCCGTTGAGGTTGCCTGCATCATCCTCTCGCCATGATTGAGCGTCTGCGCCCCTCTCGTCGCCTACGACCACCTCAAGTCTAGACCAAAGTCAATGTTGCACCCATGCAACCTACTTCAACCAAACACTTAAATTCAACCCAACTAAACATAGCATTCCACCTGTTTCACTAAACTTCTAGTAATTCAGGCGAACTAAACATGACTCTCCACTTGACTTAGTCGACATCTTCTCTTCTGGCCCTATCTTCTCTAAGCCAACAGGTCTAAACCATATGTAGCAATTTACTCATGTTTAGAATTTTAATTTTTGTTGAAAGATCAATGAGAAGATTGCTTATCAATCTCAGAAACGAATTCAGCCAGTCGAAAGAGAATCTATATAGAATGTTATCTCCATATGGCGGATCAAATCTAGATCTTAAAGAGCAGTTCAGAGCAAGAAATGACAAAGTCAACTTTAAATGCATAAAAATCAACAGAATAATAAAAAATTATCGTTGATTTCTTTCTACTCGACTGTGTTCTTGTAGATTTTATCTGCTGAACAATAAACACAGATCCTTTTTGCCATTGTACATAAAATGAAATAACTCAGTAGTTATCCAAGATGCAAAATGACAGCTGAGAAAAAAAAAAGGATAGAAAGTAAGCAAAGCAAAGGAGACAGTGTCCGGTGTATTGTAAGCCATCTAGAACTTGTAATTAGGTGCCTTGATTATGGAAAATATACATGTTTCTTGAGGAAAGCTAAACCTTACAACTTTGAGAAAGTAAAAAAGCTTTACCTCACAAAGGATACCTTCAGAGTATCATACCATGCCTACCAAAACTTGAAAATTAAGATCTTTGTCGGCAATATCCCTTTTAGTACAATAGATACTCCAGTATTGTTGAGAAAAACAGCATACCAAACGGGTTTCTTATTCCTGGATGCTTGGCAGTCATCTGTGCAACTTCCAGTGTCAACTGTCAGCAATGTGATCTGGCATTGTATGTTATCTGCCTCTTTTCACTATCCAGATCACCGCAGAATTGGAGGATAATAGAACGATGGACCCATCCGACTTGGTGTGGGTGCCTGAAAATTTGGATGCGGAATAAGAGCAACCTGGTTTTGTGTGTTGAACCTTTGATTCATAAAACTAGCATTCGTTATTGGTTGAAAATTAGCAAATAAAGCTGATGGCCCGCCTGAGACATTCCTATTCAGGCTTTCAAATGGAAAGCAAGCAAAGGGTCTTGGACCTAAAGCACTCGGCCCATACACACCAAGTAGTGAAGTGTTTGGGGTATTCTTTAGGGAGCCTTTGAGTTCATTCTCATGATGTGTACATCAGTAATCAATGACAATCACCTTAGTCATCGCATAAGGAGAGCGAGAGCCATGTCTTTGGAATGGTGCTGCTGCATGTGTTGATCTGGTTTTGTTGTCCAAGCAGGATGAAGAGGAGCCCAGGCAGTACTGCCCATTGCAATGGTAGGTAAATGTGGAAACACTGCAGGGTCACTGAATGATGAATGGCTTGCGAGCCAACCATAGATTGATGGCATTGATATAAACTATCCTGTTGCACGAGGTGGTTGATGGAAGCAAATCCAGTAGAAACAGAAGCTGTTCATTGTTTACAACCATTAGGTTTTTACCCATCAATCGAAATACAGGGTTAGAACTGGATTGGTTCAGTGACTGAGGTGATGGAGAACCTAAATCAGTGTATGATCCACAACTTCCAGAAAAATCAATTGAATTGTTGTAATTGGACTGCTGTGATGATTTGGATATATTATTATTCCTGTGATTCTGATATGTCTTGGAAGTTCCACTATGGCTTGGTAACTGTAAATCTTTCGAAATGCTCTCTTCTTATTCAAGCATTTCTTAGGTGATCTTTCTGTTAGATCATCCTTCCTGTGTTCTCTACTATTGAAATTTCTTTGTTCCGTATTCTCAGTGAGTCCAGCAGTCTGAGATGCAAAACTCAAATTATCTTGAGCAGAAATACTCCTCATTGAGAGTTCAGGTTCTGGATCTTTCGATCTGGAGCATTCAGAAGGCGATAAGGAGACATAGGATCCTGCAGAAGTTGGTGATCCAGATTGTCCAGAGTCCCAGTGCAAATGCCTATTGTGATTTTCTGTTGATATTAATGAAGTCATAGATGGGCTCTTAGAGGGCACCTTAAGCTCCATATCCCCGTGACTAGTTAGACAACTGATAGAATCTTGAACAGATGTGGTTTCAGCCTGATATTCTTTTGGAAGAACTGCACAAGACTTCCACATCTTTGTCTACAGTGTCAACTTCCATTTGAATATCTTCATACTTAACATCACCACAGGATATATCAATGCAAATAAATTCTTGCTGGCCAGATCTTTTCTCAGAGTTCTCTAAATGAGCTTTGCCAACTGCACATGGAGACGAACATGACTTGGTGCTGAAACTAACTTCCAGTTTATCAGAATTGACAAAATCATCAGCAACGTATGGTCACCACCAGCTTCTCCTGTTGCTCCATGACACAGATCTTCTACTAGAGCATCTGAGTCTTCAACTTGAGTATTGTTGCGGCCAGGTACTGCAGGGTGTATCGAATTATTGTGTTCTTGCTCTTCAACTGTCTCTGATAATCATGGTCTCTCAGACTCTAGGTTACTGCCTTGCATTGGAAACTCCCTATTTCTTCTCACAGTCAAACTGTTGGTAGTTCCATGCGCTCCATCAATAGGTAGAAAATATGGTGGTCCTCTCTTGCAAGTTCTCAAAGCCGATCTGTGCTTGCGGAACTTAAGTGTCTTAGGTGTCTTCTCACTTGACTCGTCTTCACTTCCTTCCAAATGGAAATACGGTCTCTTAACTAGGATTTCCTTTTTTGAAGTGAAAATAGTTTGTTCCTTCAATGGAGACTGTAACGTATTCAAACACTTGTTAGATTTTTTACAAATACTAAGGTCAATCACCACTGGTTTTTTCCCACTAGATAGGAACTTATCAGATGGCTTTGACAATTTGAGGAGATCAATAGTTGAACGAGCACCTCTTGAAGACCATTTGTGATTGGAAATAGGTATTTCTGAAGACTTCCCTTTCATATCATTTGTGAGGTGATTGTCATTGTACAAGCAATCAACTCTCTTCATTTTCGGAGAACCAATCAAAACTTCTGATGACCTAGAGAATTTATTGACTTCACAACTGACAGCTGAAGAATTCCATTGGTAATTCTCTGCCAAAATGCTCCTATGTACTGGTGTTGTGCTGTCCATGCTCTCCCTTCTGCTTTTAGGAAGATTTATTGGGGCATCTGATTGTATAGAGCACACCCGAAGTTTTGAAGTTGCAGGAGCAGTGCTCTCAGCTTGTTTCTCAGCATGCAATGCAGATGGCTGAGCATGATCTTGCTGATGAACAGCAGATGGATAATTATCATCAAGTGTGGCTGCAAACTGATAACAGAATTCATGTTATATAATGGCAATCATGAAAATCAGAGATAGTTTTTCCACTAAACTGAATAATAAACAACCATAGATCATAACCTTAGGACAAAGGCAAGTTGCTAGAATAGAACAAAGTGGTCCTCGGTTATTAAAACAATATTGTGGAGAATTGAAAGAGCCAAAATGGAGAGACAAAACTAGAACTCAGCTACTGTTGACATTATATATATAAAAACCGTGATTAAAATTCTGAAGCAAAAAATAACAGTCATACAATCATGAAATAGTATATTGGGTTATATTTGGTTAGCAAATTTGGAGGGGAGGGAAGAGGAATTGGGGAGGTTCATGATTGTCTTACAGGACTTCCACAGTTATAGATTTTATATTAAATAACATGGTATAATTTTTTAATAAATTCTAGGTTCAATGGCTGAATTTACCTTATTAGAATCCTATACATTCTACTAGCTGTAGCACAGTGATATGAAAACCAATGGACATTAACACTTTCAAATGTGTGGTCTTCTTTCTCATTTCCACCGCTTTATTATTGGGTGTTGGTTCATTTATTTTCCTTTCACCTCTTCAATGCATGAATTTGAAGCAATATTTCCTTGATATATGCAGTGATTTTTCTTAAACATTCTTCTACATGAGTCCCACTTTGTATTTGCTTCAAAAATTTTGCTCCCATATCATAAGCATAGTTTAAAATATTGCGTCATACAAATTGGTATGGGTGAAATACTTATTTCATCCACTGATTAGTATGGCATGAATGCCGACACAAGCTCACAGGCATAGGCAACCTCGCATGATCGGCCTCGACCCACGGCTGTGTGTGTGGGGGGGGGGAGTGGGTGGGTGTTATCACTTGCGAGGTTGCAGGAAACTGCGAGGCGTCTAGCGTGAGGTTGTAGGGCGCCTCCCGTGAGGACTTACAACTACCGGGGCCTCATGTGAGGCTTCACGAGTGCAAGCAACCTCGCATGAGGTTGTGGAGCCTTGTGCTAGCATGTTTTTTTTTTTTTAAATAAATTCTAAAATTCTAAAAAATTTCACTTTCTTTTTTCCCTTAATTCTTTCTAATCTTTCTTTACTAATTTCTTTTGTTGTTTTTCTTTTTTCTTATAGTTTTTTTCACTTTCTCCATTTATTAATTTCTTTTATTATTCCTCTTTCTTTTTTAATTGATTTCTTTTGTTATTCCTTAAACACATGGAAAAAAATAACAAAAAATTAAATCTTTTTCTTTATTAATTGCTCTCTCTTTCACCTTTCACACGGACAATTATAAAAATTAAACAAAAACTCTTAAAATAAAAATTACATTTTAGAAAATATTAAAAAAGATAATAAAATTAAATATAATATAATTCCTAAATACTATTATGATTTAAATTAAATTATAATATATATAAATTTAGTTTAATTTAAACTGATTAAAATAAATTAAAAATTCAATTTAATTTAAATCTACTTGATACTAATCATACTTTAATTAACCATAAATTGACTTTTACTCAATCTTAAATCTTAAAATATTAATTTAACAAAATAATAAGTATTTATAACAATCAAAATATTGACAATAATATTTTTTAAATCAATATATTTTATAATTAAAAAATACTGAAACTCTATTAGCACAACATAATACGATATTGAAACCATATCGTTCTGATTAATAATCGAAATTTTAGTACGAGTCAAAATTTTAAACCTTGACCATAAGTATTTTTAAGGTCCAAAATGTCAGAGTCACTCCCTCTAGCTGTGTTTTATTCACAATATTATTGTCTTGTGCAGCTTGCTTTTCTTCCATCTTTTATTCTCTGTTTATTCCTTTTGCTATGTCCAAATGTAGGTTCATTATCAGTTGGATAATAAATTTGTTTGAATCAAATGGTTAGAAGCTCTAGTATTCGTGGATAATCCACCTTTGTATCTTAAGAAACTTTCTGTCTCACACAATATGAAGTTCTTAAAGATTTTGACTATCAAAATTTGCATATCTTTACTTCAGTAATGGTGAACAGTAAAAATTCTCAAGTGAAATCAAAAGTTATCACATGGAGCACAATAGAAGTACCTGATTTTTAGACGGTTTGAATAACGGTTTCCTCTTTTGTGCATTCACTTTAATATCCTTCAAGTGTTTTAGTGGCAAATCCTTCTTCTTTCTTTGCAAAATACAATTTCCTGGTTCCACAATTGCTTTCTTCCTCATATTAATGTTGTCTAGTGCTGGTTTATTAAACTTTGACAAAATCCCAAGTTTCATTCCTTTTGAGTCAACATAAACAGCACAGTCATTTCCATTCTCTAGACATTCAGTTGCAGCCACCTTGGGTCTCTTGGTCTCACTAGCAACCCCACTAGTCGGCATTGCCAGCAAAGCAAGCTCCACAGCCCAATTTGTACCATTTCTCCTATCAAGGTCTTCAAGAGTGGCACAAGGAGCTGTTGTGTAAATCTCTGTCATCAATCTCTTCTTCCTTTGTTTAGCCTTATTTTTTGGGACCTCATCCAAAATACCCTTCACAATTGAGTCCATGGAGAGACACTTGTCTATGTGAGCATTCAAAGTAGTGTTCGAACTGGAAGAAAATGCCTTGCAAACTTGGCAAATCTTTGAAGCCATGGGATCTGAAATGGAACTGGAATTACCTAGTGTGTTGCCTTCCTTATTGATCTCAGAGAAAACGCCTAGCTTGACTTTCAATCTGCAATTCTTTTCAAGTGACTTCTGCAGCTTCTCCAACTTTTGTCTAGGCACAACGGAAAGTGATATTTCAGTGCTATCAGCTACTGAACAAATGAGTTCAGCATCATGGTTATGTTCAATGTGATGATGTGATCTCAGTACATCGGTATGAATCAGTTTGTCTGAATCTGTTCCTTCATCCAGTGGAGTTTTTCCAGCCTCAGACATCGACTCTATAATTGTATCAGACGAGTTTGAAACGTATTCCTTTATAAGTAAAGGTTGTTCTAATCTGATACCTGAAGTCTTCCAGATGATGGCACCAGCATTTCTAGGCTCAAGAGGATCAACTTTGGCTACAATGTCGTCTGCTGGTAGGGGTGAAACAAGTTGTACTTCTGACTTTCTCAAGAACTGGGATCTCACCGGATCAGGAGGTTCAAAAGGTGGAAGTAGATTCTTGACACCATGCTTCATGCATATTTGCAGGAACTGCTGCGAAAAAGGCCAACTAGTCTCGATGCAACTACGCCGTGATGCAAGAACATAGTTCCTGAAATAAGATCATGAGGTCCATCAGATGCTTTGTTGAGCAGTTTATACTTGGGTTTAATTGTGCAATAAAATCTAATCATCATGTTAGAAACACAACAAACTACTTCAATATACCTAAGTGAGCAAATGAGATCGAACAATCTCTAGTGTTAAGGCTAATCTCTAACATGAAAAAAGCTTACAATTGCAAGGAGAACAGGTGAAATACACAATTTCCTCTTTCTTTTTTTTTTCTTTTTCAAGAAATCGTACTATATTTGGTGGTTCTACAAGGAAGGACGTAATTTTATAATATTGTACTTAATGAATTGTTTTACAATTATGCAACCAAACAAGAACAATTCTACATAGGATCTTGTTATTATTGATATTCATAACATAAGATTTAGACAGAAACAGCAGCAAGAAAAATAAAACTGAATCTGAATTTAGAGACAACCATCGTCTCTTTGTTGTCCAAGAAATTAGAGATCCTGAAAATCATAAAAGTGCGCAGCGGATGATTTTCCATAGGAGTAAGGGCGATGACACCATAATCTCAATCCGATGGAGAGAGACAAAACAGTTGTTCGAGGATCATACTCTATATACATAGTAGTACTGTTAGATTAACAATCTATCAATGTTAATAGTAATGGATTAATGAATTTCACACATAAAATCCACATTCGTTAAGTTAAACTCGCAATAAACATCCATAAGATCACTTTATTGAGAATAAATTCCTGATGACGAATTCATGTTACAATCATAACATGTAAGCTTACCAAATGAAAAAACAAAATCCAACATATAAGTAGAAATTAAAAGGAACAAAAAGAATGAGAGAAAAAGAACAAAGGATAACTCAATGCATGAAGCTCCCACCACGTGGGGTTCCGAGTAAAAATCCAAGGTACACGGTCTTATTTTATTTTGCAAGAGATTTTTCAAAATTCGAATCCGTGACCTCTAGATCACAAAGCAACAATTTTATCGTTGTGTCAAGACTCTCCATCTCTGACCCTGAGGAAATAGGAAATGAGTTACCTAATGGAAAATTTAGAGGTTGGATTTTCTTCAAGGGCTACTCTTTCTGCCTCTTGGAAGGTAATCGTTTCAGGAGCCTTCTCATGAGATTTCAGTACTGCTGCAAGATCTGAGGAACATAAAGGATCTGGAAAGGTTTCAATGGATAACATCTGAAGAAGCTCTCTTCAGCGTCCCTCCCTGAATCTTCAAACACTATCAGCCCAAGAGCTTTGCTGCTACAGGGCCTTCTCTGATGATTGACCTCCGGCATAACCAAGGACATAAAAAACTTCCAATCAGCCCTTGAAAAAAGAAGCCCAGGCACCGAACCTCACACAAGAAGCCCCAACTTTTTCCTCTCTTTACTTGATTTGATGCCTGTGACATGATACGGAACAAAATCAAGGCAAACATAAACAATAATAAGCTTGACTGTGCTTCTGTAGCATTATTTCATGTAGAGCTAACACTGAATTAATTAGGAAATTTGACTTTCCAGGCGATCGTATATGTCACCTCTCAAGAACTCGATCCCAAACTATCATTTTATGTGCGCAAAGAGGGGAACAAAAGCATGCTCCGCAAAGCTGTTTACAAAATTAAGTTAATTTTTTTGGATCACAAGGAAGATCAACGAGGGAACAAAAAGGGTGATCGTAGGAAAACAGAAATTTGTTGCAAAGCCATATCACATGAAATGATAAGAAGCGACGAATAGTAATAATATTCAAGGTAGAGCATGCACCAGCCGATGCAACAGCCAGATCCTCTAAGGATAAGCAACAGATTTGACAAATCCATGATGAATTTCTCCTGGAGACTCCCAGCGGAGTTCATGGAGGAAATGGAAAAGAGGCGCCATGACATGACACATGAGAGGTATGGAAACAAGAAGTTGATACAGAAGATGGAAGAACGCCCTGAAAGCTGTATAGAACACTTGGCCTAAATCATGCCTTGGAAACGAGACGGCCAGCAAGTGAATCCCAATATCACAGGGAAAATAAGGAGGGACGATGAGAAATTTAGGGCGTAGTCAGAGGAAAGATTCAGCAAAGCCATAGCTTTTCGAAGAAAGACCAACAGACGCAGTGGCCACTCCACCGAAATCCGCGACGAGTTCCCGCTAGATTTTCTTCATCAAGGAGAACGCGAACCGAAGAGGAAGATCCCAGAAAGCACAAAAACAAAGGGAAAAAAAAAAGAGAAAATCACATCCTCCAACTTACCTCCTCATGGATCGTAAAGAACCAAACAGATCGAGCAAGTTGAAGATGGGAAAGGAGGCAATTTGCTATGCCACGAGTGGCGAGGAAGAGGAGGAGGAGAAGACGACGACGACGAAAGCAGCTTCCTTTTATTCCCTTCTCTGTGAATGTCTACAACAAATAAAAGTCAAGAAGAAACCGACACCCACTCACTCATCCCCGGCATCAGGTTCTCCACCAAAAGCAGGCCTGCAACAGCAGCATCACAAAGATAAGAGAGAGAGAGAGAGAGAGAGAGAGGAGGAGACAGAGAAGAGTTTCCAGGGAGATGTCCTAACCTGCACCTGCAATATTACAAGCTTTGTAATCTCCTCTCTCTTCTATCGTCCATTAATCTAATAATATCTATCCCATGTATTTTACATTCATTATGAAAAAAAAAAAATCATAAAAATATATATAGATTTTGGCATAATAATCAAAATATATAAAAGTAATTTGAATTCAAAAAAAAAAAAATCTAGATCTCTTCTGAAATCGATTATTATTTGTCGTATTTTAACTATCATGTCATTTCTATGGAGACAATTACTCCTTCCTCTCTACTAGTGTAAAGGTTGAAATTCGTCAACCTAGCGGTCCCTCCCAGTTCGCCCCCGAACTTCTTCCTCTCTATGTTGATGCAAAAGAGTGATTTATTCGTCTTTAATATTTTTATCAATCGATTTCATAGTCAATATGAAAATGATAAATTATAAAGAATATATTGTCCAACTCAAAATTAATACGAAAGAAAAATAAATATTTCAAAAAATTTATAATTTTTAAAAATTAATTTTTATTCATTAATATAACTGTGTAAGACCAAGAGATCAGAATTTGCGGATCAAAATTTGTCCCTTTCTCTGTATCATCCATGACTTTTACGACCTCCCCAATAAAATCATCCACTTCCTCTTAATTACAGTTTTTATATTATTAAATATGAATTACATGTTTAAAACTCTTAATATTTATTAATATATATTTTTTTAATAGCATCAAATATTTAAATTTTTGATCCATCTTAATAATTACAACATCTTTGATTTATTATTTTAGAAAAAAAATCTATAAATATACTATAATTAAAGATCAAATCATAAATAATACTTCAAAACAAATTGAATATTCTACTGCTATTAATATTCTAAGATAATCAAAATTTTATCTCCATGAAAAAATTAAAGATTAGCACCGACGAAAAATTATCTCAAAAAATAAGAATCAATCTTCAGATATTACAAACAATTTTTGAGTGTTTATTTTTTTTATCGTATTAATTTTTAGTTTATTTAGCTGTGGAATCGAAGACATCTGAAATATAATCAAAATCTCTTTTTATTTTATCTGATAGAGAATTATAGGAAACGTCGGCTTAATCTCTACAAAAGATCAAACCTGTTGCTTTTGCTACTTTGTGCTTTCCATCTTCAATATCGAGGAGATGACCTTGAACTTCGGTTCAAGTTCGGTCTAAAATTTTACTTTCATTTTTAATTTTGTTATTTGTTTTGCAAATTGTTATAAGATAAATCAGAAGAGATCGAGGATATTTTAACGTAAGTAGTAGAGATAACAAATTGTTATACATATCCAAAAGAGGGAGGTAAATCTCGACAGCGTGATGGGTAAACTTTTAGAAGACCCTCATCGTAAAGAAGGATTTTCCTATCAGAGCGGCTGAACTTTCCGCATATATTCGTGGAGTTGCAATTTCGCACCCTTTGGGATCGAACCCGTGACCTCCGATTGATACCTTCCACGCCTAGCCACTAGGACTCTAGCAAGTTCGGTAAAATTTTACTGTGATGGGTAAACTTTTTATAGTTCTGCCGCCGCAAGACCCTCATCGTAAACCCCGAAGGATTTTTGCGATCTGCTCAATCTGTCTATCGAGCGCATACGCGATTTACCCTCCGGACATCGCCGTTGAACTTTCCGCACATATTCGTGGAGTTGCAATTTCGCACCCTTTGGGATCGAACCCGTGACCCGATCGATGATACCTCCATGCACTTGCCACTAGAGCTAGCGACTTTGAAAACCGTGATGGGTAAACTTTTAGAGTTGCCACGCCCAAGACCCCCTCAATGAAAACCCCGGCGATTTTTCGACGAACGGCTCAATCGTTCCCTATCGAGCGCATACAGGGTTTACCTCTGGACACGCTTTCGTTGAACTTTCCGCACATATTCGTGGGAGTTGCAATTTCTGCAGCCCTTTGGGATCGAACCCGTGACCTCCGATTGGATACCTCCACGCTCTAGCCACTAGGACTCTAGCGCTTCGGTAAAACTGTGATGGGTAAACTTTTTATAGTTGCCGTCGCCAGTTCAAGACCCCCTCATCGTAAACCCCGGCGATTTTTGGGCGAACTGCTCAACTGCCCTATCGAGCGCTGGTTTACCCTCCGGACACTGCTCGTTGAACTTTCCGCACATATTCGTGGGAGTTGCAATTTCTGCAGCCCTTTGGGATCGAACCCGTGACCTCCGATTGGATACCTCCATGCACTTGCCACTAGAGCTAGCGCACTTCGGTAAAACTGTGATGGGTAAACTTTTTAGAGTTGCCGCCGCCCAAGATCTCGTAAAACCCCAAGGATTTTGACGAGCTCAATCGCCCTATCAGGCGCATACGCTTTACCTCCGACATCGCCGTGAACTTTCCGCACATATTCGTGGGAGTTGCAATTTCTGCAGCCCTTTGGAATCGAACCCGTGACCTCCGATTGGATACCTCCACGCTCTAGCCACTAGGACACAAATTGTTATACATATGAATGAATGAGAAGATGTCATGGATGTATAATTGTCAGAATCAATTTATATTCACGTGGAAGAGAAATTCATATAGTTAATATATAATTCCATCAAATAGTATCGGAAACTATAGATTAAAATTATTATTGAAATTGTAACATTGGAATGCAATTTTTTTTGTTTTAATGATTGGATTTCAATTTGACACATTAAAAACATGCATTCTCATCGAATTTTAGAGTTTGAAAGGCGAAGCGTTTGGTTTGTAATTTTTTTATTTTATTTTTGTGTTTTCTAGTATAATTTTTAGAAAATAGAAAATATATTTGATACGATATATTGCATTTCTATTTTCTAGAAAAGAAAATAAAAAAATACGTTTGGTATAAAATAAAAATTATAAAATGTGCCCTGCATTTTTCCTTTTCTCAGAAGACGAGCACTGTGTTTTTCATTTTTTTTATAAAATGATTTTTAGATATTTTTTATTTTTCTAAAAATAATATCTCTTTTAAAAAAAACAGAAATAGAAATTATCAACCAATAAAGTTTTTTTTTTCTCATTAAATGAAAAATAAAAAATGAACCTACCAAACACTACCAATACAACTGATCAATCGATTCAATTAATTGATTATGTCTACCAGTGTATAAATTACGCACATAATTTTTAAATTGATTGATGCATCGATTGATTTTATCTGCAAAAGTTGGAAATCTATTCAACTAGTAGCCCCCTGTCACCCGTCCTAGGGTTGCGGCGAGAGGGAGGGTAAATCGCGGGGGAGGGGGGGACGAGATCCCTTAACACGGTGGCAAGGCAGAGGGGGGTCATATGAAGCCAGGGGGAATTTTAGACCCTTCATCCGGAATCGATCCCTGCCCATTCTGCAAGTAACCCCCTGTCTTACCATCGCACCATCTCCGTGGAGACTCGATTGATTTTATCAATTGACTGTTGTATAGGTACAACCGACTTGGTACATGAGGTTGCACATAGTTGATTTTTTAATCGACTAATGTACTACACTGATTGAATCAATTGACTACCATTGAGGTCCAATTGACTATTGTGATCCAATTGAGCATAGAAAGTATGTTAGTCGATTATGCTATTCTGCTGTTATTATCAGTCGATTGAGACATTTGACTATTATATTCAAATCAATTATAGAAGATTTATCAATCAATATTGATGCATAAAGTGTAGTCAATATATATATTGTTATTAAAGAACAATCGACTGCTATTGTTCGATAGAGTTTTCTAGAGATTTTTTATATCTATTTGCATATACATGACTAAGTTGAATTAATATTATCATCAATATAAGAAAAATATATAGAGAGGAATGATCCACTATATATAATTTATTGTGAGCATTTCTATTATTTACTTTTTGATCGGGTGAACACTATAGCTCAATTCTTTAATCTCAGAGGATCGAACAATGGATAATAGAGTTTCTCACGGGCTCGCGGGTGTTCACGAATAAGTTTTTTGTAGCCAAGACGTATGTATTTATAAACGTTTCCTTCAAATGAGATTGTAATTCAAGGACGTTGCAACTGCTAAGCATGTTCACGCGAATACTTTCTGATTTATTTTGGTGGTTGATAGAGCATATATCGCATTGATGTGGCTCAAATTTTTCGACCCTCAAGATTGGACCATCGAGGAGGGATTCTCTCCGACCGTAGCAGTAAATTTCTTCTTGTTCCTTTCCTACCAAAGTTAACACACGTTAAATCCCCGCCGGCCTATCCGATCGCAGTCCTCTGATACTTAAGTTGGAGCTTGTATGAGGAAGAGAAGAAGAAGACAGTAATGAATGTAAAAGACCGTCATTGAGAAAATAGTAAAGGTAAGAAGAATAAAAATGTTTCTCCCCTTCTCCTTTTTATCTCCCCTCTAATGTTAGAGCAAGCAGTTGTGTAACCGATTATAAGGATCACCATCTGTGTGGAAGGGCACGCGGACAAGACGATGATATCGTTATGCTGTTAAAGAATGCTCACTATAAGGAATTTTTTATGAGGCCTATGAGGCATCCTCAATTCGTTATCAAAGATGCTGACGTGTATGAATGAATTCTAATAAACTTTTAAAAAAATATTTCATGAGGTTCTACCTTAACTAACAGGTGACTCTCTGTCCACTTCTTGAATTGCTTCTTCTTGACTTAGCACTTCACCCTTTTCCCGATTTGTTCCTCCTCTACTCAACTCCTCGTCTACTTCCTGAATTGTTCTTTTCTGACTCGACCTTCCACCTCTCTCTTAATCTACTCCTCCTTGACTCGGCACCTTGAGCCGTTCTTTCTTAACTTCGTACCCTGCTCATTTCCTGAGTCACTGCCCTTCCCATTTAGCTCGGTCTTCTGAATCATTATCTTCCTGACTCGGTTTTCCCTTACTTTTTGAGTTGCTTTCTTTCTAACTCGGCCCGACTTTCCTTTACTTTCTGATTTGTTCTCTTTCTGACTTGACTTGACTTTCCCTTACTTTCCGAGTTGCTCTCTTTCTGACTCGATTTAGTATCCCGAGTCACTATCGTCTGGACTCAACTTTCCACTAGCTTCTTGAGTTACTAACTTCTTGACTCGACTCAATTTTCCAAGCTGTCCTTTTTCGACTCAGCTCTCCATCTTTCTCTTGAGCTATTCTTTCTCGATTCAGCACCCGGTTCACTCTCCGAATTATTTTCCTTCCAGCTCAATACTTGGTCCATCCTCCAAGTTATTTCTTTATACTTAAACATATTATTATAATATCACACATAAAAATTATTTAATACCTCGTCAAAAATTTATGAGATAGAATTGGTCATCATCTTCGAGATTAATTAGGCCTTCTGTAAGAAAAATGCCAACAGCTTCACCTGATTCCTCCTCCCGTTCCTCGGTAAATCCAACACCTCGAGATTAGATTTAGATTCTGATCTCTGAAACCCTAAACCCTGAGTTCTTAGGCAGCAAATTCTGATCTCTGGTCCCTGGTGTCTCTTGTGCTGCAGTACCTCAAAAACTATTTGTTTGCTCTCTGCAATCAGTATATTTCATTCACTTTCGGGCTTTAAAGATCAGGTCAACTCTCGATGGCGGCACAATTCCAATAAAGAATGAAGCTTTTCTTTTTTGGTGTCCCTTTAGTCGATCACTGACACGCACAGTTCTCAAACTCTCTCTGCTTTTCCTTTTCTATTCTCTATTTCTCTTTCAAAGCAGATGGCTAATGGATTCGTATTCTCCATGCCGATCGAGGAGATTCCAAAACTACGACTCATCGACATCACGCCAGCCCACTCACTGAAAGCAGCTCGCTTTTTTAGATTCAACCTGGTTGACTTCGCCTCTGCTCTGCTGCTTTTTGCTCTTTAATTTCCACTTGAAGTCCAACTCATTTAAGATTGCAGTTTTGTTTCTTGTGATCAGTAAGGCTCTGTTTGATATGATATTATAAGATAATTTTTTTTTGTTTATTACTATTTTAAAATTATAATGTAATATAATTTGGATTATAAAATATATTATAATTTTGTAATCTGAATTACAAAGCAAAATCTATGTAATCCAGATTACATTACAAGCTTAAATCTCATTTGTATACAATAAATGATATTTGTATGCATGCGAATGTGATTTATTACATGTAAATGTGATTTAGACTGCGTTTAACGATCAACGGCGGCCGACCGATGATCGACGGTGGTCGATCGATCGACGGTCGGTCGACGATCGACGGCAGTCGACCGTCGGCGATCAGCGGTGATCGACGGGTGACCGACCGATGCTCGACAGCGGCCGGCCGTCGGCGATCGACGGTGACCGATCGATGATCGGCAGCCAATCGTCGGTCGGTCGTCGGTCGACCAGTCAATCGCCGATTGGTCGCCGTCGTTATCGTCATCGTTATCTACGTCATCGATGTTGATCCATTCTTATCGTCTTTGTAATGGACACCAAACAAAAGAATGTAATGACCTTTGTAATCCAAAATTACATTTAATTTTTATCCAAACATAATAATGTAATCAAAATTACATTACGTCCTACCAGAGCCGGCCCTGGGCCAGGCCTTTTGGGGCGATCGCCCAGGGCCCAAATATTTTTAACACTATCAATAAGGTTTTTATGGCTAAAAAAATTTTGTATGTTAAATTTTACCATGAATCAAGCCCCAACTTAATAGGTTTTGCCCAGGGCCTCGAAGTAAGACGGGTGCATCCTAGTAAACGTAGTCTAAGAGTTAATTTTCAAAAGGCTATAAAGCTTTCGAAGTATCTATTTTTTTATCATGTTAATTTTGAATTGGATAATATAATTTTTATGATTTACTTTTTTGTGATGAATAAATCCCTTTTTATACGAAGAAGATGGATAACAGCATCCACTCAAACGGTGGAGATAAAGAAGAAAATAGGCTCGTTCTCTTCCTTTTTTTTCTTTTTTTTGGGAGAGGGGCAAAAATCTAAGACAATAAAGAAATGAGTGATTTTGGTGTGGAGCCTAATTTCCGGGAATCCTATCCCGGCTTTTGATTAGAGCCGTCGAATTGGTTGAGTTCATCAGATTGATTCATCCAGTTACAGTTAAATAATTTAAATTAATTAATTAAAATTTTATTAATTTATTATTTTGACGAGTCTAAATGAATTAATCGAAATTGGTTTGTAGGTTGAGAAATGGTCCCCTTAAAAAAAATGGAACTTATGTGAGCAAAATTGAATAAGTGTTTTTTTTTAATATTCTAATATTATAATGTAAATTCTTCAAATTATAATTCTGTTATCACGCATATGTCTTAATAAAGTGTAGAGAAGTAAGAGAAAAAAAAATTAAAAAATCTTTGACATAAATACTTTAATATTTTTTTTCTTCATATTTTAATTTATTTATATTATTTTATCATTACTATTTTATGTATAAAATGATAATATATTAGAGTCAAATAATTACCATTGAAAAATCTCAATTGAATTTTTATTTAGAGGAGTCAAAATTTGAATTTGTATATTATCAATATTTGAATAATTTAGAGTATTAAAAGAATTAAAAATATTGGTACTCAATTTTATCGATCGGTAATTGAATCTCAATTACAAGTTCTAGTTGCTTCAAATGTTTATTTTTTATCATAGTATTCTATCTGCCTTGTTGGTCGTCGCCTCATATCTTTAACGCCTCAGTAATTTTAGAATTTTTTCTGTAATCTACGAGCTATTCGTCTAATCTACAATCCACTTTAGTTTGAATTGAATCAGAGATTTCTCAACCCCTCGAGATGGCAGGTCGACTTGCTCCTCGCTAAATATTAGGTTTGCGATAGATTAATCCGCTCTGTTATAATCGAGTCATGGATCGATCAATTTGACAGATATTTAAAAATAGAAGATGCATCTAAAGTGGCAAAATGACTTTTCCTTTTTTTCACTTTAGGCAAAAATTGAACGAGGGGTTCATTATAAAATAAAAATAAAATTTTATATATCTAAATTTTGCCAAATTAATCTAGGTAGATGATTTTTTTTCTTCCCTCTGAAGCACATTATATATATATATAGAGAGAAATCCGGCCAAGATTACGCCGGAAGGACCGCCGCCGGCGGTCCTTCCCACGGATTCTCGGCGATTCGACCGATCCGCCGCACGGTCGCGCCGGCTGGCCGCGCTCATCGCCACCGCGACCCGGCTTGATTCCGGCCGGGGAAGGACCGCCACCACGGCGATCCTTCCCGACGCAGGCGCCGGATTCGGCCGCGATCCGGCACCGATCATGGCCGGCAGCGGTCGCGCCATCGCCGCCGATCTCGGCTGGATCACGGCGAGGTGGTGCGCCTAACGCACCCGGCCGGCGGACGGAGGTGGCTTGACGACGCGAAGGCGCGGCGGTGAGCCACACACGACTGACGGCCGCAAAAAGTTTCTATCGCGGAGGAGATCAAAATTCTATATATATATATATATATGCTATACAATTTATTCATGAATATTTAGGAGCATCTCTATTATCCTCGTCTGATCTTTTAGAATTTAAAAATTAAATTACAGTACATATTTGATCGGACGATGAATAATAAAAATATTCACACATGCTCACAAATGCCACACCCATGTTTTGTTCTTTGTGCACTAGGCCTATATATGCAGTCTCGTGTGCTTGTTTTATTAGTGAATTGAGTTTCCATTAGCTAATTAATTTGTATGAAAATTTTAATAAAATGATTAATTGGGTTATCAATTTTCAAAATATTAAGTCGCTTTATAACTAGAAGTTTAATGAACCATATATCTTTTATAATAGTTTGAAGATATATGCCATTACATGTACCTTCTACTATTTGCATTATTATTATTGTAGTAGAGTTTTCCATAGAATTTTATGGGTTTATATAATTAGTTAATTAATTATATATGACTTATTATCTAATTAAAATTTTAATAAAATATTGTTTTTGTAGAGTCTTCGTTGGAATCGAATGTGTCTAGTTGGCTCTTTTTTATCGGTTGACTTGCATCATTAAATTGATTTATCAACTGAATCAAATCGAACAAACTTAATTGCGAGTAATTTTAGTGAGAAAAGATAGAGTGGACTATTTATATATAATACTAGGTCGCTTTTAGTTCCTTTCGTCGAATTCACAGGAGAAGATAGATTATCGCGACCGCATCAACAATAATCCTATCAAAATTAACACGCATCAAACGATCGTCGATATTCCGACCTACGAATTACAATCCTTCCATGCTTTAGTGAGAATCGAAAAAGATGTAAAATGTAGTTATATATTGAAAAAATGTGAGATCAGTTCCCTCTTCTTTATCTCGGTTGACCCGTCTTCCACTAGCTGTGCACTTAGCTAGGTAGTTAGGGGATAGTCGCCGTAAGAAATCTCCATGTTATTTGTCATATGTCTTGGAGTTATCATTGAGAGAGACTATTAGGAGACTAGATGTAATAATTGTCGAGAGAAATTTCTCTTGTGGTTCCCAGATGCTCGTCTTCATATTCTCAACTCCTATGAATCTTTGATTTCTTATTCTCTCGAGCTTCCGACTCATGAGCTCCGACTTTTGTCTCTCCACTCTCGTAGCTTTTGGACTCCCACATTCTCTAGTGCTCTTGTTCTTGACTTGGCTAACTTCTCGAGTTTTTGGCTTCTCAAGTCGTCTCTCTCTCGACTCAGTATACTTCTGACTTCTCAAATTTTCGTTTTCCGAGTCATTGAATTTTCAAATCGGCATACTTCTAACTTTTCGAGTTCTTGACTCCCCAAGTTGCTCTCCTCCCAACTCGGCATACTTCTGATTTTTATTTATTTTTGAATTACTTTGCTCCCGACTCACTTCGCTTCTTGCCTGCATTGTGGGTCTTGCAAACTAGATTGTATCCACATTTTGGCATCATCACTCACAAATAAAATTTATGAATCATATTAATAAATAAATTAGTTTATCAAACTTATACATAAATAAATAAATAAGAACTTAAAACAAATAAATAGATTTATATTATCAACTAACCAACTAAATAATCTCAAATTAATTGTTTAATAATATCTAAATGAACCGATCAAATTAAGTATAATCATGTCCCAGAGCTATAATGCAGCAGTAGAATATTCAGTTTGGCTTTTAGATATTAATGATTCAATTCTCAACTATGACACATTTGTAAGATTTTCCTTTTAAATGTAGTGACAAATCAAAGACGTTACAATTATTGAAATTGTCCATACGAATATTTTCTAATTTATCATAATGATCGGTAGAGTAAATCTCACTTGGAAATTCTTTAGTACTTCGTTAGAGATCCGTGGAATACGACCAATTATTTTCAAAATTAATCCGATCAAAAATTTAAGTATACGATGCTGATAAAAAAAAATACAATCTTCCATTTTTTTTTTCACAGAGGGAGGTTTAATATTACTATCCAAATTTCGTCTGATTAATTCTAGAAATTGATAACTTTTCTTGTAATTACACCGATGAATTTGAAGTGCAAGAGAATTGAACCCTAGTTGCTCGGAAATCATCCTATTTTTTTATCATTGCTTTGGAGACACTGAGCTTCGGAGGCACCAAGAATTAGTCGAGCCAAAGACTCAAATACTCGATGTCAATAAAAAAAAAAAAAAAGGTAAAACATGTGCACCTTTTGACATTTCAATCTAGTTGCTCATCCATAGTTTTGTCAACACAAAAGTAGGGACGAGGTAGAAGTTAAATTCACTTGTGCTGTGTTATCTCAATTCTCAAACAATACTAGACCACCATGTTCCATGGTTCAAAACAGACTGGACCCTCATACTCGAACTAGCACATCTCGAGCAACAGCGCACGACGAAAAGTCGAAAACAGACCATGTTCTAGCAGTGTCAACTGCACAATTCGATATATATATATACATCATAGAAAAAACATGTTCAGATGCTGATTATGGAAACAATTTATTCGGAGTCAAGTTGTGTTTAGGCAGCACCCTGAGAACTTGCATCAGCTTCCAGAGCAGAAACACTGCTCTGCATTGGAAGATCACTGTCGGGCTCATCATCTCTTTTGCGTCCAGAAGTAAAAACGTTCATCAAGGATGAAACACCAGCATTCTTTGTTCTTTTTTTCTTCCTGGCATCCTCTGCCCAACCATGCAAAGTGGTTCTCATTTGCTCATTGAATATCGCTTGCTTGAACATGTCTCCCATCTTCATCAGAAAACGAGTCATAGTTAATGCAGCAATCTGCCTCGAAGAAATGGACTCATGGTCCTACAAACCTGGGTAACAATGGCATACAGTGGCAGGGTGCTATAACTGCAGAGGACTTGAATCGCGACGCTGTAAAAAAAAGAACATGGAAGGTGCGAAATTTTCTCTTCAGAAACATAAATCAGTTAAACCTATGGAACAATGCAGATCTGCAATGGTGACAAATAAAATAAATCGATCAGTTGTATTACTGAGCATTACCCGACGACGAGCCTGGGGACGATGTAACCAGCTTTTTCCATGATACAGGATTTAAATCCGAAGGTGCACTGTAAATGCCAAGCTTGATATTAGAAATGACTCTTATAATGGCGACATGGTCGTCGTGAATATGCTCACCAAGATCCAGAAGAAAAAAGCCAGCTCAAATGCATTCTGAAATAAGATGAAGTGGATCAAATGTAGGACAATTCCAGGCTTATGGAACCAAAAATGGCGGTCGGATGGCTTCACTTGTGCTGCCTCATGACCATCTGCAGGCTTCTCTGCAGCTTCTTGAGCCAGACATGTTATGATGTGTTCCAACTTTGTGCCGACTGCTAGCAGAAGCTGAGATTTAAACCGCTGATTAAATTCAGTTGCTAGCTAAACTTTTATGTCAATAATACTGTTAGGATTTCACAAAGTGCATTGTGGACCAAAATATGGATTTGGAATGTGTTTGAAATCAGGAGTAGATAAACACTCATCCCAAAAGCTTAAGCTAATGAGAAAATGATTCAAAGACTAGTGCCAAGAATCTCTCCGACAATACAAAATTAAAAAAATATTCGGAGAGAGGAAAAACTAGAGCTGTTCGATCAGATCACACAGCATTTATGCAGTGAAGATACTTAAAACTTCACTTTGTTTAATAATTTTCATCATAAGATAACATAATGGGACAATGACCTATTTAATCCAATCTCGCAAGTCACATTTTTCATTATGGTGCTATGCACTATTGATTAAATGCCGTGTGTTGTTTTTCGAAGTTCATTATGATTGCCCATGTAATCCGTTGTCACATTCGTCAATAGATAACACATTAGAATGTGGCTTCCAGCAATGTGCAACTCCTTGAGTTTCTCCCTCAAAATAAAGCTCTTCCTAAACCTCTATGTGGGAAAAACAATATATAAGAAATGTATTTATAATTTGTTTCATTTTCTCCTCGCCGCATTATGTTGGAAATTGGATTGCCGGTGGGTCATAATGATAACTTTGTTGGTGATAGACTTACATATGATTATCGTAACATATCCGAGTGTATCATATTGGTTCGAACCCGATTAAAGTGGCCTACCTATTATAGTTTTGGTTAACAGGTTTGTGTTATTGGATGTGGGTTAATGGATTTTGGATCAATATGGGTAGAACCCTTTAACCCGTACCATTAGCATTGATGGGTTGTTAACAAATTTTAGGTTAACACTATATATAGGGTGTGATCCCCGCAGGAGAGAGATGATTTCGGCCAACTCTTTTCCCATCGGGTAGAGCATACGGGGTCATCTCTCTCGACTCGTGGAAGATCAAGCCCTTTGGCTTCTTCTGACTTCATATTCTTCCGACGATGTTGTCTCTGGATCCAAGTGTATGTTTATGCTTTCGATTACGCTTCCGTTTTTTATTTTGCATACTTGTTGTAGATTGATCGATAAGATCCTGTGTATAGATCGTTTTGTTTTTCGTTTCTTCGATTACATATGGGGATGTGCGATCCATTAAGGGATTCATAAGATCCATCAAACTTGTCAACCGATAACAATTAAGGATCTTGAAGCATGCACGCGTGCAATCGAAGTCTAACAAATTTCCTCTAAGATATGATAGGATCAACACCATTTTGCAACTTGCATTCACAAGAAAGAGCACCCTCAGCTATTAAAGATTCTTTTTGATAGATATGACAAATTATGAAAGTTAGTTTACATTAAGTGCATAGTTAACTATCCTGAATTAAGCTATGAACATAGCAATGAATCCTAAAAGGAATGAATTAATAGAATTGTAAGAAGACTTACAACAAGAGGCAAGAAAGACAGCCAAAAATATGCGTGCCATCCTGTAATAATTAAACAAAGGTGATAGATATTAGCCATGGCCAGAAATGAACAGTTGCATAGTAACTGACAGTATTTTATAAGTTTTATTTATTTATTTAACAGTTCCTGAAGAGCTATTGGTTGTTTCCAGCATACCATTCACATCCAGCAAGAGGAATATAACAACAAAAAGCCACAAGTACCAGCTGCATATGAGCACACACATTATGTTGGATATAAAACCAATTAAAAGTAATAAACGGACTTCAGTTTGCTAATAATCCACCTTATACCAACAACCATCTTGAAATCATCCTCGAGAGTGCCTAACATATATTTGTGAAAATCAAAGTTTTGGTTTGTACTGCAGTGTCTCTGAATGATGTTATGAGGAAAAAAAAAATAGACGGATCATATTAAAATGAAGAACTGTTATAATTTGATGAAATTATACATCTTACCATTATAAAACCTGATCTCAATGCTCTGTAATCTGATTTGGTGACAGAGGCATGAAACTGCTTGAAGAATGACACCTATTCAAGCACATATAACATGGCATTAACTTCAAGGGTCTGATACTAACAAAGCATGCTTTTAGAGGTTTTCCAGGGACATGTATTATCAACTGTTTTGGTAATGCTGAAGCACTATCCCACAGTTAAGACTTGTTGTCATCGTCGATAACACAAAATTCTGTATGCTTCTTAAATTTGGGGGTTGAATAATATGTGCAAGTTCAATAAGGAAAATAATGACACGCATAGGCATCATATGCAAGCAAACTGTTTCATTTAAAAAAAATTGGAACTTACTGCCCAGCTTATTATAATTGACTTTCGCCTAGGCCCGATTGCACGCTCCTTCACAAACTCATGATGGTGACTGGCATGAGTAACATGTTCATCTATAGTGGCTGAGAAGGAACTTATTGCAACCAGAAGTGAGATTTTGTTTGTTGACAAAACAATTTATAGGGGCAGAAATTGAAGGTGAACTAATGAAATAGCTTACGATTGTCTTTCTTAAGCTGCTCCTTCCTGATATCATTTTCCCAGTGTTTCCATTTTCTGATCTAAAAAAAGATTGAGCATATCCTTCAAGTCCTAATATAATAAACTCTGCATAGATTTTCTTAAACTTGTGTGACAATTACCTTTGCTGCTCCTAGAATCACGGTAGTCGCACAGAACACAACATGGACCACTGCTAGCACAAATATAAAAATGTGCAGTTGTTCTAATGCTTCAATTGACAAAAGTGGAATTTTGCCCTGTAATTAATAACTAATAATTGTCAAAGATGATTCCGTAAAATTGTTAAAGAAAACTTAATTAATGTCAAATACTGGGATACCCACAACAAAAATGAACTTTACAAAAATGTCCAAATAGATTCCACGTATCATTTGATGATCTTTTTATTTTTATTTGTTATTTTATTAGTGCATATGAATAGGGAGTTGCATCATGAAAGACTCTTATTTATTTTTTATTAGCCCCTAGGGCAAACCCAGATGACTAGCGCAGCCGTGTTAAAGTTTGAAAGGGCAAGGGGTCGATTCCTGGAGGTGACGACCAGACTACCAATGACTCTGCATTTCTGTATTAGTCACCTGACACCTGATTTACCCCCCTCCACATGTAGGAGCAATGGTGGGGGGCCACTAATGTGGCGGTTCCAATTTTATTTTTATGAAAGACTCATATTTATCAATTTATAAACGTAGAGATGAATACAAGCGGAATTTGTATATTCACTTCCTCTAGGAAATGGTCCTTATGTGTACCTATGATTCTTTATTTCCAAGGTTACTACTTACTACTGATCTTGAACCATGTCCATGGATAGCAATTATGAGAGTTTAGAGGCCTATCATCAAAACTTTTGCATAATCACGGGCTCTTTATAGTCTATACATCAAATTCTTCTCGATTCATAGAAGCATAGTTTGAGGTGTTGAGCTGTGCCGACAAGAAACCTTAAAATATATCTTTCCAATCTCACACTAGCCCGTGGAACAACACGAGATATGGTTATGAGAAACTGCTTCTTCCTCCACGAGCATCTGTGAGTGAACAAAGCACAACTAGCTTCCTCCTAAAAGTCCAGTAGTTAATGACAAATTTATGCATGACATGAAGTTCCAATTTATAAGGCAAATATAGGAGATGAAGAAACGAGTAAATGCTATTCTGTTAATGGCAAATTTGTTCAAGTTTTAATTGGGACACTTGCTTTCATACAAAATGTTCCAAAAATCTAAGCTAACCTTACTCAAGCAAGTATCAGTGTCATCATTCTCAGACAAAAGCTTCCTATGTTTCTGGGTTATTTGATGGTTCGTGCCCTTTTCATGATGAACCTCCCCATTATGGGAAAAAGAATTTTCCTTGCACGGAAGCATGTGGTAGAAATAACTTTTTGGAACACATATGTGGTTAATGGTCCTTTGAAAGACTGTTAACAAAAGGGATATAAACCCAAGGAGCATCAACTCTGCAAGAAAGAAGACAGTCACTTAGTAGTCCTATAATATCCAATACTCACCAATTATGGAGAAAAAAAGTAAAACAAAATACAAGGTAGGTAGTATTTTCTTTTGGTCCTGTTACAATGAAAAAGTGTGCAAGATGGAATCGAAGATGTAGATAGTTCATCCAAATTATTCCAAAAGAGTAGATTTCTAGATTAATGGTTTGAAACTATGGATAAATTATTCTAAATCTGTTACTACAGCTAGAGGAAAATTACAATTTTGAAACTTTAGAATAAAATGGAACAAATCATTGAACTCTAGGGGTAAATTAAAATTTTCTCTAGAAACTATTCTTTATTTTTGAACCATGTCAATGTCATCTTAGCCTATTTTTCATGTTATAGTGGTAAATCAAAACCATCTTCTAGATATATTCAGACTATCAATGCATGACAAAAATAACATACTTGACAACTTGCTTACTAAGAGGGGGATCCAAAGCTTGTTTTTTTGTGCTCAAAATTGCCTTGGAAAATTAGGTGAGTTATTCCAATTAAGCTTACCTTCCTTTACCTTTTGTAAAGCCTCATACAATGCATTCTGCTGATTATGCTTCAACTTCTGAAAGGATAAAAAATTAAATTGATAATCAAAAACAGAAGAATAAAAGGATTGTATAATATTAAGTGCTCATAAAACTAATATTGTCCCAAGTAACGTAAATTTACTAGAAACTTAGAAGTTGAGGTATACTTGTTTTGACAAAATCAGCATAAATGGAACTTTCTATCCATTTGTATGCACGTAATTTTATATGCCATGTAGCTTTGTCATGCGATCTAATGACTTAAAATCGTAATGCTGAATTAAAATAATGGGTGATGGAGTAGGACAAAAATAAAACACTACTTGATGAAAAGAATAATTTAATTCACTGACCAATAGCCTCAATAATCTCTATTGAAATCTGAAAACCCCAAAGGAGAAAGCTAAATACATGAACAAGAAAAAGGTAATGAAAAATTTTTTGGTGATAAAATATTTTAAAATGACTGAAAACATGCCAATTATGGATCAAAGGAACAAATTTGAAGATTTCGATTTCACAATTGAGTGAATTACAAGTTAGTGTGTTTAATTCTCTTCAAATGAGAGTGATTCTTCAAAGCTTCCTTCCTCTTTTGGATGAATAGAGGAAGAAATATTGTTCCCTCATGAAATATTTTCTACAGAGCAATTTACTACTCATTTGCAAATTGATGCAAAAAATCGTGCATTGGAAGCTCCATGTTTTTAAGCTCAAATGTAAATGTAGTGATTCACAATTGTTCTAGTAAGGCTCATAACTCTTTAAAGTTAAGAAAAATGAGAACATATAAAAAAAAAAAAACCAAACTTATGAAAAAGAAGAGGTTATACTTTCATTGTGAAAAAGAAAGGGCATTATATCAAGGAATGCAGGTACAAAAATGTTATAATAAAAATGGTTTCTAAAATGCAGAGAGGCATGATTGCCAAGCTGAATACGATGGCACTGTGAAAAGAAAGGAGGAAAGAAGGAGAAAACTCTTCACTAGCAGCTACAATTCACAGTCAGACACTGTAAGCAAAAAAAAAACAAAAAAAAAACCCACATTAACGGCTCCCTCTGACTATCCCTTTCGATGGAGAAGATAAATCAGAAACTTAGATAGCAAGTGCAAAGGAAGGGATCGGTCGATAGCTCAGAGTCATGACCTCTCCGGGAATTGACCCTTGCCCACTTAAAAATTATCTCTTTACACTTACCAACTAGATTAGCCATGGAAGCTGTCATATATCATAAGCTCTTTCCAGCTAGGTTGTCCTGGAGTTTGCAATCGTCAACTGTCTGAAGTTCGCATTTGTTTAACCGATTTTTTTGTGAGAGAGGATAAAAATTCAATCCGTCAAATTTCAGGTAAATAAAAAAAAAAGACCCAAAAGTGGACCACAGAGAGATATAGGATCTGCTCGGGGATTATTTTAGGATAAGTAAACAAAGGAGGTCGTCTCGACCTTGTGTAATCCATCCATTTTCTCATCTACGCTTAATAGGGCTCTTAGGATCAAATTTAATTTTCATTTTTATCCCAATATTGCAGAATTAATTTTTATGAAATTTTCAAAGTAATTTTAACTCAATTCGAAACTATATATCCACTTTATGAAAAGTTGTAACTCTTGGTCCTTTAGAAAGGTTGTGCCTCTTGCCCGTGGTGATTGCTTGAAATTTCTATTCTATAAAGACTAACTCCAATTGAGATCATGACCATTCAAAATTTTAAGCATCTTCTTGAAAGATTTTTAGCAGGCTTTGTTGTGTCCTGAGAGCATTTTTGCCTTGGGAAACTGATAACAAGCCTCTAGGCCACCTACCACTTACAATAATTCTCCTTTCTTCTTTGGCATCCTTTTTAACCTTAGTTTTTCCCAGCCTATTAGCCTATGAAACTTGGTTATTTAGAAAAGTTGTGCCTATTGCCCATGGTGAACAATAACAGACAAGGAATGGATCTCATGAACTACAACATACAAAAGGAATGACAAAGGGAAAAAAAAGCCAAAAGACCATCCTCGAGAAGAAGAGATGCTGCATGATAACAACAAGAAGAATATTATACACGTCCATCTATATGTCATCAGCTTCAACAACAAGAAGAAAATTAGCACTAGTACGTTGAATAAAAAAATAGTACCAATAATAGAACAAGCAAGCACATCAGACAATAAATTCTAACTCTTCTCGAATCAAAATAGGAAGCAAAGAAACTTCCAATTGGTAACAAAAGGATATTAACTTCTACTGGTTATGTCCATAATATAATGATATCGGGAGAGGAACAGATTTTTACTGTTTATTATGAACTGACACCAGAAACAAAGTAGGAGTTTGAACAAAGACAGACAAAAAGGCGCAAGTTTTATTTCATTACAGGATTACATGTCGTGAGAAGAGCAGATAAAAAGGCAACCGGCAGAGAGCTGGTGAATAAAAATCGTACCTTTCCAAGGAAATGGAGAAAGCGCTCAGCGAGCAGAGATACAAAGACAATAACGGCGCAGATTGCAGCCACAACCCATGTAGACGTGTATTCCAGTGCTTCGGAATGCTCCGAAGCCTCCATGGTCTCCCTCCAGCGCCAGGCTTATCAACCAACTCAACAAAGATGGATGGGAAGAAACCATATTTGTGAAGGTGAACGATTGGGACTGCTTGGTTGATGGCTGCGTGACACTTGGAATCGAGGGGAGGATAACGGAGGGCGCAGCTTGTGGTGAATAGTGAAACGCAGGACGCTACTACGCCGAAAGCAAATTGAGTGCGCCTCTCCCTTTCGTGCCTCGTGTCTACCTGCATATCCCACTTGGAACGTAGCGTACTTAGGATCACTTCGGAATGGCGACAGAGGAAAAATCTCTCCGTGAAAATTGACAAGGGAGGAGCTCTAGGGTCTGAGTTTAACCCGGTGGAATTCACCGGGTGGAGAGAAGAGCTCCGATTTCGAAAGTCCTTCCGGAGAGATTTTGATCTATAACTCGGCGGACGCACCATTATAGCACGGAAGGGAAGAAATTTTGATCTAGCCTCCCGAGAGGGCGTTCATCGAAGTCGAGCGGGCGGAAGGCGACGGTCGGTGAGCGTCGAGTGGCCGTGCACCGAAGTCAGCGATGCGACTGGACCTGGCCACGGTCCGGTCCGGATCCGGCCAAAACCGAACCGGCCGCGCGGGCCCGTCGATCCGGGTCATGGAACCGCCGGTTCCGATCCGGATCCGGGTCCGGTCAAGTCCGGGTCCGGGTCCGATCCGGTCCGGGTCCGGGTCCGATCCGGTTAATCGTTCTCTTAGTTAAATAAATAAAAAAATAAAAAATGACGTAAATAATTAAAATAAAATAAAAAACACAATTAAACTTATAAAAACTCTATCAAATATTTCATTATCTCAATACAAAATATATTACATCTTAGACTTAAATAAAAAAATCTATTACAATAAAAAAATCAAATACATTTCAGTCGTATTCGATATTTCCTCCCGTCGTCGTAGTTCCGGATGTTCCTTCTGTTTCGTCTTGGTCTTCTTCGTCACTTTTAATATGTTGGGTTCGACTTGCAGCTTTTGACCAATCATTGAGTAAACATTGCGCTTCCAAATTTTCCTACCTTGCTGTAACGCCTCTCGTCCCAATGTATTTCCTCTAATACTAAAAGCTTCCACAACCGAACTGAAACCTGACAAGCTAGAATTTCTTTTGCCATTATAGATAAGATTGAAAATAATTGAGTTCTTCATGACCACCATTTTAGAATGTCGGCTTTCTTCATCCGCATCACTAAAATCAAAAAGTGGTCAATAATTCTCAAGTTCCCGACCTCGAACTTGAGGATCCTCGTGACGTTTAGTCATTGTTTTAATAACAATTGCGCTTTAGTGAGTTTAAGAATAATACTAGAAGTGGATTGATTGTTTCACGTCCCAATAATTTGTTTCACCATATTTAATGTTATATTCATTATAAATATCATGTAAATGTGTTTTAATATTAAACAAAATCAAATATTAGGAGCAGCTTTGGTAATAGGGTTTAAAGATTCATAATATAACGCTAACATATCTTGCAAACCATCTAATTTAAGTCAGGATCTAAAACAAAAGCACATAAAAATATTTCGGGAATATTTAAGAAATATTTTTCCCATTTTTCTTTCATTACATAAATACATTGAGATAAATAAGTATCATTTGATTGAATATGCTCATTAAAAATACATCTGATATTACAACAATGTGTTAAAACTAAATGTGAAGTTGGATAATAAACACTGATAATTGGTCACTAAAGATCACTAAAAACTTTTAGAATTTCACAAATACTAGTGCATATATTCCATTGATTTGAAAACAAATAAATATCACGTGATTGAACATGTTGATGAAAAACATACATAATAAATCTTTATATTCAAAAGTAGATAACAACAATTTATAAGTAAAATTCCAATGAGTTGAACGCCACGCAAATCGCTTTAGAAGCTTAATGTCATTTATTTTACAAAATTTTCTCCATTCTTTCATTACTTGAGGATGTGTCCATAAATAATGAATTGACTCTAATTGGTTGAATATGTGATCCTAAATTTTAAGTGCATCTTCACACAAATTTAAAATGTGACATACACCTAATATGAAAAAATCTTCCACCTATTGATGGTTTACATATATCAATAAGTTCACTAATACTAGAGGTATTTGCACTAGTATTATCAAAAGAAATTGAAAAAACTTTAAAAGTTAGACCATATTCTTCTAAAATAATAAAAATAAGTTGTGAAATATTTTGTCAGTGATGTTTCGTTAAAACATCTATATGCTAGCAATCTTTTTTGAATGTCCCAATTATTATCAATCCAATGACAAGTAATACCCATATATGAACAACTCATTAACGATCACTCCAAATATCGAACACAAAGAAACTTTTATCGCTTAAATTAGAAAATTCTTTAATCAATTCTTGTTTTTGTTCTAAGACTAATTTTAAAAGTGTACGCTTTTAGAGTATTTCTTGGGATACGCTTAATGTAAGGATTTACACTTGTAGAAAGTCAATTTTCAAAAGATAATTTATCACTAAAACTAAAAGAAAGTTGTTCAATTGCACAAAATTTAGCAGTTTCTTCTCTAAATCTAGTTTCGTCAAATTTAAAGAGTTTAGATTCGTTACTCCAACTCGATTGAGAAGAGAATGTCGGAATTTGAGTTTGAGAACGATCAATACCAATTTCCACCGGATGATTTATCTCCACGTGTCGAGTAAGGGTTCCGTAACCTCCTCCTTGTTGAAATTTGTAACATTTCGAACAATATTTGCATTTTGCTTGCATATCACCTAAGGAGCGCATTTTTCAAATGTTTGGTGAAGATATTTGGATGCGGGCGAGGCACTCGAGTTGGTTTGTAGTCGAGAACCCGCCATATCTTGGATGTATTGCTCCTACTTTCTTGACTTTGATGATGATGACGTATTTGAAATTCATCACCGGAAATATCGAGATCATAGTCGGCGCCGATATCGAATGGAGGTGAATTGCCGCCTTGCTCGAACTCGAACTCGGGCGGTGGTGGCATTATGCTCTTTCCCTTTCTGGCACCGGGCGCACCCTTACGACTTGATCCGGCTCCAGACATTTGTAAAAATATGACTTGAGAGTTGAGACTTAAAAGCAAATGAGGGAATGAGAATTAGAGAAGAGAAGTTGTGATTTGTGAAAAAATGAAAGGGAATGGAGGTGTATTTGTAGGAAAAAAAAAACTTAAAAAAAAAAAATTTTCCAACTCGACGGCCGTCAGACAACGGCCTATGAAATCGTGGTCGGTTCTTTTTCTTAAAAAAGGTGACTACCGGATCGACACGCCAGGCTCTACCGTGTCCAAAGCCCGTTTTTGCATCGTCTGCGGTCGTGATTCGGACAGAGCAACACGCCATCGGTCGCGGCGACACGCCTGTCGCGACGACAGAGAGCAACACGCCTCGGCGACACGCCTGCGTGTCGTAATCGGAAAACAATGACACGCCTATGTTTACTGCGGCGACACGCCCGTGCTCGACCACGAAATCCCATTAATTTTTTTTAAATGCCGGTTTTTTTGTTTTCAGATTCGATTTTTTAAAAAACCGGGACCGGACCGCCTAATAGGTGGTCCGGTCACGGTCCGTCAAACCTGGCTGACGCTAACCTGACCGCTGACCACGGCCCGGCTCGGTCAGTCCGGTTTGACCCGACCGCCAGTCTAGATGCGACGGCGCATCACGCCCCGGCGAAGTGGCACGGACGCCGAGCGCCCGGCAATAAGACGGCGCGAGTGAGAGGGCTACGACCATGCACGTGGTCGGGCATTAAAATAAACCGGTTCAATTTGATAAAAAAAAAAATCTAAATTGGACTTGATTCGAGGTTAAACCCGTTTAAACCACCATGAATCGAACCGGAATCACTTGTAAAACTCTAATTTTCCAATGGATTCGAAACCAACCTACGGGATCCGCCGCCTTCTTCCGTTCCTACTGGCAGATCCGCTTGGTCGGGCATTAAAATAAACCGGTTCAATTTGGTAAAAAAAGTCTAAATTGGACTTGATTTGAGGTTAAATCCGTTTAAACCACCATAAATCGAATCGGAATCACTTGTAAAACCCTAATTTTCCAATGGATTCAGCCCAAACCGAACCGGTCGGGATCCGCCGCCTCTTCCGTTCCCCGGCTCGCGGATCTGTTGGTCGGGCATTAAAATAAACCGGTTCAATTTGATAAAAAAAGTCTAAATTGGACTTGATTTGAGGTTAAACCCGTTTAAACCACCATAAATCGAACCGGAATCACTTGTAAAACCCTAATTTTCCAATGGATTCAGCCCCAACCGAACCGGTCGGGATCCGCCGCCTCTTCCGTTCCCCGGCTCGCGGATCTGATCCTCCCCCTGCTCGTTATATCCTCTCGTGAGACCTCAGCAGCCCCCATCTCATTCCCTCCCCCTTGCTCTCCTTTTTGCCGGAGTCGATCAGCCCCTCTCGCGCACGGCGATGTCGGCTATCCGGCGACTGCATGTGTGGCGCGGACGGAAACCTGGCGGACGCCTGCGTTTGCAGCGGCCCCAGCAGGTTTCCTTCTTATCCGAGATACTGTTCGCGAGCGTTTGAATGTGGTGACGGCGCTGACTTCTAGGGCCAGGGGGCGACCTGCCTCCGGCGTCGGTGCTTACTCCGGAAGTGCAACGAGTTCGATCATAGCGCTTACTATTGATTGGATAAGTTCAATCAGTAGTCTTTTGTCCTTCGGTGACGGTGTCCGATGAAGCGCTATACCTTCTGATCGTGTTCCTCGGCGACGCATGCTTCGATGGTGTCTAGGTATGTTGTTGTCAAGGTGCTGCTGGGTTAGTGTAGACGAAGTGTTGTCGTCGTTATATCTAACTCCTAAGCGTTATTCGGTGCTGTTGTGCACATGACAGATCTGGTCCATGTTCAAACTTGCTCCAGCCACTTGGTCGTGCTACGAGACTTATGGCTTTAACGGTTTTGATTGATCGCGAGCAAGAACTTGTCCTGTAATCATGCCTCTGTTGTTGGTTGCTCTCGATGTTCGTCGCCACATTATCATCAAACAGCGATTGGTTTTATCGATCCGCCTCCTTCTTTTCGGTAATCCTCCAAGCATTGTTCTTACTGCCGTTAAAACTTGATCGATCGATTGACTTTATTCGGTGTGCGAGAGGATGATCTCTTTCCTCCACGACAATCAAAGGGGCATGAGAGATATTTGTAATGGCTGGTTTTGACCATAAACCCGTGTTCAGATGTTTTCTCATTGGTTGTGAACCTTGTTGGATCAGATGATCAAATCTGGTATGGTATTATCTATGACTGTCCTTGTGATTATAATCTTGTGTGGTTGTCTTGCACGGCTATTTTAGCTGTGGTGGTCGGTCAGATCTGAGCTTCGATGCTGGAATCAACATAAGGATGGCAGATCTATTTGAAGCAAGAATCTTCACATCAGTTAGATGGATTTTCTTCTGTTGAACAATTAGATAAGGCATGCTTTTGTGTCATTATAGTCATCCTATTTTTCTTATGTGATTGTTGCACATTTATCCATGATTGGCGTTGTTATTTATAGATATTCTTGATTCACAATATTGCATGCTTGGAATTGTGATTGTGCTGTGTGTGTTTTTGTGATAGTATTGTATTTATGATATACATGGCCAATTCTGTTTTGCTATAGATCTAGTGACATGTTAATATTGATGTATGGACATGATATTGAATTGGAGCATCTATACGTGCTGGTATTCTGCTACATTGTACTGAGATTAGGTTTCATTTATTACTCATCTTGTTATTGCCAGAGTTGGCTGTAGCAATAGCAACCAAAGGAAAGAAAGTTACTTGGATGGCAACAAATTTTCTATTGTCATTTCACTTATCAATCTTTCCTTGCTATTCTAATTGTTTCTTATGAAAATCAATTTGTTTGTTACTTTACAGTTTATGAGAAGGGAAGAAGAAAATGGTGCGTGTGTCAGCCACCGTTAGATGCCAACTGTTCTCAGATGCCCTTCTAGTCGATGAACAGTTATTTAACTTGTAATTCCTCTGTAAGCTGCTTTGATCTCTAGAATTTGCAGCTTGTGATGCCTATATGATTTGTTTGCAACTAATTTGGATGATTTTGATTTCATTGAACTGTTGCTTATTCCTTCTAGAAAATTTTGATGACTCTTAGAAAAAATATCCCACTCATCCCATCATTTTGCTAGGGTTTTTACATCTCTTTCCTTGTTGCCTCCAATTTCTAGGGTTTATTCAAGCTCAATTAAAAGATTTCTCCTTTGATCCTTTATTTATCTTTTTCCCATCGAACATTTGTTTTAGCAATTACTAGATTCTATTTGCTACATTGTACCAAGGTTAGGGTTCATTTAATGTTGCCTTGGTCTTGAAATTGCCAGAGGTGGCTGTAGCAACAGCAATTCAACGGAAGAAAACTGGTCAAATTGTCATCAAAATTTTCATTGGCATTTTGCTTACCGAACTTCCCATATTTGACTAATGTTTATGGGAAAAATATCAATTTCTGTTTCTTCTTTTATGCGATTTTTGTAAAGGGAAGAAGAGCAAAATGATAAATATGTCCGCCATTGTTAGAGGCCTTTCAAGTTTATGAAGAGCTATGTAACTAGATTATCTTCCAGGCAAGCTGCTTTTACCTCTGTAATTTCCATCCTGCAATGCCTACGTGATTTGTTTCCAATTATTTTGGTTTTTATTTGGACAATTTTGATCTCTCATTGCAGTGTTCTCTCAATTATCCTGTAATTTCCATCCTTTTAGAAAATTTTAATGACTTTGTACAACTGACCTTCCATTCATCCTTTTTTCTAAGGTTTCTGCCTTGTCTTCCTTGACTTACTATTTCTAGTGTTCTCTCAACTTCTATAATGAATATCCTTGCTATTCTTACATTTATTTTCTTCATTGACTTTTTGTTTTGGTAATTGGTAGAGATTTCTGCTACATTGTACCAAGATTAGGGTTGGTTTCTGTGCCTTTGTCTTGAAATTGCCAGAGTTGGTTGTAGCAATAGCAATCGAAGGGAAGAAAACTGGTCGAAATTGCCGTTAAATTTTTCAATGGCATTTCGCTTACCGAACTTCCCATATTATTTAATTGCTAAATTCCCATGTCAACAATCATTGTTTTGTTATTTTGTGATTTATGAGATGGGCAGAAGAGGAAAATGGTGCATGTGCCAGCAATTGCTAGAGGCCCTTAATCTATTTGAAGAGTTATTTATTTCGGTTATCCGCGGAGCAAGGTGTTTCAATACAGTTTCAATCATGTGATTGGCTTTCGATTATTTTGGTTTTTATTTGGATGACTTTCATCTCATTGTGCTATTGCTAATCCCTTTTAGAAAATGGTATGTATCGACCATTGTTTTTGGCCTTCTCGCTACAGTTTGCTTGTCGTGATGCCTATGTGACTTGTCTTCATTTATTTTGGTTTTTATTAGGATGCTTTTGATCCCATTGTGTCATCACTAATCCTCCCACAAAAATCTGAACGAACATATGCAACACATCCTTCACTCATCATTTCTCAAGGGTTTCATCTTTGCTTTCATCATCACCCTAATGTCTTGGCTAGCTCAAACCCTAATAATCCATTTCTCCTTTGTTCTTTCCTTTATTCTTTTCCCCCAGCAATTGTTTTGTAATTATGAGAACTTTTTGCTTCGTTGTACCTAGAGTAGAGTTCTGGTCTTTAATTTCTCTGAGTAGGCTGTAGCAATAGAGTGATACTAAATTTTATTTTATCCCATGAGACGCAGTCGATTATATGATTTTTTTTGTCATTGAATTTTATCCTTTACTATATTATTATTTATATGTAAATAAATTTTATTTTATCATTGTTAATCAATTTTTTTTCATTTGATTTATATATTTATAATAGTCTAATTGATGCAAAAAGGCGTTTTACTCATTCTCAAGTCTCGTCAGTCAGTCTCATAATCAACAAGAAGTAAATCATAGGGAGTATATAGTTCAATCAAGGAGACAAGGACTAGTGCATTAGGAGAGCAAGCATTTCAAAAGGCTTCGAGCCTTCAGGGATTAATATTTGTTCATTTACGAGGCCCTCCCTCTCTTGGGGAGTGTAAATATATCTTTCAAAGTGAAGCCAAACAAATTAATTGAATTACTTTCATTTTTTTGTTTAATTGTAAGTTTTCTAGGAAGATGTAGATGGTGAATGTGTCTGCTATTCTCAGTGGCCTTTCACATGTATGAAAAGCTATATTTACCCAAAACAATCTTCTAGCCATGCTGTTTTAATCCTGATGGCTTCCATCTTGCAATGCCTGCTCGATTTCGTTTCGATTGATTTTTATTTTTATAGCGACAGCTCTGATTTCACTTATCTATCGCTGATCCCTTTCAGAAAATTGCAGCGAATTACCACTGCTTTCTAGATTGCATTTGTAAATGAAAAGTAATGGCCAGTTTAGTCTGAAGGATGGATAATTGAGGGATGTATCATAATTTCTAGGGATCAAGATTCTCTGAGGTAGCACTTTCCGGCAACGATTTAATTTTTAATTGCGATGTATTATAGGAATTTTTTGTTTTTTGATAACTTTCAGGACATTGAACTGTTGAATTATTTAATGTGAGTGTTTTTTTAATTTACTTTGGGAATGAGAAATTTGTGTAGGGTTCAATTGATTGTTTTCCGAATTAATTGGATTCTAAATATCAATGAAAAAAAGTCTGAGACAGAAAGAGGGAAAGAGAAAATCCCTCTAAAGAAAAGTCATGTTCACGCATTGCAGCAGTCAGGAGCGAGCTTGCAGCCAAGTCGGGTATTTTATGATTTTATTTTATTTTTAATTTGTAATAATTTATGTTAAAAGATTTTTATTTTTAAAATAATATTTTTTTTGTCATGTAAGCTTGGCTCGGTCCTGACGAACTTTCTTGTGTTGGCAGTTAGGTTATGACGTCTGACATTGCTCGCTGCGCTGGCGCTGGCGCTGGAGTTGATCTTGGAGTCAAATAGGTCGATCTGGTTGGGTTGTGTAAGTGTAACATTTTATAAAGAATACTACGATATATTATTTTAAAAAATAAATTTGTGTTAAATTTAAATAAGAATGTTTTGATATGTTAATTATTTATTTTAAATCACTTATTTTGTTTGATGATTATTATTTATTTCCGGTTCACAATTCTATATATATATTTTATAGTCAACTGTTCAAATTGTCGGACTAATTTTATAGAAAAATATTTTTTTTGTTTTTATTTAGATATTGAATTTAAATTTAAATTTTGAACGTTTTTTTATTATTATTGTTTTGGCGTTTTATCATTGCATTATTTTCCTCCTTTTTAGCTACTGTTTTGTGATTGCATTCTCCACGTTGTCAGGTGTTATTATAGATCAGAGATTGAATTTCAACGTGAGATTTATAATTTTTATTTGGATTCAAAAGTCTTTTTTTATTTTTAACTATCGAGTTAGGAGATATAGTCTTTTTATAATTTACAGTGAAAGATACATATTTTTTTGCTGCTATAGACAAGAAGTTTATACTGTATGAGTAATAAGTTGGCATATACCTTTGCATGGGTTGTGAACTGATCAAAAGAATATATTGTTAATTTGTTATGATAACTTGTAATTATAATAAATACATATTTATTTGATTTCTACCAGAATTATATGATATTTTATGAAATATCACATTAAAATAGATTAAGGAATAAAAAATCCGCCCCTAGTTTCTTCCCTTCTCTTTTGTCAAGTGCACTCTTAAAAAAAACCCTGTTTGATAGGCACTTAAGAAATTTATATAGCTAAATTATTATATGTTTTGTAAATTATAAAATAAATATTATCCTACATAAAATTAGAGCATATGTGAATATTTTTATTATTCACATTCAAAAATTAAATTATAATATATATTTGATTAGACGATGAATAATTGAGATATTTAGGTAAAGATACATTTGATTAGATGTTGGATAATTAAATGTTCACAAATAAATTATATAAGGGATCATTTGTGTGGTAAGATTTTGGCTAAAGATTTTAAAAATATAAAATTATAGTTTTAATCTTTATTATTTTAAAAATAGTTTTCATTAGTTTTGAATTTTTTTTTGTATCTATTTCAAATCAATTAATAAATTTCAATTTAATTTGAAATCGAACTGAAACCAACAAAAAAATCTAGTCTAATTTTTATTCATATTTTTAAATTTAAAATACGCTTTCGATGCCGAATAGTTAATACGTGTAAAATTATAAAAGTGAATAAAATTTAATTTTCATTGTTGAATGAAAATATCAATAAAAGTTCTGTGATTTATTTGTTAAATTTTAAATTTCATTTGAAATCGATTCACATCGTAAATATTATCATGCTTCATCCCGTGGAAATGGAGCTCTATGATTTATTATCTTCAGAGATGTGTGATAATTAATTTTATCTTTTCACTGTGAGATAGGCGAGAAGAAACTTCCGGAGTGGGATTTCACCCGTTTGCAGGAGCGACAAAGATCCCTTAAATCTAAAGAAAATCCAAACCCCCTAACAAAAGTCAACAGTCAAACGGTGACCTTCCCCAAGCCCACGCTCTCGAGCGCAATGCAAGTCGCATAATCCTTTTGTACAAAGGAGTATGCAAGCCGCATACTCCTGAACCATGCAATTAACCCTGTCTCCCTGATCACTCCTAATTAATTAAACACCATTAAATTATCAAACCACACGTTAATCGCCAAACTAACTCATCATCTCCCATTCGAATCAAAGTCAAAACGAAGCTTAATCTCGCAATTAATTAGAAAACACACAAACGAAGCGGTCGCATAATCAGGATATATATCCAAAAGTCTCCGAAGCTTCTTCAAGTCGCGTACGCTCGAAAACAGAGGCTGAGTACATTAACCATAAGGAACTAGCTAGAGATAACAGCAGCACAGCTTGCAGTGATCGACGACGATCGATGATCGATCTCTAGCAGAAGATAATTCAAGAAAGAAAGAAACAAAAAAAGGAAGAAGAAGAAGAAGAAGAATTGCCTGGCTTTCCCGTGCATGCCATTGACTGGCCGGTGAGTTCTTCACCTTGCGCTCATGTTTGCGACGGCCGGAGGTGAGCGAGAAGGAGCCAGCCTGACCCTGCAGCGAAGAAGAAGTAGAGCCATCATCTGGGACTCGATGGCTAGGATGGAGAAGAAGGGAAGAGAAGGAGAGGGGAACAGGTCGGAGAAAATTGCGGTGGCGATTAATTAAAGAAGGAAGAGGATGGAAGAAGAAGAAGAAGAAGGGTGAAAAACCGCACGGGTCTCGAAGACCGAAGCTGCGGTTCGGGAGGTGCTTGGGAGTCCGAGCCCGACAGCATCGATCGGATTTGAGCCCGGGTCGGAGGGGCGTCGGGCGGGACGAGAATGTCCCCTCTGCCAGCCGGTCGGCTCGATGGGTGCGCTGCTGCCACCTCGACACGGAGAGCTCAGCGCACCGCTCGTGCGGCGCGTGCGTGGGACGCTGGCAGCGGCAGCAGGGACCAGAGTCTGCTAATGGGGGGAAGAGCAGCATAAGAGTGAGAGCTTTAGGGTCCTCTAGTCCTCGGTGTATGTGAGGGCGCGCGTTTGGTTTTTAATACTATATATAAAGTATTTTAAGTTGTTGGATTCCATTAAATTCGAGCGTTTTAATTTGAAGAAAAATAAATTATGAAAAATTTATATTATTTTATTTGTTGATCATAAATAACAAAAGATTTCTAAATTCGAATTAAATTCAACATCAGAATTCGATCCCTATTTACTTTTAGACTCTATTTGATAGGACGTAATATAATTCAAGTTGTAATCGAATGTAATGTAATGTTTGGATAAAAATTATATGTAATCTTGGATTACAAAGGTCATTACATTCTTTTATTTGGTGTCTATTACAAAGACGATAGGAATGGATCAACGACAATAACGTAGATAACGATGACGACGACGGCCAACCGACGATCGACTGGTCGATCGACAACCAATCACCGGTCGGTCACCGCCGATCGCCGATCGTCACTGCGGCCATTGCGGTCATCGATTGGTCACCGCCGTAGTTCGCTTTGGTCGCCGATCGATCGCCGATCGCCGGTCGATCGCCACCTTGTATCGCCGTGCGATCATCAAATGCGCTTAAATTCCGATCATCAAGCGTATTTAAATTCCATTTGCATGTATGCAAATGGGATTTATTGTATGTAAATGGGATTTAAACTTGTAATGTAATCTGGATTACATAGATTTTGTTTTATAATCTGGATTACATAGATTTTACTTTGTAATCCAGATTACAAAACTTTAGTGTCTTTTGTAATCCAGGTTATATTACATTACAATTTTAAGACAGTAATAAACAAAGGAATATATCTTGTAATGTAATCTGGATTATATTACAAGGTAGATTACGATATATCAAATGCAGCTTTAATAACATCTATGTTGTTCTAATTAATAGATCGTCTCAAAAGGACTTAAATTCGAGGGTACAACGATCGATTCTATAGTAAATTTTCATCGGTCATTCGTATAAATTTAAAAAATACCGATGAATTCTTACTAATAGAGATGTATAAAAATTTAGTTAAATTGATGAAGCGATCGAACTAATTGAAATCGAAAGTTCGATTCAATTTATTAGAAAATTCAATTTTTATTTTTAATTAAAAATATTAGTTTTTTGATTAATTCTGTTTGGGTTTAAAATTTTAAATTGAAAAAAAAATCAATTTAATTGATAAAATTGAATTGGAGATCGTCAATCAATTGATATTGTAGTAGTCGCTATAGTATTAATTTTGTGAAATTGCGATATTATAATACCAATCAATTTATAGTGTAAGACAGTCGATTGATTTTGATAAGTATTTTTTTTTTAATTTTGATCGAATTAATTAATTGTTATTGATTTGGTTTATTTATTTTCTGTTTAAAAAATCAATCGGTTCGATTAATTAAAAAAAATTAATTTATTCAATTTTTATGAATAATTCAATATCATTAGTCTAGATATTTAAGTCTCTACGGGGATGGTGCGGTGGTAAAGCAAAGTGTTATTTGTAGAATGGACAGGGTTTGATTCCAATGAGGGGTCTAAAATCCCCCTGTCTTCGGATGAATCTCTCTCTTATCACATGTCGAGACTTTGTCCCGTGATTTACCTTCCTCCCGTCAAGTATCTTGGACGGATAATGATCGTTTATTAGTTGGACAGATTCCCAACTTCTACAGAGTATCTAGATATTTAATTTGTGTTATGAATCTAAATTTTGATTGGTTGATAAATCGTCCTATTTTTTAATTATGCATGGTCGCATTATGTCCCGAAAGTGGATGTGTTTTTTTTCAAGGAAAATAAAAATTAAAACTAAAAAATACAAATAAAAAAAATCTTTTTTTATTTGGATGATTAAAATTTTTTCTTATATTTATTTATTATTAAAATAATATTTTATTTTTGTCTTAATTTAGTTTTATTTATATATGGAAATATTTCTGTTTAGTATCGCTATAATAATCATAATTTATAACAATTATTATAATATAAATATTTCATCTTTAACAAATATTATATTATAGTAAGTATGAATTGTAATTACCACACTATACATTATTTATTTATTCATATATAATGATCTAAATTTTTAACTTCATTAATTTTGAAAATGGACGGTCTGACTCGTAAAAATTTCTCATCGACTCTAACAAATTATATTACTTTTTTTCACCGAGATATTCGAACCTTTGATCCGACTAATCTCTAAAAGTGATCGACTTTTTTCCACAGACCTTCAGAACACCTCATCAACGGCTAAGTCTGGTAAGATCTGAGTCCAAGTGATCTCCATCGACCACCAAAAGTAAATCAGAAAAATACTCACAACTTTTTCACAGTTTCGCTCGGATTCCGTAGTCGCGTTATTTCTGAACGACGATCCAATTCCGAAACTGTACTTTATCTATCGAACAAACTCTTAGACCTCAAAACTGTCCGAATAATTTTTTTTTAAATTCGTCACCGAACTATATTACAATAGAGAATTAAACTGTATTCTTTCGTGAATTATTTCTCTATTTTCACCGTTGCATCGTATCTCCATGGCAACAAATTAATTTTAGTCTAATTAATTCTTGGTTTAGTCAAAATAATCTACGAAGGTTATTGGGTTCTAACTTTTCGCACCTTCTTTTCATATTTTTTTTTTCTTCCTCGATGAGATAAAAAAATATTAAAAACCAAAAAAAAAAAAAAAAAAATCCGCATAGATCGTTTGAGGCGTGAGACGGCCCTGTAACAGACGCTCCTCCACATGTGGAAGAGATTTGTTCAGACCAAATCCAACGAATCGTCGCCAGTACTCTACGAGCCCAGACGATAGCCACGAATGGCTTCCGCCACCGCTCTCCTGTCGGCTCCTCCGGCAGTAGCGCCGGCCGCGTCGTCGGTTTCAGCTCCGAAGCAGCGCGTAGCCACGGTGCATGTGGCGGCGGTGCCCCTGAGGGCCGCCAAAGGCCCTGCCCAGACGCTGCTGTCCGCCGCTTACTCGATGGGCGTCTGGCAGCTGCAGCACTTCGTGGTCATCATCCGACCAGATCCTTCTCAGTCCCAGGTGAGATTCCTGCCTTCCAATCACACACACACACACTCCTTTTAACTCTTTCAATGCATTTTATCAAAGAAGCAGTGCAAAAAACAAAAAAAAAAATGAAGAAAAATACAGAAAATTAAAGATCGGGAGCGATTAATATGGTGTGTGTGTGTGTTTCAGGTGGTTGCCTTTGATTTTCAGCCTCAAGATCCTGAGAACTTGTATGCATTACTTGCTGTCTTAACCCAGAAACACATGCCCGGAAAGTCTCTGTCTGTCCGTCGTCGTTCACTCAGAGCCATTTCTTTTTTTTTTTCTCCTTCTGTTCACTGGGATCGATCGAGTAAACAGACAGACTGATATGTTTGTTTCCTCTCTTTTTCTCTAGGAGTTGTTCTGAGAAGGAACTTGCGAAGATTACCCAGCACCAGGTGCTGGTTTATCGGATTTGCTGATTCTGATGCCCTAGATGCGGCTGACAGATTCAGTAAAAGCTGGTCGACTCACCTGATTGTCGGAAAGCACGACTGTCGCCATTTTGCAAACGGTAAGAATAGCATATAATAGGCATGTTTAATGGATTAGATTAATCGAATAGAAATCAATTCGTTAAATTTAAAATCGAAATCGATTCAAATGAATTGATTTTGGAATCAGAATCAGAATTTCTGATTCCGGTTCGATTCCAATCGATTTAAGAATTGATTCAGAACCGTTTCGAAATCGATTCGGAATCAATTTTGATTTCGATTTGGATATGGTTTCGATTGCTAATTTAAAGGTGGAAATTCTTAATATGTTAATATATATACAAGATTATTTTGCGATAAAAAAAAATAGACTCACTAGTACGTTAGATGAATTTAAAAGTTCAAGTTCGAGAAAGATGATCCGGAACCATTTCGGAATCGGTCCAGAATCGTTTCGGAATCGATCTGGATTAAATTGATTCCAAAGTTAAAACTTTAAAATCAAAATCGATTTTAAATTAGTTCGGATCGATTTCAACGTCGACGAATCTAAAATTGATCAGAATCGAATCGAAATCGAGAAACCAATAAACATGCCTATGTCTAGCATATAAACAGCCTTCCAAATTGGAATGCTTCATTAGAATAGGATTTGGGATTTTGGGTAAGTTGGAGTTTTGGTCATTAATCAATCAAGCTATTAAAATAATTATTCAAATTTATCTTGATTTTTTTAATTGATATTAAATGTTATCAAATTCTTAAATTAAATTTTATTTATTTAAATGTCAAGGATTGGTGGAATATCTTACCGGCGAGCAACACGTTTTGAGCCATCTTCAAACGCGAGAGTGATACACTGTGCATTCCACCGTGCGAGACTGAGAGTGCACGTCGCGTGGCAATGTGGATCGTCAATTGTCACGTGGCACGCGCTCTCAGTCACGCACATCGAGACACGCAGCATATCAGCTCTCTCTTTTGAACAATCACCTCTCCCAGTGGATGAACCGGTGGATGCTGGAGAACAAAAGATGTGTGTGCGTCCATGCTCAGAAGCATTTGCCACTTCTTACTGTTTGTATAAGAACATGTAAAAAGTGTGTTACTTGAACACATAAATCATTCCCAATGATGATCCTGCTTGTTTCTCATGGATACTAGAATTCGATTGCATGATTACGATTTTCTTAATAGTCCTTCTCACTTGCCTTCTGCAAACATTTGAAGTATCAAACCACTAGATGGGGTCAACTACGTAGATCCTCCACTTGACTTCCGCAAACATTTGAAGTATCAAACCACTAGATGGGATTGACTACGTAGATCCTCTTGTACTATCCACTAAGATTCATTGACATGTTCTAAAAAAAATAAAAATAGAACTGTCGTATTAACAGCTCTCTCTGACTGCCTCTACATATAAAGATAAATTAAGAACCTAAATGACAAGTACCAAGAAAATCGGTCAATAGTCCAGAATCATAATCTCCTTGGGCATTAATCTCTGTCCATTTAAGAATTACTCTTTTTTACTTTTCAACTGAGCTAGTCCTAGAAACTCAGTGACATGTTCATGTGATAAACCAAAAGAACATGTAACACCACCACGTCGCTGGGGTTTCATTTGCAGAGCTAGAAGGCCTCCCTCATCGACATAGAATGCCTAGGAAAACTAGTTAATCTAAAATCTACCAGAAGGGTTTCAGTAAGTGACAAACTACTCGTTGAAGATATCTAGAACTTGAAATCTTTCTTGCAGCTTGCTGTAGTCGAGAAGCCATGGGAACAAAATCAGTAAACAGCGATTCCACCTCAATATTCCAAGAGAAATAAAACACAGAAGTAAACAGGAGCAAACCTCTGCCACCATCTCACTGATGTCTTCCTTCTGGTTTCGTAGCTTCTCTTCTTCGCGTGCTTCTTCATACCTGACACGCAAAACAAAAGATGCTTTCAAAATGTTTGAAAGATAATGTATTATAAGAAGAGATTCAAGCGCATCTTACTTGGCTGCTAGAACATCATCCATGACTTCCGGCTCCTCTGGTTGTACAGTGACATCGACCTTGTCTGATTTCTGACCGCTTAGAGGATCGACGTAAACAGTAAAGTGTGAGAGAGAAAAAAATCCATTAAACCACCTTTATTCTCAGGGAAAAAAGAAAACACTGCAGCCAAAATCTTGAACTGAGAAAACAAACAAGATAAAAGATATTGAAACTGTTGTACAGATATCTCTACTTCAAAGGGAGATCTGCTGCAATGATTTTAGACAGTCATTTCATTGTCGGCGGAGTCGAAGGCGGAGTCTGCGAAGTCCTCGACAGAGTCGAATGGTAGAGCCAGCTTGCAGAGTTGGATGGTAGAGCCGCATTGCAGAGTCGGATAACAGAATCGCAGAGTCGGATGGCAAAGTTGATTTGGCAGAGCTGATCCGCAGAGCTGGATGACAGAGCCGATTCGACAGAGCTGATTCATAGAGCCGGATGACAAAGCTGATTCGCAAAGCTGGATGACAGAGCTGCAGAGCCGAATGACAGAGTCGAATCGCAGAGGCGACGATGCACTCAGACAGGTCGGAGAAGTGCTCGGTTGTTCCGCAACACCACTCGATGTCGAAACCTGTGGTTTCCACAATGTCCTTGAAATAGATTCACCCCCTCTTCCGTGTTTTCGAGAGTAATGGACGATTATTTCCCAGGATACAACGACAAAACCGGGAAGCGATCAAGCACAGATCGTCTCCGAAGCAAATTATGCCTCGACCGATCATACATTCGACGCGCGCAGATCGCGCTTGCATACGAGTCGCCTTACGGTAGTGCAATCCGAGCATGAGATTCGCACCCTCTGTGCATCCATACGTGAGAGAGAGTCTTTTCCCTTGCATATGTTCACAACTATAATGCTTATGATACATTATAAATTAATCAAGTTGTCCCTCAACTACAAATATAGGATTAAACTCCTCCACATGAAAATTTCCTCATCCTTTCATTTCCATTCACATTTCCAACGGAAATCTCACCCTTCTGCGAGCTGCTTTATCTTGTGACCCAAGAACATAGCCATTCACAAAAAATAGAAATTATATCAGCGATGACCGATTGATGGATTCAATGATGTATCAATAAACGGAAATTATAAGATTGGCAGGACAAATGCAGAGAGCGTACGTATGTGTGGTACCAAGCAAAGTGCCAGGAGCAATTCTTTCTTCCTTCTCTTCAAGAACCTTCGGAGAGAAGAAAACATTGTGAAAAACAGAAAAGGCAAAAAAAAAAAATGTCAATGTAAGTAAATACCAGATGAAGCTTAACGATGAGAATAATGAAAATTACTTGGTAAAGTGGTTTCTCAGGCTCCTTGCGCTGTTGTTTCCTTAAATCAATGACATCAGGTGTTTCTACACCGGTGAGAGTGCTGAATACCAAAACAATAAGTTGCATAATGAAGACAGAAAAGAACTTCAAAAATAAGAGAGAACATGAAGCACCTTGAAAGGCTATCAACAGACTGAATGCCAGCCTCCAATTTCTCTTCTTCCATCTCTTCCTCTTCTTCTTCCTCGAGATCTCCCCAGCGTTTACTCCGATCAACCGCTCTTCCTAAAATTGAAAAAATAGAATAAAATTAAATCACAGGCATCCACAGGACATTCAGATGCAAAGCTCTATATTAAACTAAGCCAATGTGATTGTTGAATCATGCCGGTATCATATTTTATGGAAAAAATAGTCACCTCATTGTTGAATTTTTCCTGCTGTTGTATCCCCAAAACATCACCATACAGTGGGTGTCCATGCTGTTGAAGAAAGAAGGAAGGTAAAAGATCTCAAAGAATGAATGTCAAGAGGCAATGCCACTATACTAATATTGAAATAAAACAAATAACACTAACGATCAACTACAAGGTCCTACTTCATCGACAGGAGGTTTACCCAACCTCCAGGATGATAACCAAAGCTGGCTCCAGGAGGAATGGGAGCATTTAAACCAGGTATCTTCAAATGGGGGTAGGATGGAGGAGGGTCATACCTCTGCAGACAATTAGTAGCCATTGGTAAAGGAAAATTCATAAAAGAATTGGGAGACAAATGTAGATCTATGCAAGAGACCTCAACTGAATATTAATAAGCCAGGGAGGCGGTGCACCATCAGGCATCCCAAGAGCTTCTTGAAGTTCCTTTGACAACATACCTGGCTTCATTTCCCTAAGCTTAACCTGCATATTAGCAAAGAAAACCATTTTTCACTGAATGCATTAACGTAACAAAATAAGATTGAATTTTGATACAATCTGGAAGGGGGATGGCGTGTAAATCTTCACAAAGACGCAAGAATTACAAAGAAACTATACACGACCAAGAGATTTCAAAAGTTCTCATAGTCTTAAGCTACCTTTTAGCACTTTCAAATGCATAAAAAAATGATGATTTCATTTCATACTGTAGCAGCAGCCAGTGTCACTTTGCTGTCTTGTAGACTAAAACAACAAACAAAATTGAGGTACCATCAATAGTAGTGGTCAGAAAACATACACCTGAATCCTTTTAACATGTGCAAACATTAAGTTAACTTCCACTAGCATGACAAATCAAAATTTTTTGGCAAGAAAAAAAAAAGAATGGGTGGGGGAGGGGAGGGCGCAGTGTACTAGCACCATGAATTTGTCAAATGCCAACAATCACAAATGTGTTCATTATGCTCTTTCAAGGAAATCTTAGCATGTAAAAAATTAAGCAGAAAAAAGCTAAGAAATATAAGAAGAATTTAATAGGAACAGAATCTCAAAAAAAGATAAATAGGGACAGATATATAGTCCAAAGCAACTTTAATAACAACATGCTCATTGCACGAGTATTGTATCTCAAATTATTTTCCTTCATAGTATAGCTCTCCATGGGTCGTCAGCTTTGGTTTAGTTTGGTACTTGAAAAATGCATCATGTAGAACCTGCAATCCAAAACAGAAGTCAGAGTTTTAAATGGTAATTAAATAGTTAACTTTTGGAACCATTGAGCACAGGTACATTATCAGGTGGGATCTAAGAGTCTAACGCTGCATAATCTTACCAAGATTATGCTATGTGGATACAACTATGGGACAAACAAAGAGTCTGAGTAGCAAAACAAAAAAAAAAAAAAAGAAAGAAAGAAAGAGCAAAAGAACAATGGAATTGGGAAATCAGAAGTTTATCATAATCAATTTATATTTAACCTGATAGTCTATATCCATCAACTCGGTCGCTTGTGCATGGCGATCCTATCTATGCCCCCGGATTAAAAAATTAATCCTTGACGAAGAGGGATTACCCAAGCAACCGTTCCATCGTCGTGCTATTCAATTATAGTGGTCACTTGAACAAACTTGTTATTCAAGTAACCTACCTCTTTTCTTCGATTAGCTGCGGAATAGACGATGTATGGATCGCCGGTTTTTGTGTTTGTCTTCGGGGTCCAAATAAATTAGTCACATACAATATACTAAGAATCAAAAGGAAAGCAAAACAAGAATTATATCTCTTGTTTATCTCAAGGTCTTCTATCGTATGTCCTATCCTCCTCTTGGACGTTGTGTGAGCAACGATCTTCCAAGAGTTGAAGCTTCCTAGATTACGATCTTCCTTTCCTTGTTCGCTCCGAACAAAAGGAAGAACAAAACAAAACTCCTTCTCCTATCTAGAACCGACCACCAAGCTCCAAGTTTGATGTTGCCGCCGGCCAAGGAGTGGATGAAGGAGATGGAGCGGGCGCCGGCCAAGAGCTCCAAGGGAAGAACCCTAACCCTTGTTCCCACCTGCCAAGGAGAAGAGGAAGAAGATTGGGGCGCCGGTCAAGAAGAGAAAGGAGAAGAGGGGCGCCGGCCAAAACCCTAGGAAGATAGGAAAACTTGCCGCCCAAGACTTCTCCAAACCTTAGCCGCCCAATCCTTGAAGCAAAACCTAATCTCCTTAAGTTGTTGTTGTCGCCCACCCCTTAAGCCTTATTTATAGAGTTAGGCTTAAGCCTCCTTTCAATCTCCACCGTCGGATCTAGGGATTTAATCTCAACTATCGGATCTAGGGATTTAATCTCAACCGTCGGATCTAGAGATTTAATCTCCACTGTCGGATCTAGGGATTTAATCTCAACCGTCAGATCTAGAGATTTAATCTCCACCGTCGGATCTAGAGTTCTATTTTCCACCAACGGATCTAGGCTTCATGAGGGTTTTAATAGGCTACAATAGGGACCATGAGGAGGAGTTGGATCTTGGCCACCCAATGGATCAAGTCCACATAAAGTCCGATCCATTAATGATAATCCATTCCACTAGAGGATTATTATTGATCTACCTCACCAACCCCATAAATAAATATGGGCTCCATATATTATTTGTATAAATGTCTCCCCGTGTTTAAGATCTCGAATGTCCGTCAATTAATTAATCAACATCTAACTCCATGAGTAGTACCACTCAACCTTATCATCATGCCGGACCAAGTCCACTTGCAGGGTTTACATGATGAACCTTATGAGCTCCTCAAGGGAACATCATCATCCTAATATATAGGACACAGTTTCCTCCTATAATCAACGGCACACCATATAAATAATATCATTTTCCAACTTACCGAGTCTATCGATTTACTCTATAAATCTCGTCCATTGGTAAATCAAAGAAATAAGTACTAGGTATATGTGCCCGTTATTATATCGGGATTAAGAGCATGTACACCATAATATCCGAGGTCCGATTCAATTATGTAATCAGCAATAAATCGAATCACCTCTAAGTCGGTCCTGCTCAATACACACGAAGTATACTAGTGTAATTCTATAGTCAAGACACACCAATACCAAATCACACTACAACCATACCAATGGTTTGTCCAAAACTATCTCGGTTGTGAGCCTTTACTTATACTCTATAAAAAACTGATAACATGATCTCCCGTGTGACACTACACACTATGTTATCTACAATGTAATGTATTAGACAATATGCATAACCATAAATATGCAAACAATGATCATGTGATTCTTATTTCAAAAATAAAGATGTTCATACAAAAGATAGAATTTTCGGTATACATCATAACAAGAATTTTCTCTTTTGACATCAATGCGGTACGTGGAACCGGCACAGTATTGCGATAGGACTTAAGAAAAACAAGCAACTTCGGATCTGCTGCTGTTGCATCCCAAATCTAGAAAAAGATAAAATTGGAGCATTAAAAATTTCTAATGCAAAAACAAATCCAAAAAATGGTGATCAAACTATACAGACCTCAATTAAGCAAGTATATATATTGCATAGTATCAGCATGAATCAGATAGCTCAATGAAATAAGATGACAAAAATAAAAAATTTCCACGCTTACAATGTTAGAGCCAATAAGAAAATGAATCCTCAACTGTCACCAAATGTATTGTACAATAATAGTATAATATCCTTCAAGAGCTCATTGAACCATCATAGTTGAACAGAAAAGGCCACCTTCATTTGTATAAAAGAACAAACATCAGTGATCTCTCAGAAGTTTAAAATGTTCTATACTTGCTGTGACAAAGTTATTATAAGAAGGGAATCATAACTTCAAGGGTTCTAACAGCTAACTAAGATTACACAAACGTCAACAATCAATATGATTAATCACATAACATCTACTCTGATCCTTTGTATTCCAAAGCATTTGAGTGCAGAAGAAAACGTTAGGGTGACAAACTTCTTATGAGCAGCTACCATTAATTGTAATACATTTAATTCTGACAATGAGGTAATGCAAACCTTAACGGTGTAAGCTTGTTAATATTCTAAAGGCATTTAGCAATTAGCATTTCTTCCAACATAAATTATTTGTGAATCAAATTTTTTACTCGTTGACTTACAGCAAGATTTGATCTTTCTTTAGAGAATATAATTTTTTTAAGAAAAATCTATATATAGGGTTATGTTACTCCTTTTAAATGATGATTAGAAACTTTCACGGTAGCTAATGATGGGAAAAAAATTTAAATGTATCACATGTTTCTTCATCTTCTGGTCATTCTAACACAAGAAGAAAAAAAAGAGAATAGACCATTAAGGAAGCTGGTTTCAAATTGATTTAACAATTACATTATTAATTTCCTCCATCATTACTCTCTTTAGTCCATAATAAAAGTTGAATATAGTATCACTACATGCTATCATTTTTTACTTATAAGACTATAATATGCTAGAAAAAAATTGCGGGAAGCAAGACTGTAGAGGTGTTTTTGTTATTCATTTGCAAATAATATCAATAGTAGATTCATAGTATGGTTCAATTAACTTCCCAAATCTCAGTGTTTATGTGTCGTATGGATAACAAAAAGTATGACAATACATTCTTAATTTTAATCTGGAAAGCATTTATTATGTTAAATTTGGAAAGGTGAATATGCAATATTATACACAAATTTACATATATATAGGATATATTAAGTTAGAAATACATGAGACGAGACTCAAGAAATTTCAAGAAAACTAGATCACTCAAAACTATGGCATTTTGCATTGTACCATAAAAGGAAAATATTTTGAGCATACCTTAATTACATCTGCTCTTGAGCAAATTTGTTTTAGTTCTGCAATCTTCATTCGCTTTTGAAGCTACAAGAAACATGCAACAGGATAAGCATAAGTGCACTCACTCTCAGAATATGACATCAGTTAATCATTTCTGACCTTTTTCTTCTTGTTTGATAGTCCTTTCTCCTTCTGCTAAGACTCCTGCTCATCCTCTTCTGAATCAGAATCCTCTTTCTTGGCGACCAGACTGTAGTCTCATCCTTTTTGGTACCATCCTGCAAGAATTGTTGGGAGTATGGGGAATACAATCAAAGTCCCACATTGGTAAGACATGGAAAAGATCATGTGCTTATAAGAAAAAAGATATCTCCATTGGTATGAGGCCTTTTGGGTAAAGCCCAAAAATAAAACCATGAGGGCTTAGACCCAAAGTGGACAATATCATGCCATTGTGGAGATATGTGGAGCTTATAAGCACTAACAATTGGTATCAGAGCCATGGTCCATGTCAAGCCATGAACCTCGAACGAAGGAAGTTGAGCTCCCACGTCCGGATCAAGAGAACCAGACATCAGGAAGGAAGTCTAGTTGGGTCGGGGGGACCGAACAACTGGCAGGAAGTCCTGGTGGGTTGAAGATCGGACATCAAGCAGAGAAAATCCTTCGAGGAGGGATAGGCTTGAGGGGGGGCCCAATGTGGTCCTTCGTTTGAGGGGGGGATTGTTGGGAGTATGGGGAATACAATCAAAGTCTCACATTGGTAAGACATGGAAAAGATCATGTGCTTATAAGAAAAAAGATATCTCCATTGGTTTGAGGCCTTTTGGGTAAAGCCCAAAAACAAAACCATGAGGGCTTGGGCCCAAAGTGGACAATATCATATCATTGTGGAGATATATGAATCTTATAGGCACTAACAAGAATAATAGCACCAATCACGTTAAAAACTAAACAAAAAGAAAATAAAAAAATACATGCATCTTCATTTAACGATGCTCTGTTGACAGATTATCAATATACCTCACCAGCAGCATAATTCCTGAAGTTGAACTTCGCAATGACACTCTTAAATTCCTCAAGAAAGCCCTCATCAATATCAGCCTTCTCGGGAACATACTCCACCTCCATTGCCACCTCAACCTCCTTTTTAGTTATCATAGAACAACTAACCAGTATCACCGAAACTACATCAGTACTGAAACTGCAGTTTCAAACATTTGAAAAAAAAAAAAAAGGCATGATACCAGGCACGGAGGAAATGATAATCCCTAATAACTGGCGAGTACCGTGAGAAGGAATGATAAACTGAAACCCTTAAAAAATTAAACATGAATAGTGGTTCTTAATATCAAAAGACAAACATATAGAACGAAGACACGCAGATCAAAAGAATCATACTCAACAACAACCCTAATTCAGAATTCACCTTAGTGCCGCTCTCTACTTTCCCTTCCTCAAAATCCCACTCCACTCCTCCGTATTCCGATCGAGCCCAATATTTTCTGTCGTTCTGTTTCTGCTTCCGCCTCCGGCGGCGGCGCTCGCGCTCGCTGAATTTCTTTTTCTCAGCTGAAGCACCGAGGGATTTGCTAGTAAGAGTGCCTCCGGCGAAGTTGCCGTTAGGAATGATGGATTGGTTTGCCAGCTCGACGGCGGCCGTCGTTGCGCACCGACGCAGTGGCCGCGGAGAGGGCGAGGTCGAGAGACCGAGAGCGGTTTGGTACGGTCCTCTTCCGCTCAATTTGTAGGACCCGAAACCGCTCAATTATAAAAATAAAAATATATAATACTATTTAAACAACATATATACAAATAACAATAGCATGACTCACATTTATGCACTATAAATTTTTTTCCTAAGTTCGAATAATTTTTATATATTCTAGTCATCACATCAAAATCTATAGGATCTTTAATAATTTATCTCTTTTATAATAATCATGGAATAGATCGATGAAGATCGTTAAATTAATGGATTCCAACCTTTGCGGTGCACTAGTTCACAATTATCTGATTCACTATAGTAATTCAGAGTCTTTTGTGCTATAACCACTGTTTGAATTTTAATGGGTGCCTACATCATTAGATCGCAATCATAATTCAATTTGATCACAATTGATCACGGCAGCCAACGATCGTGATGCTGACAACTAGAATCTGCCCACGATTTGATCGGAATTCGATTACAATTCAACTAGCATATGAATTTCGATCGATTGTGAGCGCCAACATTATGCTCGTTGACGGTCGCCATGGAGTCATATTCCTACTGCGATCCGATTGAAATTCGACTGTGTTCCGATTGGATTCGGATCATAGTCAAAATTTAGCCCGATCATAACCGCCAACGCCTGCGATGTTGGCGATCGCTTGGCGACAATGTCAAACAACAAGCTCACTGTTACAGTGGTCCTCAGACACGATTAATGTGCATTCTCATTTGCTATGCTTGCTTGATCGCCTACGGACGCACAGACATTCGCCATCCAGGATATCAAATTTGCAAATGAGTTTTGATAGCATGCGCGACTCATCCTTGTGTGTCTCGTCCACGACTCACTTATAGTCGTCTAATTCATGGAATACATAGTAATTGAGAATGCACAATACCATCGTCGCGTGACTATCTGCCATTGTTTGTGCTATAGCTACCATCTAAACTCCCATGGATGCCTATACCGTTTGATCACGGTCGCCAATGACCATAATCTAATCGCTTGGTGACGAGCTCATGGTGGCAACGATGTTCGAACATGATTATTGTACATTCTTAGTTATTGCACTTATTCAATCGTCCATGAGCGCGAGATCTACCTTCAGGATATCAAATTTACAAATAACAATAGATAAATAAATATTTTTTTCGGGTGCAAAAAATAAAATAATTTAAGTTTATTCACACGTAGAATGGTTAGATTTATAGAATTAGGTTTCTTTTTTTATTTCAAGATAATTTTTTTTTAATTTCTAGATATTTCAAAAAGGAAATATTCTAGGTACATATAAAAAAAATATTTTTTTGCTAGATTTTACCAGCACATCTAAATAGAAAACAAACCTATTTTTCTAGCAAAGATCATCTTGTTTCCCTACCAACAAATTGGGTCTTAAATATAAATAAATATATTTATAGAAAATAATTATCCTTGTTAATAACCGGTTAACTAAACATTTAGGAGCGTTTGGTAAGCGTTTTCATCTCCATTTTTCATTTTCATTTTTTGTGAAAACGAGAAAATGCGTTTGCTTTGCATTTTCCATCTCCATTTTCTAGAAAATAAAAGAACGTTTTCTGAAAAACTGGAAAACGAGAAATAATTATTTTCTGTTTTCATTTTCGTTTTCCAAAAAATAAAAGAGCATTTTTTGGAAAATTAGAAAACAAAAAAAACTCATTTTCTGTTTTTTAAAAAATGAGAGAATGAAAATAGAAAACAAAAAATTCTCTACGAACCAAACGCCCCTTATATTCTTCAATCTTTCTCGGTTCTTCCACCCTTAACGACTTCAATTCTACAACTCAAAACCATTAAATAAAAATAAATATAAATTATTCGAAAATCAATGAGAAATAACTTACAAACGACAAGCCTATTAAAATTAATAATGAAATTTATTATCGATGGTATTTGAAATTTTCGATTTTTTTGAGCATTATTAGTTTCCTGTTGACTTTTTTAAACACTATTCTCTCGAATATTATTAATTTTCTTGAACACTACTATTAATTTTTCTGAGTACTATTAATTTTCTCGAACATTATTGATTTTTTCAAATATTATGGTTCTCCCGAGTATTGTTAGTTTTTCCGAATACTATATGTTCTCTCGAATATTATTGATTTTTCGAACACTATTTGTTCTCCCGTGTAACTTTCTTGATTTTTTCGTAATGTTATCAACCTTCCTGAGTACCACCTATTTTCTCGAGCTCCCATTCCATCTATTCTCGTCCAGGCACTTTGAGGAACAACCCATCCTGGATCTTATTCTAATCTTCTCGAGCACTTATCGCATATTGCATGTGCGATAATTTACTTGGAATATTCTGATCTCCTCAACATATAACAAAGAAGGAGCATATCAAAACATGTGACGATCCTATATAACAGTTGCCCCTTAATAACCCTTCAAGGAATATGATAGATGGATAAACCGGGTCAATGAGATAGTATCAACATACTATATAAGTAAGTGAATGATTCTTTCTCGATTCTAGTACTCTGAGACATTTCTTCTCCGATGAACTTTCTCCCCTTGTTTTTTTTCATCTTTTTTTTTCTACTATATTTTTCTTTTTCTCAGTGGACATTGACTTGAACGTCGAAAGGACCATACCAATAAAATTGACTCACCTCTAATGTTCCCTTTCTTTGCAGACCGAGAGCTGTGGCAATACTCGCGAAGACCAACTACTCTACTCTCCCGAGGCAAGAGAAGAGAGAAGAGGAGTTCGAACTTGCCGAAAAGAGAATCCCATCAATTATAATTTAAGGTTAAGCAAACCATAATAATAAATTACAATAATTAACCTACTGATCTATCTCATATATAAATATTATAAAAATCAAAACCAAATCGAAATTGATAATTTTATCAAGGTGAAAATCATCTGAATGACCACCCTAATCCACTGCAATTTCGCCGTAAGACTATGGTGCAACGATAGAATATCATGTCCAACTTGATTCCAAGGTATCTACAGTTCAATCTCCAACTATGATGCAATTATTGCAACGATATAATTTTTCTTCAAATAAAGTGATAAACCAAAGATGATATAATTGTTGAAGTTGTTTATACAAATACTTTCTAATTTATCCTGGTGATTGATAAATCATATCTCGATTAGGAATTACTTAGTACTCTGTTAGAGATCCATTACTTAGTACTCTGTTAGAGATCCATGGAGCAACGTTGATCATTCTCAAAATTAGTCAAGATGAAAGAAAGACTTAAATATCTTATGCTAGTAAAAAAAAAATCCACTGCAGTTTCATTTGATCCAGATATGGAAACTGATTTATATACATTTCATGTGTTGCTTCACCTAATCCAGAAAATCCTTATATGTTCTTGAAACTATTACATGTCTGTTTCAAAATACCTCATTTTTTTTGTATGAACACATCATAAATATATGATGTATATACAACAACTACAACAACCGCCAAGTCTTATCTCTCTAGTTGATATCGAATATGATATATATACAAATAAGCCAAAAAAGAAAAAGAATTTATGATCGTCACCATTTACCAACTGTAGAGAAAACAAAATCAGATACAGGATCAGAACCCATTGACCTGATCTCTCCATTTGTATGCTAAGAGAAATCTCTGAAAGGTTCCTGAATTGCACTTGTTTTATGCAAAAGAATCCCACTTGATACACTGCTTTGGCAGAGTTCACCTTGGAGAAATTTCAGTACAAGTAGCCTGACTCGAGGAGAATGGGATGGTTGTATCGATGCCTGTGGAAAATTTCGACTGAGAAGTAGTGGAAGTTGTTGCCCCCAAACCTTTGACAAATTTGCCAGAGTCTTCCATGTAACCAGGCTGGGTAATTTCTTTATCATTGAGCTGTACTGGCTTAGATAGCATGTCGAGAACTTGGAGCATGGTCGGCCGACGCACACTTGCAGCTTGTGTGCAGAAAAGAGCTACTTTGATGTACCTTAAAACTTCTTCAGGAGGGTAGTCTTTCAGAGCAGGGTCTACAACCTCAATAACCCTCTTCTCCTCAAACAGCTTCCATACCTGTGAATGGCAAATGAATTAATCAATCTAATGGCTAACAAAAATCAACTCAGTGTCCGCAATTCAAGCGTGTTCAAGCGTGTGGTCAAGGCGACGTAATGTTGGAAACAAGATATTTAGTCCTTTAGGAAAGATCAAACAATTGATTTTACATGGATGGACCATTCCAGCAATAAAAACAACCCACCAAGAAATACCTCACTAAGTGTGCTACCACAATTACAAATATAGGGATGGTTTAACATTACCTATCTCAAGCTATAAGATTGCACAAGATATTGCTAACTATAAGTGAAAGACGATAAAACAGAAGATCACATGAATCAGTGTGAAAGTAGGCACATGGAATATACTTGAAATTAGTCCTTACCCATTCCAAAAGTGGTTTCCCTCTTTCTGAAAATGACCTTGAGTTGCTTCTGCCACTAATTATTTCCAAAAGGACAACTCCAAAGCTATATATGTCTGCTTTCTTAGTTAATTGCCCTTGCAAAGCATATTCAGGTGCCAAGTAGCCACTGCATCAAATGTTATCATTATTTAGTATCAAAAGAGAAACTTATGAATCTTACTAAAAAGGTCCATATAAACATGCATACATTCCATCATTCAAAATTTTTGCATACCAAGACATTAAAAAAAAAAACTATTTCGAAGAAGATTTTTCACTTTCCCTATTCTAAGGAAATGTTTACGTGCAAGGTACTTGAAGTATTTCATCAGCCTTGAAGTTTAGCTTAAACTGAAACGACAGCTTAAACATGCTGAAGCATATTGTATCATGAATGTCAAATCATATGCTATTTAAGTTAAACATTGCACCAATTCATCTGATATGCAGATGGATATGATCCTCAACCAAACCTTGGTGATAATGTTAAATCATATATGACTGTAACATCTTTAGTCAGACAATGTATATTACTCATTTCTATATTAAATTTGGAATAAAGGTAACCTTTAGTGTAGTGTAATACATTTTGCAATAGTTGTCGGTTGCTAATGCATAAAAGAGAATATAAGAATACAGAAAGAATAATTAATCTAAGGAAACTCAATGATCAGCAAAATCGTACGTTGTTCCAGCTACACGGGTGCTGATGTGGGTAATATTGTCAGGAAATAACTTAGCTATACCAAAATCTCCAATCTTGGGGACAAAATTGCTGTCAAGAAGAATATTGCTAGGTTTGATGTCCCTGTGAACAATTGGTGGTACAAGAACCTCATGAAGATGTGTAATTCCCCTAGCAATACCCAAACAAACCTTAGATCTGATCTCCCAGTTCAGCTTAGTTGCTTCACTGATTGGACCTAGAAGATAAAACAAACAATCGATGAAATTATATATGCTAATGAAACCACCAATCAGTTATACCAAAATGTGACAGTTACCTAGTATTGCACGGACTAGGCTACTATTTTCCACAAACTCATATACTAAGATGCGATTATTGCCTTCAACACAGCAACCAATAAGTTCAACAAGGTTTGGATGCTTGACATTGGAGATAACGTCAATCTCAGTCAAGAACTCTCTAACTCCTTGACGTGATTCTGCAGAAAGTACCTTTGTTGCAACAACTACTCCATCCCTAAGGGTTCCCTGACACAATTGCAAGGGAAAAAGGAGAAACATATGAGAGATATTATATTTTTTAATCAAAATTCAAAATTCAAAAACTATGTATTCCTATTGTTTGTTTATTGTTTGTAAGCTCAATCTATCTGGATTTAACTGTGTTAGTAATCTTGAATAACAGTAAGGAAAACAGCTTTGGTGCATGCCATGTGGAGTACAGAAAAACAGCTTTTAAGAAGTGACTCCAGATTTCCAAGCATTATGACTCTAAGAAACAGCCATTGCCATAGTTAAGAACTAAACTCATTCTACGTCCCTATAAAGATATAGAACATCCAAAGGACTCCAAAGCTTTTATTAGAAATTGTTGGATATCTAATAAATGTTGTCTTTTACTTGAATGGAAAAAAGTAGGATGAAAATGAAGCAGTTTAAGTCAGTCAAAATGTAAAGAAAGAAATGATATATCAGGCTCACTTATCCAATTCTATTCATTCTGTTTCCTTGGACAGAATCCAAAGAAAATAAATAATATAACAATACCACATATTCTCGAAACACCCCATACAAAGCCCAAATACAAACTATAGAACAGAAAACATGTTATCTCTACAATAAATATCACAAGCTAGAACACTTAAATTTTGATGCATACCTTGTATACTGTTCCAAAACCACCCCGGCCAATTTTGTTGCTCAGATGGAAATTATTTGTTGCTAATTTAAGCTCAACATAAGAGAAAAGTCTTATATTCTTTTCTGATGAAAACACTGTAAGGAGAATATGTGTTAATACAAGATATGTCACAAATACTAACACGGAATTCAAATGATATTTATTGGAAATATACATACAAGGTATTTGTGAAAAATTTCAGTACAAAAATGTTTGTAATTACATACGTGAAATAAGTGTCAAGAAAGCACCCAATTTGAGTCTTTTCTAGATATATTTATAAGCATAAGGACCAATTATTTGTAAAATGTAGACAATATGAAAGAAGATCCTTATAAGATGAACTAAACGATCAAGACATGGAAGGTGGGCTTTGCTGAATGAGATGTTCTTTAAAAATCAGTGGCTATATTTGTGGCTGTGTGAGCCGTAAAAGTTATGTAGTAATAATCATTTGGAGATGACAAAGTAAACAGGCTTAGCAGGAATTGGAGATGACGAAGTAAACAGGCTTTGCTACAGTGTATGAAATATACACTATCAGATATGTGTTTCAGTTTCCACAATGCCATAGGTCACCATATTATGGGAGTAGGAAATTTGTGAACTCATGAAGACCATGCTCAGGGGTAAAATTTCGGACTGGAGATGAGCCTAGTAAGTTATCTGGAGTTGAACTTCGTAGAAGTAAACATCTAGGTAATCAGAAGCCTAATGGAACATAACTATTCATTTTTCATGTACAAGAGTTCATATAAACAATAGATGAGAAAGGTAAATGTTCTATTTCAGTATTCAACTTTTCTCTTCACATTTCCATATATTATCCTCATTCCTCACTCTTTCCTAAGCTAAAATTCAGCACGCCATTATTGAAAATTTTCAGTTGATCTCATCTAAAGTACAGCAGCAACTCTTTTTTCAACATATTCCTGGTCTCATTTACTTTCCAAAAGAAAAGGCGTGCATATACAAGGTCTTGTGGATATTGAGCCAAATTTCTTATAATTTGAATAATTTGAGTAGCCACAGCCTACCAACTAAACCTATTATAATTATCATATCAATCGCTAGCAATTACCTAGTGAATTATAATTAATCAATGTTAATCTTATAGTGTGACAAAAGGTGCAAAAATGTAATAAAATTCTTCATGAAGATATTCTTCTAGACTTGTATAGAGATCAATTGCAGGTGCCAAAGAAAGACATAATCGTGAGCATAATAATTGTCCCAAAAATTTCTGAACAATTTATACTGCTGATTATCACAATAATTTACCATTTTGGTCCCTTGCAGGAGGATTAAGATGCTTTTTCCGGGACAATGAAACACCAAAACACGAACAACTCATGTTCCCTTGTTCGATTACCCGTTCAGCATATGCTGCTTCACTCTGATATGAATATGAGCAAATTAATTAGAGAAGGAATATATAATCAAAGTTTTGGTATAAAAAACTCACAAATTCATTCATCAAACATGTATATTTAAGTACATGGCTACTACGAACAGTGATTCAAGCAATGAGCTAAATGATGCCACTTCCACAGCGCTTAGTACAGTAGCGGTAGCTCTTAGCTACTAAAAAATCAGGGCATCCACACATTTTTAGATCATCCAAGAATCTGCCCCAGCGGTTCGAGACAAAGTTCAAAGAGCGCACAGGTAAAAACAATCCGATCTTTAAGAAAGAAGCATTCGAGAAATCATTCATCGGCAGGGAAAGCTCTCATGAAAACATTAATAATTCACCCAAAACAAGATAAAGATCCCGTTAAACGAGTGCAAAAATGCGAAAAGATCGAACCTTTTTGCAGATCCACCGCCCGCAACGCTGCGATTCCAAAAGTAGGCAACGATGCTTTGATTTAAACCAGTGACTTCCACCAATAGTCTACGAATCCCTAGCGCAAAGAAGAAGTCAAAGAGGGATAGCAGTTCAACTTCAAAGTAAAATGTTAGAATTCTTCTAACAATTTTACAGAGTGAGCCACAGCCGAAGAATTCGTCGCCGCTGTAAATAGTCTCCGACGCCAACGCCGTCGTGAGCTGTCTTCTGTTGATTCGAATGAGACCGACCCCTTGCTCCCCGTCTTTCCCCGCCGTCGGATCGGCGAATTCCGCGTGGTCAATGGTCTACGGGTCCTGCTTTTGCCCTCCATGCCGCAGGTTGCTGCGGTCGCATGCTCAAGTCAACTGGATTTAATCTGCAGCGGCATTTGGGTCGGGCATCTTTAACCCGGTCCCAGCCCGGTTTACCATTGTCTGGATCCGGCTTGACTTGGTTCACAGGTCGAGCTGGCAGGGATGGCTCAGACCGAACCCAACACAACCTAGACCTGAACCATGTTATACTTAGCCCACCACAATAACGAAACAAGTTGATCGATCGATTCTATAATAAAAAGAATAAACTTAAATTTGAGTTCAATCTTTTTATTTGATTTTTTTTTCAGTAGGATAATTTTTATCTCATATTTTACTTAAAAGAAAAAAAAAATAATTATGCATCTTGAACCGTCACAAAATAGTAATATGTATTATGACATATTGGTTGGAGCAATATGACACTTGCGAAATGAGTACGAATTGATTTCGAAGGGAGAATCTAAAATTCTTCATTGGACTCAGATGACTCTCCCATATTCTGACCAATCGTATCAAGACGAAAGCCCCTTTGATTTATCTCTTTCATAATAATTGTGAAACAGATTGATGATAATTCTAATCTTTTACTAAATGAATTACTCAGATAAGATTAAATATATAAAAATATAAAAATATATCACTTTTTAAATTATACATTGATTTATTTTTTTATAATACTAATGTTTATTTTATAAATACAAAAATGAGATATTTTTGAATAAAAATTATTTTTTTTATATTAATTATTTTAAAAAATATATATAAAATATTTAATACTACAAATAATAGAAAATCTTCGTGGAACGACTGTCCACCTTACGTGCAATTGCTCATAAATTTGTCGCACATGAAGCGACGATATCATGTACAGTCATTCGAGAGTCGACTGTATGTGAAGCGGTCGCTCGTTGCATGGCGAGGTAATATTTGTCTTGCGTACGAATAAAATCGTACTTAAAATTTTGATGATATGAATCGAGCTTTAAAAAAAATAATGGATTAATATTTTTAGCCATTTCGAAAATAATTTAAACTTCTATGAAAAGTGAGTCCGAGATGAACATATCTTTGACTTTTTATTAGATTCCCTTTGCATCTGACTATCTCTCATCCCTCGTTTTCTATTCGTCAATTTTAAATTAAAAAAAAATATATCTGATAACCAAGAGAGATTTCACTGAAAAAAAAAGAGAAAAGGTTATGCGTGCTTAGTTGGAGAAATTTAAAAAATTTAAATTAAATAAATTAAATAATTTGGATGATTTTTTTTATATATTTAGAAATTAATATATTAAAATCAGAGATAAAATTGAAAAACAAAAATTAAATTATTCTTTCTTTTTCTTACGCTTCAAATTAAGATATAAAATAATTTTCTTTTCCATAAATACGGGGAGATTAAAATTTAATCCTTTCTATCCTTCCTTTTTTTTTTCTTTCCTCTCCTTCCTCTTTTTCAAATAAAATTCAAAGTTATTTTTCTCCTTATTTATTCTTCCTCTTCTTCCATTGCCTTCTTAGAAAATCATCCTCTATAATTTCAGTATTATAAAACTACTTTAGCATATCGTGCTCGACCCGCTTGGTCCAAAGGTTGAATAGGCGCAATGGGAAATATAAAAAAAAAATCAGTCTTAAGATTTTTATCAGCCGTCCGATGCACGAGAAGGAGGCAGAGATCACCCGTCCGATGCGGTTAAGCCTCGCGTCTCCTTCGATACCACCTTGACTAATTTTCCTTAAGTGGAGGTCGTAATTATTGACTAATTTTGGACTTTGTTGTTATTTTAATGAAAAAAAAACAAAATGGAAAAAAAAAAATGTCAAAATGATCCAGATCAATCATAATTACTAGAAGACAAAATACTTGTGATTGGACTTTCATTTCATCACTTTTTCAGTCAAATATTATTTATATATACAAACTCAAATCTATGGATACCATTTATTTTCTCATTGGAAGTTTGACTTTTTTGATGCCTGTGGTTCTAAAGTGATGGAAAATTGAACATTATCAATTCAATTTAAAATAATATCAAAATTTATTTATTTAGAAGTTTTAAAATATCATCTAATTTAATATTTTTATTATATTATTTATTTAATTATAAGATTTTATTTACTCTGAAATATATTTGATTATGATTGTACCGATCGAGACGATCATCTTATCGTCTAGTGAATTAGCAGCGAACGATCATCGATAATTATAACAACTGCATCGACAATTAATAATGGTGGTCGCGATCGACAATCGATGACGGTGATTGACGCTTGACGACGACGACGATCGACGACCAACGGTCGATCGCTCGATGATCGATTGACCGACGAGCGACGACGGCTGATGGTCGACGGTGACGATGGAGATCACAACTGATCGATTGAGTTTTAATTCTCCCATGATTAACTCTTTTACTGACATGGTATGACATGTGAGGTATCTATTATGATTTGATAATCGTTCAAATTTTGAATCAAATAAAATTTTTATTGATAATTTTAGATTGATAATCACGATTATCAATAATAATTCCGGCCAAATACACCTTTTAAGTATTTCAGCTTTAGCTTATTTTTCTAAGCATTGAAGGCTTTTATAAGATTTATTTACTACGAAATATCTTAATTTTGTGACGTCGCAGACGAGAAAAGGGTGATTTATGCGAAATTGCCCCCGAGCTCACCTCCATGACCGCACGATCAAGCGACGTTTAGTCTGGCTTGGCAAATGGACGGCTGGGATTATATTTTTCCAGCTGATCCCGGAATATCCTCAGCATTTCGGAGAACGTCACGGTACCGGCGAGCAAGTTGTCATCGTCCACCACCCACACGTAGCTCACCCGGCGCGATAAGGTCTGTATCATGACTGCCACCAGAGAGCTCTCTGGGCGGCACACTATTGCTTCGTTCGACCGCCGCCCCATCCTTGGCGCAGAGTAGCTCCCGACCCACCTTCCGGCTTCCATGGAACTCACCCGCCTTGGTCTCCTAACTTTATCGGTATCCGACCCCGACCATGAGTACTCTTCGTCCGAGGAAGAAGAAGATGACGATGACGCCGAGGGTGAGAATGGAGGCGAGAAGTCGATTTCCTGAAGCAACTCTAGCATGCCATGCAGCCCCTGCACCCTCAGCTGCTCCTTGATCGACCTCACGGCCGAAGCTGGCGTGGGGATGTAGTCGAGGAAGGACATGAGGTCGCCTGCGGAGAGCGAGGCGACGGCGGCGGCGACTCGCTCATCGCAGCGGGAGAGAGTGGAGGGGGATATCTCACCGACGAGGCAGCCGTCGTCGGAGACGACCGCAACGGATGTCTGGTCGGAGTGGGCGGCGCGGATGACGGGGATGGCGGAGAGAGCAGGGTCTCGTGAGAGGACGGCTAGAGAGGCGGGACGGACGAGAGCGAGGTCGGTGATGGAGAGGGTGGAAACAGAGGAGAAGAGGGGGATAAAATTGAGGAAGAAACGGACGAAGTCCTCCTGCGTCAGCCAGCAGAAATCGGAGTTGCCGCCGCCGCAGCGTCCGAAGAGTTTGCTCCGAATGGGTACAAGAAAGATCCGCGCGCCGTCAACAATCGCGTCCAGGGCGTCCAAAATGCTGCCGACCACCAGTAGAAAGAGTTATTCACACATTTACAATTTAAATCAAGATAACAGAACAAGATTCTCAAAACGTCGAGGTGACTTTGAGTTGTATTAATTAACCTTGAGTCAGGCTCGAGGCGCCGGACGACGGTGGCGGCCTTGTACAAGAGCAGAACTGAGACGGGCGCGGAAAGGGCGGCGATGGACGCGTCGAGATTCTCTTCGGCGCAGAGGTAACACAGAATGTCCACCACGCAGACCTTCCACGCGCAGTCGTCGGCATCCCAGACGACGAGGCGGTTCTCGCCGCTGCCTCCGGAGCCGCTTCTGAATGAGTTGAGTGCGTCGGAGACGGTGGCAGTGGGTGGAATCGACCTAGCACTCGGCTTGCCGATGCAGAGGTCAGCCACCACGTAGGCCTGCAGGGACGTCAATGCCATGCGGCGGTGGGCACAGGAGACGACCGGAGAGGAAGTCACTGAGCCACGAACCGAGAGTAGCCGGGAGGGGCGCTCTCCTTCCTATAAATCGCAGTGAGTTGGTGGCGGAGGCGTGCGCCACCAGACACCAGGCGGAACGGCCGCGGTGAGGAAGACGTGGGGAAGGTCGCAGGCGGAAAATGGCAGGAGCGGATTAGCGAGGGAAGCGGTCGAACCAGACCTATTCCACGTGCAATGGACCAGCCGGTTTAGTGGGATTAGGTTGCACGTTCACCGATTTCGTGCGCCTCCGCTCCGGACTTGTCACTTCCCCACTGCTGCAGCTGCCGGAATCGCTAGGTTCGCCACCTCCACCGCCACGATTTCAATCCAGATTCGTCGATGGAGAACACGAGCCTCGTATCCTGCGAGAAGCTCGACCGAGTGATGAACTAGGTGGGGACGAGCTTCTCCTCGGCGTTCTTTGCCTCTCTCGAGCGCTGTTCCTGCATCAACTTCAACACCGACGATGACGATGACGAAGAGGCCAAGAATCGGCCCCTTATGTTCATCAAGGCGGCTGCCCTCGAAGCCCCCTTCGGCCCCGACGCCACTTTTCCCGTCCACAAACCCTACTACCGCCGACAAGCTCCCCCCTTTGTAGTTTCTGATCCTTACACCGGCGCTTCATTATACGGTAATTGAAGTTAAATTTTTAGCTTCCGGCCTGTCGTGTGGATGAAACCAGCAACTTGAGCTATTGAGTCGCATGCTACTGCCAGTTTCGAGTCTACACAAGCACTCCTATGTGCATATGTAGCCTGTAAATACCGGTCTTGTTCCTTATTATAGATTACTACTGCTCTTTTAGCCATATTATCATTCTTTGTTGGAGTTTTCTTTGAAAGGAAAAGACTTTACTGTTCCTTTTTTGCTTCATGATTGATCACTGATGCTTTCGTTCACTAGGATGAGACACTACAAATTGATGTGAAGGTTTGTCGAGAACCATGTGTGGTTGTGAAGGAGAAAGAGAGAATAACAAATGGGTTCAGAGGAGAAGGGTAGAGGGAGCTATGTAATAGTTAAACACAACTTCTATACTAATAAGGAGTCAACCTGGTGAAGTAAGATAATTAAATAAAAATACAATTAAGTTAATTAAAAACTATTTATACTGTGTCAACTTCTTCAATTTGCTTTATTGTCAAGATCCCATAGTTAAAGTTAGGAATTACTTGTCACGTAAGGGCAACGGTGGGGGGCCACTAATGTGGCGGTTCCACATTTTTTTTTATTTTTTATTGTCAAGATCAATTCCTTCTTTGGTTTCTTTATATATGGTAATTACTTCATTACACTTTGGTTATCCTAAGAGATCAAGGTCTTTTTGGTTTGGTACTTGGCTTGTTCCAACCCTTCAAAACTGTGCTTGTCTGCAAGCACGGGGTTACAGTGTGTCTTTAGATTCTATTGTGATTTGCGGGTTAAGAAAAAAGGTTGAGTTGAGGTTTTCTTATCTCTGTTGGGCAGACCGAAGTGATGGTGGCATTCTTGATTGAAGTATTCACATGATAGTCTTGGATAATCGCTTCCAATTTTCAAAAATTGAATTTAGTCATCCCCTTCTAGATGATTGTAGGTGAGAATATCTATTATATCCCCTTCTAGATGAATTGTAGGGTAGAGGGAGCTATGTATTTTTATTTAATTATCTTACTTCACCAGGTTCTAGATGATTGTAGGTGAGAATATCTATTATATCTTCACCTCATGTTTTTGATGCCTGAAGTAATGACCATACTTGACAATCGAGTGGGCTAACAAGTCCTTAGTCCCATCAGATTTTGCAAAATTGAATCTTAGGTCTTTATGGGTCCCTTCAGATGTGTGCTAAATGGAAAAACTGTAATAATTGAGGTTTCTCGGTCAAGGGCAAGGGCTCCAAAAACCCTTGGATGGTGGATGTCCACCAAGGTAGTCTTGGTTGTTGGAGTTACACCCATTGTCTAACTGCCTTTATTTGTTGTGTGTGTACATCTTGGACGGCTACTACCTCTTTGATTAGAGAGACAATATGGGTGTAAAGCTTCTGTTTTTCTGCTTGTTCCTTTTACTTTTAGCAAGAGGAAGGCCCAAAGCCATACAGATGTAGCTAACTATCCCTGATTTCTGAATGCCAATTGCCATGGATTTACGATGCCTATATGTGATATGAACTATGAATCCATTTCAGGTAAAGCCTGTGAAGTGGTTTCATGATAATCTTGTTCAACATCTTGCATTATTCCTTGGCTGTTTCATTGTCTCCTATTTATTGTTTTCAACATCAATCCTGGAAACAACCTCTTACAAAGCAAAGTAAGGCTGTGTATAATGGATTCTTTTCCGGGATCCCGCGTGATGGGAGCTTCGTGTACCGGACTATTTTTTTTTTTTTAAGTCCAAAATTTTGTTGACATTGAACTGCAGTGACTCAACAATCATTATCTACTTTTTGTGGCTTCTACACTTCTTCCTTTTTTTTTCTAATGCAGTCACCTATTTGATGATGCTTAAGATTCCAAACCCCATTGCATGTGTATTAGTATTTTAACTTATTTGACATTTGCATATGTGCAGGTCAAACTAGAATTATCGCCCTCGAAAGGAGAATGATTGGCAGAGCAAGATGCTTAATCAGCCAAGGTAAGGCTGTTTGTTTATTGTAGTCTGTATAGTTCCACTTTTTGTGTATACATAACTTGTTAAGGTAACGTAGTGACCCTGTCCATGTCTGTGAAGATTTAGATGTGTGCTAACAGCCAAACTCAAAATGAACCTTATGCATGTCAATATGGTTCAACTTGACCCAACTCATGTCCAAATGCAACTAACTTAAAAAAATCCTCATCATGTGACTTGAATTCACACCCTCCTATCAAACCCCAAAAAATATTTTCACTGAATTATATTGTAACTTTGTGAATTTAAGTAATGATTTATCAATAGTTGTCCCTAGTTAATAGCATTATTTAGATTAGGAAAAGGGAAAATACTCAGGAACATTGTTGTGTTTTCACATTAACTATGATTGCTGTGAAGTATTTTACTAAAATTAAATTTGAAAATAATATATCAAATTTGGAAAGTGAAATGACAAAATGAAAAAAACAATATAAGGGTATAATCAACTTTTCTAAATAATAAAAAATAATTTTAAAATACTCTCTGGATTAAAAACAAAGTAAGGAAAAAATATTTATGCAGGAGGAGAGAAATAAAAAACTTCTAAATTTTAGAGGTTTAAATAAGGGACAAAGTGAAAAGCCACAATCAAAGAGTGAGGAGTTATATGCTGGGTGCTCAGCGTGCGCGAATGAGGGCAGACAACAATCAACATTGACTACCACATTAGGGCACCCTCTCATGCGCGCACGTTGGCTGCGCACAAGAGGCACCCAACACATCACTCCTGATCAAAGAAGAGGAGTTATATGTTGGGTGCTCAGCGTGCATGGATGAGGGCAAGCAATAGTCAATATTGACTACCACGTCAGGGCACGTCCTCACGCACGCATGCTGGGCATGCACAAGAGGCGCCTAGCACATCACTCCTGATCAAAGAAGAGGAGTTATATGTTGGGCCCTCAGCGTGCACACCCAACGTGCACGAATGAAGGTAGGCAATAATCAACATTGATTGTCACGTCAGGGCACCCCCTCGTGCACGCACGCTGAGCGTCCAACATATAACTCCTCTTCTTTGATCAGGAGTGATGTGCTAGGTGCCTCTAGTGCGCTCAATATAAGGGTATAATTAACTTTTATAAATAATAACAAAATAATTTTAAAGTACTTTCTGGATTAAAAACAAAATAAGGAAAAAAAATATTTATGTAGAAGGAGAAAAATAAAAAATTTCTAAATTTTAGAGGTTGAAATAATAATAAAAAGTATAAGGGACAAAGTGAAAAGTCACAAACAAAGAGTGAGGAGTTATATGCTGGGCACTCAGTGTGCGCGGATGAGGGCAGGTAATAGTCAACATTGACTATTTAAATGTTAAGGCGAAGTAGTCTTACGCCACTATGGTAAAACTTCCAAGTATGAGTTTGAAATTTATGAACATTAAAAGGACTAAACTGTGATCTTCCTTTTGAGACGGGTAAAATTTGTAATATGGTTATGGCAAAACTAGCTATTCGTTGAATGCCGCGTGTTGATTCACAAGAGACATTCACACAAGAACAAAATGAACTTTAAAGATAGATATAATTCATTTCAATAAAAAAAGTGGTGCAACACACACATAAAAGACATTATTATAGATACTAATTTCTTCATATTTCATATGATAAATTCATATTTCTCTAAACCTTAACAAAGAGTTGAAGTGGTGGACCAATATCCTTGGGACAGTTCTTACCCTGCTATTCTCAATACATGCAATTGACTGTGTGATCTGTTATCTCCCTTCGCGGAGAGAAGTAGACGATGTCCCTGCTTTGGATGATGAAGTATATCGAAGTTTGAGAGCTCAAATCGGTTGAGTTTTCGTCTGAGAACACAAAAGCAACATCATCACTGAGGATGTCATTGCCATTGAGATATTGTGTCACTTGCCTCATGGTAGGCCTTGCTTCAGGAGTAGATTGAGAACAAAGCAATCCCAACTTTAGCACGAGTTCCATTTCCTCCCTGTCGTCGTATTCATTTAGCCTTGGATCTACGACAGTTAGTAGTTTGTTCATGGCGTGGCACTCTCGCACCCAATCAATTAGAACCACTTGCATTGATGGTGCAGTGTGTTCTATTGGCCTTCGGCCAGCAGCCACCTCGAAGAGCAATATGCCATAAGCAAACACATCTGATCTGGTCGTGGCCTTACCGGTGTGCGATAACTCAGGGGAAATGTATCCCACAGTCCCCACAACGTGGGTGGTGTGGGGGTTCTTTCCATGCTCATATAGCCTAGCAAGGCCAAAATCACCCAGCCTTCCATTTAGCTCAGCATCTAGTAGTATGTTGCTCGACTTGACATCTCTATGAACTACCACTTGCTCCCATTCTTCATGCAAGTAAACAAGCCCAAATGCAATATCCTTCAGAATCTTGAATCTCTGGTTCCAGTTCAAGTTGGTGCTTCTATTGTTATCGAAGAGAAAGGTGTCGAGACTTCCGTTAGACATGTAGTCATAAACAAGGAGGAGGTCCTCATTCCGCTTGCACCATCCTTGGAGCTGCACTATGTTCCGATGTCTCATTTGGCCTAAACTAGAGAGCTCGGCAATGAACTCTCGCACACCTTGTCTAGAGGTATTTGATATCCTTTTTATGGCCACTTGTCTTTTGGTGCGCTGCAAGGTTCCTCTGTAAACTTTGCCAAAACCTCCTGAGCCAAGGACCTCAGTTTCTTTAAAACCTTTGGTCGCTCTATAGAGCTCTTTATATGGGAACCTATTGGGGTAATCTAACTCCCAATCCTCAAGGTTCTCTGATAGTTTTCTTTGATTTTGTAAGTACTTAGACACAAGGTATAAGAACAACACAAACACTAATGTGATAAGGGAGGATACAAGCGCAGGCTTAACAATACCGGTTCTCGAAGTCGGTGAGTTTACCTTTTTTGTCGGTGGAAGAGGCAATTCTGATGAGGTTAAGTTGGATGCCAATCCATTTGTGCTAAAGCTCCAGCCCAGGACATAATGGTTGCTTGTAAGCCTTCCGGTTGCCGCAGAGAAACCGACATACATGTACTCTTTGAATATTGGCGAAAGATCGATTGGCCAAGATATGAGAGGTCTGTGTGGCTTTGGAAGTATAAATGGAGCTATAGTGACATTCAGAACTTTGACAATGCCATCGTAGTCGATCCATGCCTGAATTGGCTCTCCGCTCAACAAGTTCACTGACACATTGTTGTGCTCTTCTGTGCGATAAGCAGCAAGCACTGCAACAACTGAACTGAGGTTGTTGATGTCCACTCCGACATGGTTCTCCTGGAAGTCAACAAACCGCCAGATGGCTTTAACTGTGTTGAACTCTATGGCGAAAAGATGGTTGGAGAAGTTGCCATTGGTAGTCCAGTTAAGGAGTCCAAGGAACTGACCATTTTCGACTCCCCTAAGGGGTATGGAGGGGGCAATCACAAAGGCCATGCCGTGCCCCCCGCTGCCATTGTTAGTGACGATGTCGAACACGAAAGTCGTACTGAATGAGAGAGCAGTAGAGGACATGGATTCATTCTTCAGCAGGAGCACACGAGAGTTAAAGAAGGCGTGGCCAGTTTGTTGGGAGCTGTCATCTGTTATCTGCAGAACTCCATTGGATGTAATAAGTGCAGTGCCATCCATGCTCAGGTTTTTCGCAGCGTCTCGGAACCCATTGAAGATAAACTCAATACCTAGAGCTGACAAACAAATGGTGGAGAAAATGAGGAGGGAGCACAGAAGTGAAACAGATAAGCTGTTCATGTTTTGAGCGGAAACACACAAGCAGGTGTTAGCTGGAGTTCCATTTCCAACACTATTTATTAGTCAATACATATTTGTTGGTGCATCAACATCTCTTAGAAATGTCAGAGTTAGATGATGTTGAAATTACCTCTCTAGCAGTGCAGATTAACTAATAATGATTCAGTTTAGATTTTGTCCCAGGCAACTAAACTTGGGAGGTGTACAAAACAAGTAGAGTTATGACCATTGCATCCACAGCCATGTTAGAGTTGCTCTAGACAAGACTGATGTATTGTCCACTCGCACTATATGTTCCGTAATACATGCGACAAAACTAGCACGAAAGGAACCTTCTTTAAAATCACTAGAAGCCCCCTATTCAGTCGTGATGTAGTTACTCTTGGTCATTCATGACTGAATAGAGATAAGTCTTCCGAGATTCGCAGATGGAGTCACTTTCATCCCAGTTTTGTTCTGATATATCTTGACACTATTCTCTTGCTGCAAAGCCTAAAGAATTGTTTCCCAAATTTTGTTTCTGTCACTATTTTCTTGTGTTTGGGTTTGTAGGTTGAACAGCTGAAACAAAGCCTATCAAATAACTACTGAAGTTATTGAAACTTGAATTAATAACTTTTTAGGTAGAACGAATCAAAATCTAGGCAGGACAAGTCTAAATTTATTGATCAAATTTGACTTTTCAGAATGCCAATAAAAAGAAGAAGAAGAAGAAGAAACCTTAGATAAAATTTTGGTTCATTACTTGGAATGTCATTCATTCATTCAATGACTCAAACTCTTTATGTACCCTCTCATGTATTATGTATTGGACTCTCAGTACTCTTATTTACCATGTGTGAGAACTTCTGAAGTGTTGAACCAAAATGTGACACTTGTACTCGAGTTCTAGTAATATAGTTTAGCGGGGTAGTTCATATGGTATCGTCGATAATGCTATCCATAAAATGATACAACCAAAAGCTAAGAGACCCTATGACAAAAACTAAGACGATACAAGCTTAATTGATATTTTAAATTATTTCTTCATCAGAGAACATATTGTTGGATAAGCGTTTGAAAACTTTAGAGGAAATTTGATTTTATACAATTACATCAGAATTTGAAGAAAAAAAAATATGAAGGATACCTTTTTTTTTTACTAATTCCTTCTAGCTAATGGGATATAAAGAATAGTATTTTACAAAAAAAAAAATATATCAAATTTTGAGGGTGCATGACAAAATAAAAATTATAAGGGTATAATCAAATTTTGAAATAATAAAACATGGTTTAAAAATACTTTTTGAATTTAAAAACAAAAAAAAAATACTTATGCAGATGAAGAAAAGTAAAAAAAAATCAAGAGATTGAAATAAAAATATAATGACCAAAGTGAAAAACCAAGCTATAAGAAAATTACAATTTAAAGATCGATTGTAAATTAATCTCTATTTAAAAATCAATTTTAGGAAATCAGTCTCTATTTTGAGTAGAGACCGACTTTAAAATCAATCTTTAATTAAAAATCAATTTTAAAATCAGTTTTTTTTAAAATCAATTTCTAATTAGAATCAACTTTAAAATTGATCTTTAATTAGATATTGACTTTTAAATAGGTATCTAATCAGAGACCGACTTCAAAATCGATCTCTAAATTAGAGACTGAAAATTTAGAGACCGAAATATTCGATTTTTAAAATGGTCGCTAATGTATTTAGAGACAAAAAATTAGTCTCTAATTAAGTCTCTAAAATATATTTTTCTTACAACCCATCCAATAGGAAACCACACCTTCCTTAAAAAATAATAATAATTTTATAATTTTTACTTTTATTTGTTTGTGAACAAAAATAAATTAATTAAAAAAATAAAATCATTGTTAAACGGTCAAAAATTAATCATAAAATAACAATTAATTTTTATTTTTTATTTTTAAAATAAAAATTATTTATAAATATATCTTCACTTCTTCAATTTTTTTTCACTCATCATATCACTTTGTACTTTTTCTTCGTCATTTTCTACTTTTCTTTTTTTATTCTCTCATATGAATGAAAATTTCAATTTCTTTTACAAATCTTTGTATTCTCCAAATATGAAGGAAACCATATCTTCTTAAAATACTCGTATTCATTTAAATGTCTAATATTTTTAATTTTTCTCTCACACACAATACACTCTAAATTTTCAAAATATTCTATATGTTCCACAGTATCCTTCAAATTTTCTAAATTTTCAAAAATTTCAAAATTTTTCAACGAATCCGAGTAACGTCGCTCCAACTCCGTTTTATTTTGTATCAACTTCAAAATTGATCGATCATGAATAGTCAATTTGGGATGTCAATTCTATCTTATGTATGTCTTCTCAACCATAGGTGATGTTGATGCAACTGTCAATGATAAAGAACTCATAACTCCATCATCTACTCCAGAAATTCAATGGGCACGACACTCATCATAAATAAAGTGCAAATACAAACTGAAGATAACTCGAAGTGAATAGTTTGGGCTCCCAATGAAGACATCCTTGCGAAGTCATGGGTCATTATTAGCATCGACACAGTCATTGGTAATAACCAGAAAGATCAAACTTTTTGGAAACGTATCGTTAATTACTACAGTAAACATTGGCCTGCTGGAATTGTGCTGAGAATTTGAAAGTGGTTAAATCACTTACTATAAGTTCGTATCAATGGTAAATGAATTTTTTTACATGCTACAATAATTTTTATTCTCATCATTAAAGTGGTTGGAGTGATGAGAATGTGTTGGAGAATGTACTAAATATGTAGAAAACAATAATAATAGTAATGACTTCAGATATATGTATGTGCAAAGGGTTTTGAGAGAGTGAAATATACTCCACAATCAATTAGTTGTCACTCTAACAAAGACACAAGGACATCTGAATCGGAGGCACACTTCCAACTCAAATTCAGATGTGAGTATTGATGTGGATGATTATGAAATTTACATTTGTCCAATATGATAAAAGACGACGAAAATAAAAGAAATCTAAAGTCAGAGAAAATGACAAAATCGAACAAAGCATTGACACATATTAATACGAAATTAAAGAATATTAAATTTAAAAAATGACTTTGTGAGAAATTGAGATCCTTCACGAGGATTATAAAATTTTTATAAATGATACTAATAAGATGATATCGAAATAACTTCGTATTTATAAGAAAATAGTTTAAAAAAATTAAATAGAGATATGATCTGATTTAGTTTATATATTATTATAATTTATTTCTATCTTTTATTTAATGTACTATAGCACGTGTGTAATTCACTTTTAAATTATTGATGACATTAAAATTATATGGATTTAATAATTAATCATTAAAAAATAGTCATTACAAATTAATTATTACATTATTTATATATAAAATTGAGAGATAAATGATATTTTATAGTTCTTTAACCATTGGAGATGTTCTAACCACGTGTGAATAACACATCTTGACTCCTAAGAGAAATAGGCTCTAAAGATGGTTCGGCATGAATTTCTATCAATATGAAATCTTAAAAAAGAGTTGGATTACATTCAATCTATTGCATGAAGTTTTATCCTATATTACAAAAGAATATTTTTGCAATTGGAACCCATGTCTATAAAATCATATGACTAAAAACTACAATTCGATACACGAAATTCTCACCATGTAGGGTACCGAAGAAGGAATCTATTGTACGCAGTCTTATCTTGTTTTTTTACAAGAGGTTGTTTCCAGAATTTGAAACCGTGACATCTTAGTCATAAGACAACAATCTTACCATTGTGTCAAAGTTTCCTTCTATATAAAATCATATGACAATATATAATTTTATAAAATGACGACAAACCTCCAAGATAGATAAAATACATTTCGATAAAAAAAAAACCTATACAATAGAGGGATAAAAAGGCATTATTGCTGCTAATTAGTAATTTCTTCATATTTCATACCTAAAATCCATATTTTATTGTTACCTAAGCCACACCAAAGAGTTTAAATATTATTGGAGGAATATCCCTAGCACAGTTGTTACCTTGCTCATCACAATGCGTGCAGCTGACTGTGAGATTTGTCATCTCCCTTGGCATAGAGAAGTCGAAGTCGACGATATCCCTGCTTTGGATGATGAAGTAGTATATCAAAGTCGAGAGTTCGAATCGAGTGAGTTTTCTTCCGAGAACACAAAATCAACATCGTCGCTGAGAATGTCATTGCCATTGAGATACTGTGTCACTTGCTTCATAGTAGGCCTTGCTTCAGGAGTAGATCGAGAACAAAGCAATCCTAACTTTAGCACGAGTTCCATTTCCTCCCTGTCGTAGTGTTCATTTAGCCTTGGATCGACGACAGTCAGTAGTTTGTTCATGGCGTGGCACTCTCGCACCCAATCGATCAGAACCACCTGCCTTGATGGAGCAGTGTGTTCTATTGGCCTCCGACCAGAAGCCACCTCGAAGAGCAATATGCCATAAGCAAACACATCTGATCTGGTTGTGGCTTTACCGGTGTGCAAAATCTCAGGGGAAATGTATCCCACAGTCCCCACAACGTGGGTGGTGTGGGGGTTCTTTCCATGCTCGTATAGCCTGGCATGGCTGAAATCACCTAGCCTTCCATTCATCTTGGCATCTAGTAGTATGTTGCTCGACTTGACATCTCTATGAACCACCACTTGCTCCCATTCGCTGTGCAAGTAAACAAGCCCAAATGCGATATCCTTCAGAATCTTGAATCTTTGGTTCCAGCTCAAGTTGGTGCTCCTATTGTCGTCGAAGAGGAAGGCGTCGAGGCTTCCGTTGGGCATGTAGTCATAAACAAGGAGGAGGTCCTCATTCCGCTTGCACCATCCTTGGAGCTGCACTATGTTCCGATGTCTCATTTGGCCTACACTAGAGAGCTCGGCAATGAACTCCCGCACGCCTTGGCTAGAGGTATTTGATATCTTTTTGATGGCCACTTGTCTTTCGGTGCGCCGCAAGGTTCCTCTGTAAACTTTGCCAAAACCTCCTGAGCCAAGGACCTCAGTTTCTTTAAAGCCTTTGGTCGCTCTATAGAGCTCTTTATATGGGAACCTATTGGGGTAATCTAACTCCCAATCCTCAAGGTTCTCTGATAGTTTTCTTCGATTTTGCAAGTACTTAGACACAAGGAGTAAGAACAACACAACCACTAACGTGATAAGGGAAGATACCAGTGCAGCCTTAGCGATACCAATTCTCGAAGTCGGCGAGTTTACCTTTTTCTTCGGTGGAAGAGGCAATTCTGATAGAGTTAAGTTGGAAGCCAATCCATTTGTGCTGAAGCTCCAGCCTAGGATGTAATGGTTGCTCGCAATCCTTCCGGTCGACGCCGATAAACCGACATGCATGTGCTCCTTGAATATCGGCGAAAGATCGATCGGGCAAGATATGAGAGGTAGGCGTGGCTTTGGAAGCATAAATGGAGCTATAGTGACATTCAGAACTTTGACAACGCCATCGTAGTCGATCCATGTCTGAATTGGCTCTCCGCTCAACAAGTTCACTGACACATTGTTGTGCTCGTCTGTGCGATAAGCAGCGGGCACCGCAACGACTGAACTGAGGTTGTTGACGTCCACTCCGACATGGTTGTCCTGGAAGTCGACGAACCACCTGGTGGATTTAGCCGTGTCGAACTCTACGGCGAAGAGATGGTTGGAGAAGTTGCCATTGTTCGTCCTGTTAAGGAGTCCAAGGAACTGACCATCTTCGGCTCCGCTAAGGGGTATGGAGGGGGCAATCACAAAGGCCATGCCGTGCCCTCCGCTGCCATTGTTAGTGACGATGTCGAACACGAAAGTCGTACTGAAGGAGAGAGCAGGAGAGGACATGGATTTATTCTTCAGCAGGAGCACACGAGAGTTGAAGAAGGCGTGGCCGATTTGTTGGGAGCTGTCGTCTGTTATCTGGAGAACTCCATTGGATGCGATAAGAGCAGCGCCATCCATGCTCAGGTTTTTCGCAGCGTCTCGGAACCCATTGAAGAGAAACTCAATACCTAGAGCTGACAAACAAATGGAGGAGAAGAAGAGGAGGGAGCACGGCATTGAAACAGATAAGCTGTTCATGTTTTGAGCTTTAACAAACAATCAGGAATTCCATTTCTAACACTATTTATTGATCAATACATGTTTGTTGTTGCATCAACATCTCTTAGAAATGTCTCGAGTTAGATGTTGTTGAAATTTCCTCACTAGCAGTTTAGATTAACTAATCATGGTTCTTTTTAGATTTTGTTCCTGGCAACTAAATTTTGTTTCTGTCACTAATTTTTTTCTTGTGTTTAGTTTGTGAGATGAACAGCTGAAACAAAGCCTATCAAATATCTACTGAAGTTACTGAAACTTTAACAAGGGAATTAATAACTTAATTTATAGGTGGAACATATCAAAATCTAGGCAGGACAAGTCTCAATTTATTGATCAAATTTGAGTAAATCGTATGCAATAAAAGAATAGTCCGATGTACAAAATTTCCACCGTATGGGTCCCCGCTGTCCTTGGAAGAAAATTTGATACTTAAAAAGATTAGATTTTCAATTCTTCAACGACTTGCAAATCTCCTTTAGCGACCGTTTGCATTGACATGACACGAGAGGTGTAGAAATGAAGTAGAGCTATAAGCTAGAGCGGCCTCCACTCGTCTAATGTTCAAGAGAGACTTTTCGTGTTTATAGACAAAGTTCAGATGATTAATACAATATAAAATTATAAAAGTGAATAACAATCAATTTTAACTGTCGAATGAAAATGTCAATCAAAGTATTTATCTTTTACCGTGTCCAAATGTCAATACGGTCAAAGGTCAATCATAATTATCTCTCTTGTGAAATCGATGAAAAAAAATTTTAAGTTGGAAAATTTTATCCTTTTACATAAGTTTAAGAGGGAATCTTCTAATCTCCTTAATATAGATGATAAAATTATTTCAAAATGAACGTATCATCTTTGGGCGAAGATGTGATAATAACATGTAGCTGAGATTCCAGACCGTCTTAGCTTAGAAGATTAATTTATGTACTTACTCTGGTCATTAGAAAACAAACGGTCAACGTTAAATCAAAATTTCTTAAAAAGTTAAAATCGTTAATTTAACCGTTTCTATCGATCTATTCCACGATTATTATAAGAAAGATAAATCATAGAGGATCTTTGACCTTGACACGATTGGTCAAGATAGAAGAGAATCATTTGAGTCCAGAGAAAAATTTAAGATTCTTTTTCAGAATTTATCCGTGCTCATTTAGTAAATACTGTCTTACTCTAATCAACACATCATCTCCGCAGGACAAAATTAAATCACAAGATTGACCAAATTAATTTTCATAACTAATAAAGATCATATGATATCAACAAACGGTATGTATCTTGTGCGGTGTTCAGATTATTGATGACCTTATATAATCTGTCAGAAGTCATTTAGGTAGGATTTGATTCGTATTTATTTTTTATTTTTATTTTCTGAGAAAATAAAAAAATATAGAAAATAATATTTAGTTGTTATTTTTTATCTTCGTTTTGTATTTTCTGAAAAATTAAAAAATATAAAAAAATTATTTTTTATTTTCTGAAAAAGAAAACATAAAAATAAATAAAAAATAAAAAATTCCGAACCAAACGCCCCTTATATTTTTCGAATTCATCTCCGTAGTTAATCGAATTGTAAAAGTTAGGCAAGATAAGTGACGTCGAAAAGGCGTATAGGAGAATTAATAAAAATAATAAAAGATGAAACTTTTTACTCACCACAAAGTTTCGGAAAATAATAAGAAGATGAGTCTTTCAAAGAGCTTAAAAGCTTACGAAAGTTTAATCTTCAAAAGTTTCTTTCAATTTTAAATAAGATGAAACAACTTTTTTCCAAAATGAGTCATATAATTTTAACGGAGAATTGTAATTTTTAAATTCTTGAGAATGAACACTGCATTTAATAAAACAATATTAAAGCTTGGTCAACCTGTTATAATATCAAGGGATATGAAATTCAGACTAGTAAAGATAGTTAGGTTGATGAATTTTAATCTTTGTATTAAAAGAGATATGAATTTCTGTCTCGACATTAGAGCGTCCAACTAAGCTGATATATTTGTAGATTTTTTTTTTCATATGAAGTGATAAATTAAGAATGTTACAATTAATTTGTTTATGCCAGTACTATCTGATTTATTCGGATGATCAATGAAATATATTTCATTTAGAGATTACTTAATATCCTGTAAGAAATATATAGGACAAGATCGATCATCCTCAAAATTAGTCAGATTTAAAGTCTGAATATCTAGTGATAGTAAAAAAAAAGTAATATAAATTTTCTACTACAAATCATGTCTAATAGATCGATTAAAATGACTTTTCAATGATTTATAATTTTCTTTGTAATTCATTTTCTATATGACTTTTCAATGATTTATAATTTTCTTTGTAATTCATTTTCAATAAAAATAGATTAATTTTTAAAATTGTCAATAACATCGGGACATTTCTATGTCAAAAAGTCTCAATTTATTCATAAAATTTGAAATTTTTGATGCAAACTTCCCCTTCATTTATGACAAGCAACCTAACCTTAATAAATGGATTGCATAGCCTCTGCGGAAAGGATCTAGTCACTAGCCCATACAATTATTATATCATAGGACAACGGATCAATCCCTCGTAAATGAGAAGGTGTCGTCCCTCCATGTACTAATTATTAGTCTCAAGGGCGAAATACCTACCGTGATTTATCTCCCTTAAAATGACCCGAGGACGGACTAGTATAGGCCGCTAAGTTGATGAATTCTAATATTTTGTATCATAAATGCATTAGATAGATATATTGTTGAATGAGATGTCATTCGAAAAAACTAAAACACAATGTTCTTCTTCTATGGAGAATGATTGCTAATATTTAAAGTTACGGTATAATGATAGGATATTCAATTTAGTTTTTAGATATTCACAATTCAATCGCTAATTACAATGAATTTATAAAAATTTTCTTTAACTGAAATGACAAATGACGAATCAAGAAAGTTGAGGGTGTTAAAGTTGTCCGTGTGAGTACTATCCGATTTATCTTTCTCTTTTAAACATCTGTGATAAAACTTCTTTTTGCTTGCTAGCATAAAACTACATACATTAGTGGAATTCTTGTGCACTGACACTTTCTCTATAAAAGTTTAGAACCGTCAATCTAGCGGCTCTCATCGGTCTGTCTCACGGTCATTATGAGAGTGGTAAATCACGGAGAGTCTTATGAGCCTTGATGTGGTGGTCAAGACACGTGAGGGTCATCTGAATTCAGAAAATTAACTTTAAATCTCTTTCGGAATCGATTCATGCCACTTCTGCAAGCACCGTCATATCTTAGCCACTACACTAGCTATCCCCGTAGAGACCTTTCTCTTTCAAATATAAAACTAAGGAAGATTGTTAATGTAATAGATTACTAGTTAAAAGGATTATGAGTGATATAATTGGATTCCAGTGAAAAACAGGAAATTGAGATAGGATTAAGATGTGCTGAAGGAGGTCAATCCATATACTAATGGCCATTAGTGATTGAGCAGGAGGTCATTAGCAATGGAGTTTTTTTTTTAATTATGGAAAGATAATTTTGCAATAAATATATTAGATAATGTAATATTTATTTATTTTTTTAATTTTATTGATAATATGATAAATAACGATAGGAGAAAAATGATATATTAAAGTATAAATTTATTTTAAAATCGAATCACTTCGTCAAGATTTAATGTTTTTTTTTTCATTCTAATTTAATTGTTAAGCTAAAAAGCAATTTCATAATTTCAATCAAAAGAATTATATGCTTATTCAAAACTATTTCATCCCGTAAATATTATTATGATTAATTTATTTTATAAAATAATTGATATTTTAAATTATTTTTTCATCAGAGAACATATTGTTAGATAAGCTTTTGAAAACTTAAGTGGAAATTTGATTTTATACAATTACATCAGAATTTGAAAAAAAAAAATGAAGACTATTTTTTTTTTGACCAATGCCTTCTAGCTAATGGGTTATAAAGAATAGTATTTTACCCAAAAAAATAAAAAGTATAATAAAATATATCAAATTTTGAGGGTGACATGACAAAATAAAAAAAATAAGCGTATAATCAACTTTTAAAAATAATAAAAAATGATTTTAAACAAAAAGAAAAAGAAAAAAATATGTATGTAGAAGAAGAAAAGTAAAAAATAAATAAATTTAAATTTCAGATATTGAAATAAAATAAAAATATAAGGGCCAAAGTGAAAAACCACCTTTAAAGAATGAATATTGGTTGAAACAAAATTTAACAAATTTAAAGGTCGAAGCAAAATCATTTTCTTACCCGCCATGGAAAAACTTCAAGGTTGAATTTGAAAATTATGATAATTAAAAGGACTAAACTAACCTCTTCTTTTTTAACTCCTAAATTATATAAATTTGAGTGATATTTTTTATATTGTTTGTGCATGAAGATTAGAACCGTCAATCTAACGATTCTTTTACTCCGATTCAATAAGTATGAGAGGGAATAAATTACAAATGATCATTGACTTTGATACAATGATAAATACAATGGAGGACGAAATCCGATACATATATTAAATAATCTACTGACCATATCTTTATACAAATTTTATATTATATTTATCAATACATCATCTCCATGGAACGATATTCTCTGTATTGCTATGACAAAACTAACCATGCTTGAATACCACAAATTTGACTCATAAGAGAAATTCAATAAACAATCAAAAGATTATTTTCATATTTCGAATCTATAATCATAAAATCACACTATAATAATTTAAGCAAGACTCTCTTTCTTTAAAAAAAAAAATTCACACTGAACATAAAATAAAATGACAACGCTCATTTAAGGTAGATATAATACATATCGATAATAACAACAATAACAACGATAATAAACAAAACCATACAATAGAGGGATAAAAATTTCTTCACATTTCATACCAAAAATCCATGTTTTATATTTCCCTGGACCACGCCGAAGATCTTAAACGCTTGCAACTGACTGTGCAATTTGTCATCTCCCTTCGCTAAGGAGAGAAGTCGTCGATAATCCAACTTTGGATGATGAACTGCTTCGAAGTCGAGAGTTCGAGTCGAGTGAGTTTTCCTCCTCCGAGAACACAAAAGCAACATCATCACTGAGAATGTCATTGCCATTGAGATACTGTGTCACTTGCCTCATGGTAGGCCTCGCTTCGGGAGGAGATTGAGAACAAAGCAATCCCAACTTCAGCACGAGTTCCATTTCCTCCCTGTCGTACTGTTCATTCAGCCTCGGATCGACGACGGTCAGTAGTTTGTTCATGGCGTGGCACTCTCGCACCCAATTGATTAGAACCACCTGCGTTGATGGTGCAGTGTGTTCTATTGGCCTCCGGCCAGAAGCCACCTCGAAGAGCAATATGCCATAAGCAAACACATCTGATCCGGCCGTGGCCTTACCGGAGTGCGATAGCTCCGGTGAAATGTATCCGACGGTCCCCATGACACGGGTGGTGCGAGGATTCTCTCCGTGCTCGTGTAGCCTAGCAAGGCCGAAATCACCCAACCTTCCATTCAGCTCGGCATCTAGTAGTATGTTGCTCGACTTGACATCTCTATGAACTACCACTTGCTCCCATTCTTCGTGCAAGTAAACAAGCCCAAATGCGATGTCCTTCAGAATCTTGAATCTCTGGTTCCAGTTCAAGTTGGTGCTCCTAATATTGTCATCGAAGAGGAAGGCGTCGAGGCTTCCGTTGGGCATGTAGTCGTAGACGAGGAGGAGGACCTCGTTGCGCTTGCACCATCCAAGGAGCTGCACTATGTTCCGGTGTCTCATTTGGCCTAAACTAGAGAGCTCCGCGATGAACTCCGGCACCCCTTGGCTAGAGGCATTCGATATCTTCTTTATCGCCACTTGTTTTTCGGTCGCCGGCAAGGTCCCTCTGTAGACTTTGCCAAAACCTCCTGTTTCCCATCAAGATGGTGAATGGTGAGGTGTCCGCACAGCGAAGATGACAACGTCCGAAGAGATGAAAGAGCTGGCAGACCGGGTTGCTTTACCAGACCGAGCCGAATGAGAACCGGATCGGGTCGGATGAGAACCTGCACAATGAAAAGCGGTCAAGGGTGCCGAGAGGGATCTCGGCCACACCCCTCCGACGCTCAAGGTAGGGGATTAGGTGGAAGATGTTTCGAAAAACGTAGCCAAAACGAACTCAAGAGTATGTGAACTTACCTCCCCTTGAGGAGGGTCATCCCTCTATATAGGGAGAGGAAGGCGAGTCCTCTAGGAGACTTTTCCCACTCAAGTGATATGACCCCTCCGATTGTACATTATTATCATTGCTTATCTAAAGCAGTATCTAGCGCGTGAGTTGCCATTAATACATAGTTGCCAGGAGGCACATCTTAATTAAGACCGCAGCCAATCCTCTGTAACTTCCTCAGGTAAATCTACCTTTGTGCAGGGGCAGCAATTAATACACGTCGTTTGGTTGATAGGAGGCAAATCTCCATTAATACCGCGGATACTCCTCTGCTCATTGTCAGAGAATCTTACTTTCTGTCGGGGATAGGTAGTGACTAGGATCACCAGGTCAGTACGAAGGTGCGGGTTTGATGATAGAAATCCGGACCGAGACGTGAGGTGTCTGGCCTTATGGTAGGAATCCGGACCGGGATGGAGGGTGTCCGGTCGTATAGTAGGCATCCGGGCCGAGACGGGAGGTGTCCGCCAGATAGCGTTAATCCGACCGGGATGGAGGGTGTCCGGTCGTATAGTAGGCATCCGGGCCGAGACGGGAGGTGTCTGGCCGTATAGCAGCAATCCGGACCGGGATGGAGGGTGTCCGGTCGTATAGTAGGCATCCGGGCCGAGACGGGAGGTGTCTGGCCGTATAGCAGCAATCCGGACCGGGATGGAGGGTGTCCGGTCGTATAGTAGGCATCCGGGCCGAGACGGGAGGTGTCTGGCCGTATAGCAGCAATCCGGACCGGGATGGAGGGTGTCCGGTCGTATAGTAGGCATCTGGGCCGAGACGTGAGGTGGGACCGGGATGGAGGGTGTCCGGTCGTATAGTAGGCATCTGGGCCGAGACGTGAGGTGTCTGGCCGTATAGCGGCAATCCGGACCGGGATGGAGGGTGTCCGGTCGTATTAATAATATCAATAATGAGCGATGGGCATGCATATACTTGGCATCATAAGACCCCCCTCTCGTGTCTAGTCGAAGGAGAGGTGTGGCTTGACTGACTAGACTGAGTCCTGACCATATCCGACCTTCTTTCCTTGACTTAAAGAGGGATGGGGAGCAATGCCGAGGAGGTGCCTCTTGGGAACGGAGAGAAAATCTTCTACAGTGGATCATTAAATGCGGGGATATGGCATGATGATCTTACTTCCCGAGATGGCGCCTCCTTTCGCCACGCGTCGGCCCGATCCGCGGAGATACTCTCGAGAAACGAGGCGTCACGACTTCTTTATATATGCCCTTCTGATAGGGTTCCCGATCTTTCGCTCGCAGCTTCTGTCTCCTCTTCCTCTCCGCCGACCTTCTTCCTTTCCTTGCCCCTCCGACGCTCCTGCCTTCGTAAGTCCTTTTATTTCATATCGAAGCCTACGATCATGGCCGGGCAATCCGATCTATGGTTCCTTAGGACTCGAAGCGTTATCACGCATGAGACGCGCCAAGAGATTAGGTCCGTCTACCAGGTTCCCCACTCCTACCGCCTTAGGGTTCCCCTACCAGATCAACGCCCCCACGAACCCCCGATAGAGTTTGTTACTTTTTTTCAAGATCAGCTAGCGGCTGGTCTTCGCTTTCCCCTCCACCCTTACTATTCTGAATTGTCCCATTACTTCCGTGATTCCCTTCAAAGAAGCTAGCACCAACTCCTTCGGCCTTATCAATGGCTTTATCATTGTTTTCCTTTTTACCATCTTCCTCTCACCGCTTCTTTCCATGCCTCGCTGTTCAAAAGGAAAGAAGTCGGCGTTTTTTTCTTTACGGCCCGCCAAGAGACCAAGTTTCTGACGAAACTTGTTACCTCTCGCAAGTATTGGAAAACCCGATATTTGTTCATCCGGCCGGAGTCCCCTTTCCCTTGGCCGAGTGAGTGGCAACTTGATCTCCCACCTTCTCCTTCCCTTAGGAGTTTTAAGAGGACTCGGGATTACCGAGACATAGTGAGAGTCCTCTCGGGACTTAGCTTCGACGTTAATGCCTTACAAGAAGAAGGGCTCCTCCACCATTTTGACTCGAGCCCGAGGCCGAGATGAAAGGCACTTTAGGTAAAAATTTCTTCTCCCTCTTTATGTTTCTAACCCTTGAAGTCATGCTGAAAGCTTCGATCAGCAAGAAGATGAAGTGGAAGAGGGCGCAAATGATTGCCCCTGCGGCGGCTCCAGCCGAGACCTCCGAGGAGGTTGGATCGGATCATCTCCCGCCTCCTCGACCATCTATGATGGCCGAGACCATCAGCTCGGGAGAATCCGAGGAACAGCGGGGATGCCGAAAGAGAAGTCGTACGAGGACCCCTTCTTCCGAGGACAGCCCCCTCCGAGTCTCCCCAATCCAAAGTTTCCCCGATCCGGCTGGACCGAGTGGTACTGCGGCCGAACACTCTCCGACCCCGGACCCCCCGTGCGAAGAACACCCGGAGGTCTCTGCGCCTGCTCCCGAACCGAGGCCTCCTCCGCCAAACCCCCCTCCCGCGACACCTTCCGGAGGAACTACCTCGCGGCCGGCTCATAGTTATCTCCGGGAGGTACGGGAGTCAATCGAGGCGTCGGCCAGAGAGAAATCCATTCCCGCCCTCAGCGACGAGATGAACCTGCACCTGACCAAGGTTATCGGACTTGCTCCCCTTTTTCTTCTTTCTTTGCGTAACACTTTATCTTCCTTCGCAGTTCTGGGGGTTCCACTTGGAACTGATGTCCCGGTTAACTCGTCTGTCCACCACTTATCCGGCTATGCAAGCCCAAGTGACAGCCCTTACCACTCAACTCCGGGACAAGGAGACCGAACTCGCCTAGCCTGCAAGCAAGCCTCTCGATCCAAGGCCCTGCATGAGGATGATCTACGTGCCCGGGGCCGAGAGATCGATCTCCTACGGCTACAAGCGGCCGAAGCGGAGGTACTTCGGGCTCGAGTGGAGGAGGCCGAGGCCCGACTACTGCAGGCGGAGCAACACCGGATTACTCAAGCAGTCGAGGCCAGCAAGCGCGTGAGCCGATGCCCAAATGGAGGTGGTCAAAACCGACTCGGAGGCAACCAAAGCCGAGCTGGCTTCCTATAAGGAAGGCGAGGAGGGTCGATGGCAGCAACGGAAGCAGGCCTTCCTTGCTTCGGAGGAGTTCTCCGACCTCCTAGGGGGTCGTATCGCCGACCTTTTGGAAATAGGCTATAATGGGGCCATCCGCCACTTCAAGGAAGCCGGCTATCCACCCGAGGGGGCCTCCACCGAGTTCTTGGACCTACAGCGCCTGGTCGACGAGACCCCTGATGAGGAGCTCGGCGGTCTTCCCTAGTCCTTAGATTTCTTAGAAATTTTGTAGCCGTATAAGGCCGTATTAGTTTTCTTGTAATCGCACTTTTCAGTTTTCTTAAAAAAAAATTCTCTTATGCTATCAATTCCAATAAAGCAGCGGTAAGGTATCGACCAAGTACCTTCATATTATCCCGAGACGGAACTTGTCGAGATGTCGAATTACCCTTAGTGACAGGGATCCGGATAGGGCATTAGCATTAATGGAACTTGCCTTGACCTTTGTAATCCCTTCCGAGATGCACCTTGAGATGGTTGGCTAGACTGCGCCGAAAGGGACGACTTATTCCGAGATGCACCGTGGTAGGTGGCTTACTAGAATGCGCCGTAAGGGGGCGACTTATTCCGAGATGCACCGTGGTAGGTGGCTTACTAGAATGCGCCGTAAGGGGGCGACTTATTCCGAGATGCACCGTGGTAGGTGGCTTACTAGAATGCGCCGTAAGGGGGCGACTTATTCCGAGATGCACCGTGGTAGGTGGCTTAGGATGCGCCGCGTGAGGGGCGACTTATTCCGAGATGCACCGTGGTAGGTGGCTTACTAGAATGCGCCGTAAGGGGGCGTCTTATTCCGAGATGCACCGTGGTAGGTGGCTTACTAGAATGCGCCGTAAGGGGGCGACTTATTCCGAGATGCACCGTGGTAGGTGGCTTAGGATGCGCCGCGTGAGGGGCGACTGATTTCGAGAAGCACCGTAAGGGGCGACTTATTCCGAAATGCACCGTGATAGGTGACTTAGTTTTTCCTAGGGAGAACTTTCTTATTACAGACCGTCCTTATACACGATACGGTCTTAAATGGAGAGCATTCCACGGCCGAGCGAGATCTTTTCCCTCTCGATCTTGTAGGTAATAAGCTCCGGAGCTGAGTTTCTGGACAACCCTATACGGTCCTTCCCATCGAGGGGCTAGCTTACGAACTTCACCAGCAGGTTGAATCTTCTTCCACACAAAGTCACAAAAAAGAGCTAGGCACTACTCTCTTATTGTAGGCTTGCACTATCTTACTCCGAAGATACCCATTGGCTAGCGCATTATCTCTCGTCTGGCCACCAAGTCCAACTCACTAGTCCGATATCTCGTATCCTCATCCGGGGCGAGGGTGACTCGAGGTGATCCCATCCCGATCTCCACCGGACTAAAGCTTCACCCATAAACGAGATGGAAAGGGGTGAGGCCAAGACTTATCCTTTGGTGTCGTCCAGAAGCCCACGTATACTCGCACTCCTACCCAGCTTCCCGTGTGATCCAACTTGATTTTGAGTCCCCGAATCACCTCCTCTGGTCACCTCGCTTGCCCATTACTTTGAGGATACGCCACTAAGTGAAAACTCGCTGAATTTCTAGTTCGGCACCACTCCTTGAGTTTTCGCCTTGAAATTGCCTTCCATTGTCCGAGATCAGCCTCCTAGGGATACCAAATCTACAGGACTATATTTTCCAAAGGAATTTCGACCTTCCTCTGTTATTTTGGCTAACGGCTCGCTTCTACCCATTTTGAGAAATAGTCTACCACCATCAGGAATTTCTTCCGATTCGCCCGAGTGGTAATGGTCCTACGATATCCATTCCCATTGATCAAAGGGCAAGATGCTACCGAGGCCTTAAGCCACCTGGGTCGGGAGAAGTTTTGATGCTTCGCAACTAAGGCATGTGCGGACGCGAAGGCGCGTGTCCTTCTCGCAAAGTAGGCCAAAAATATCCAGGTGAGGAGAACCTTCGGCTAGGGATGTCCCACCGAATGATTTCGCAACAACCCTCATGCAACTCTCTCATGACGCACTCGCCCTCCTCGACCGAGACACTTAAGGAGTGGCCAAAAGCCCTTTGTATAGGGTATCTCCTACCAAAGACGAAATTGTTCCTCTTCTCTTAATGATCCGCCCCGCTTGATCTCCTGGTAATAGCCCTTCTTTCAAATAGTTAATCAGAGGAGTCCTCCAATCGGGGGAGTTCTGACGCATGGTCGGCGCTTGATCAATATGAGCTATGAGTTGTGTCTCAGTCAGGGAATCTTCTAGGCTCCAGGTGGTGAGTGCACTGGCCATGCGAGCTAACTCATCTGCTTTCTGGTTGTCAGCCCTAGGGATCTTATGGAGAGTGACTTCTTGGAATTCGGCCGTCAATTTCTGATAAGCCTCCTTGTATAGCTGTAGTCGCGGATTGTTGATGTCATAGGAGCCTTTGACTGCTCAATGTACCCGGTTGAGAGTCTAATCTGAGAGACCCGTGATGCCCCACGCGCCGAGCACAAGTCCCGCCAGCAAGGCTTCGTATTCGGCTTCATTATTAGAGGCCCGAAAATTAAGTTGGACTGCAATCCGGATCATCTCTTCCTGCGGCGATATCAGCAACACCCCTACTCCGCTTCCTTGTTTAGTGGCCGAACCGTCAACATATATCCTCCACTCTTCATTTTTTTCGATTCCGGATGTCTCGGCGAGGAAATCTGCCAACACCTGTGCTTTGAGAGCTGTCCTGGGCTGATATTGGATGTCGTATTCGGCCATCTCCGTGGTCCATTTGATTAATCGGCCCGATGCCTCGGGATTAGTGAGTATTCTTCCTTCCGCTGGTCAGCACCGTGATGGGATGGGACAGGAAGTAGGGGCGGAGCTTCCGAGTAGTGATAAGTAGGGCCAGCGTCAATTTCTCTAGGGTGGTGTACCTGCTTTCAGCAGCTTTTAGCAAATGACTTACAAAATAAATAGGTGATTGTTTACCCTCTTCCAGTAGGACGGATGCTACCGCTTCCTCCGAAGCGGCCAGGTATAGTTGCAAATTCTCCCCGGGGACAGGTTTAGATAACGTAGGCAGCTCGGCTATGTATTGCTTCAACTCTGAAAAAGCTAGTTCGCACTTCTCATCCCATGAAAACCGGGTCGTCTTGCGAAGTATTTTAAAGAAAGGGAGGCTTCGCTCGGCTGACCTTGGGATGAATCGAGAGAGAGCAGTTATTCGGCCTAGCAGTCGTTGTACCTCTTTGACATTCCTGGGGGAAAGCATGTTCTGCAAAGCCTGGGCCTTCTCGGGATTGACCTCAATTCCTCGCTCAGTCACAATGTAACCGAGGAATTTTCCTCCACGGACTCCGAAAATGCACTTTGAGGGATTCAGCCGTATTCCATATCGGCGAAGTGTGCCGAATGTTTCTGTCATGTCCGCAGTGATATCTTTAGCCTGAGCACTTTTTATGAGGATATCTATACATATATTTCCATATTTCTACTGATCCGTGACCTAAACACTTTATCCATCAATCTTTGGTATGTGGCACCAGCATTCTTTAATCCGAATGGCATGACGGTATAGCAAAAAATACCGTCCGCAGTGATGAAACTAACTTTTTCCTGATCTTCCTTTGCTAAGGGGATCTGGTGATATCCTTGATAAGCATCTAACATACAGATTAGTTCGCATCCTGCCGTGGAGTCAACTAGTTGATCTATTCGAGGCAGCGGGTAACAATCCTTGGGGCATGCTTTATTGAGATCTCAAATCTACACGCATTCTCCATTTTCCCCTGGTTTGGGGACTAACACTATATTTGACAACCACTGGGGGAATTGTACTTCTTTAATGTATCCGGCTTGCAACAACTTATGTATCTCGGTTCGGATAATATGGTCCTTCTCCGGGCCGAAATATCTTCTTTTCTGCTTCACGGGTCGAGATCCCGGTAACACGTTCAACTTATGCTCCATCACGGCTCGAGAGATGCTCTGACCTTGTTCTTCGGGCCATGCGAAGATATCCCGATTGGCAATTAGGTTTCTGGTCACCTCCTCCTTCAGTGTAGCGGATAAATCAGCAGCGATTCGGAGTATTCTATCGGGCCGATCTGGCCATATAAGCACAACTTCTTCTTCTAATGTTTCTTCCCGCAGGGTGTACACTTCAGCCTTTTCTACCTTCCGATTCTTCCTGGGGCCTGTCCGGACCTCCTCCACGTAGCATTTCCGAGCTGCCTTTTGATCTCCCACGGCTTCCCCAATCTGACCACCCACCGGGAACTTTAGCTTCTGATGATAAGTTGATATTGCAGCTTCGAAGGAGTGCAAGGCCGGCCTTCCGAGTATGACGTTGTAGGCCGACACGGCGTCCACCACAGTAAAGGTGGATATCCTTGTGCGCCGAAGAGGTTCTTCTCCCAGGGATAGGGGCAGGTCGATCCGACCGAGGGGGGCCACCTCGTGGCCCGAAAAGCCGAATAAGGCCGTGTTCATTGGGTGCAATTGGGCTGGGTCAATCTGCATACGATTAAAGGCATCTTTGAACAAAATATTAACCGAGCTACCTGTATCCACGAAAACCCGCGCCACGTCATAGTTGGCGATGGTGGCCCTGATTACCAAAGCGTCATCGTGGGGGATATCAATTCCCAGCATATCCTCCGGGCCGAAGGTTAATGAGAGCCCTGCAGCTTTTTTCCTGTTAGTGTTTACCTCCATATTTTCTAGCCGCCTTCCGTGAGCCTTTCGGGCCCGGTTGGAGTCTCCATTCGTGGCTCCTCCTGTGATCATGCTGATGGTGCCTCGATGCGGGGTATTAGTGAATTCTGGAGGAGATCCGGTCTGGTGAGCTGAGTCTCTCGGACAGGCCTCCCTAGTTCTTCGGGGAGCCTGAGCCCGTGTTTGACGCTCGGGTGACGGCCGAAGAACTCGCTTAGCTCGGTTGCGTGATCCGCCCCTCTCGGCTCAGCTCTTGCCTCTCTTTGCTGAAAGGGAGCTGGGCTATGGATTCGGGGTTGCTGCTCTTGCATTACTTGCCGGATGTCTTCCGCAAAGGTGCGACATTCCCGAGTTGAATGCCCATGCATCTGATGATACGCACAAAAAGAGGGACTCGGATTTGGTGGTACGGGCGGCTGGGAGGCTTCTTGTACGGCCTGAATTGTCCTTTCCCCAAACAGTCTCGATGGGTAGGCAGGGGGGATTTTAAGCGGGTGAGTTGGTACCGAGAGCTGCATCTTCTTATTTGATCTCTGGGATTGTGGCGGTCGTTCAACTTTCCTTCCCTTTTGTTGTTCGTCCGCAGCTTTCTCTGCTTCTTCTAGATTGATATAGGCTTCGGCCCTGGCTAACAAGGACTCAAACCGGGAGGGCGATCTTTTCATCAAGGATTTGGAGAAGTCCCCTTGTCACCCTTGAGAAAGCGCGATTATCGCTCCCGGGAGGCATCCAGACATCAACCGCCACTTGCTAAACCTGTATATAATCCCTCAAGGATTCTTGATCCTTCTGCTTGATAGTCATGAGGAATTGAGCTGTCCTGCGGTACCTCTTGCTACTGGCAAAATGTCAGGAAAAGGGGATAATTCAGAAAGGACCTAATAGACCCTTTCCGCAACCGATCGAACCACCTTGTGCAGAGCCGATTAGGTTGAGGAGAAAACTTTGCACTGCCCCACAGAGTAGCCATGTATCATGGCGGCTTTTTTAAATCTCCCCAGGTACTCTTCTGGATCAGTTGAGCCATTGTACTCTCCAATGGATAATGCCTTGAAAGCTCTAGGCATCTTCTCGGCGATGATGTCAGGGCTGAGAGGTGAGTCTAGGCCGACCAATGGGGCCTTGCCCTTTTTAGGATCTTGTTCCTGGATCAGCTGGGAGGGTGTTTTCTTTAAAGAGTCTTGTAGGGAAGCCGTTGAGGATGACTCGGTTGATACTGAAGCTGTTGGTATTACCTTTCCCGTGACGGGAATCGAGGGGGCGGTTTGGAGTGCGGGACCCTGAACTGGGCTAGGGGACTCCTGCCCGGGGCCCCGGGAGAAGTGTTCACGTAAGATGTCTTGCATAGTGACCCTGACAAGGGCGATGATGTTTTCCCTGGTCAGACTTCCTTCATCAGTCTTGGCATTGTCGGAATTCGCTACTTGGTCTCCCATTCTTATCTCTGACGTGATATAAGTCTTTCCCACAGACGGCGCCAATTATGTTTCCCGTCAAGATGGTGAATGGTGAGGTGTCCGCACAGCGAAGATGACAACGTCCGAAGAGATGAAAGAGCTGGCAGACCGGGTTGCTTTACCAGACCGAGCCGAATGAGAACCGGATCGGGTCGGATGAGAACCTGCACAATGAAAAGCGGTCAAGGGTGCCGAGAGGGATCTCGGCCACACCCCTCCGACGCTCAAGGTAGGGGATTAGGTGGAAGATGTTTCGAAAAACGTAGCCAAAACGAACTCAAGAGTATGTGAACTTACCTCCCCTTGAGGAGGGTCATCCCTCTATATAGGGAGAGGAAGGCGAGTCCTCTAGGAGACTTTTCCCACTCAAGTGATATGACCCCTCCGATTGTACATTATTATCATTGCTTATCTAAAGCAGTATCTAGCGCGTGAGTTGCCATTAATACATAGTTGCCAGGAGGCACATCTTAATTAAGACCGCAGCCAATCCTCTGTAACTTCCTCAGGTAAATCTACCTTTGTGCAGGGGCAACAATTAATACACGTCGTTTGGTTGATAGGAGGCAAATCTCCATTAATACCGCGGATACTCCTCTGCTCATTGTCAGAGAATCTTACTTTCTGTCGGGGATAGGTAGTGACTAGGATCACCAGATCAGTACGAAGGTGCGGGTTTGATGATAGAAATCCGGACCGAGACGTGAGGTGTCTGGCCTTATGGTAGGAATCCGGACCGGGATGGAGGGTGTCCGGTCGTATAGTAGGCATCCGGGCCGAGACGGGAGGTGTCTGGCCGTATAGCAGCAATCCGGACCGGGATGGAGGGTGTCCGGTCGTATAGTAGGCATCTGGCGAGCGTGAGGTGTCTGGCCGTATAGCAGCAATCCGGACCGGGATGGAGGGTGTCCGGTCGTATAGTAGGCATCCGGGCCGAGACGGGAGGTGTCTGGCCGTATAGCAGCAATCCGGACTGGGATGGAGGGTGTCCGGTCGTATAGTAGGCATCCGGGCCGAGACGGGAGGTGTCTGGCCGTATAGCAGCAATCCGGACCGGGATGGAGGGTGTCCGGTCGTATAGTAAGCATCTGGGCCGAGACGTGAGGTGTCTGGCCGTATAGCGGCAATCCGGACCGGGATGGAGGGTGTCCGATCGTATTAATAATATCAATAATGAGCGATGGGCATGCATATACTTGGCATCACCTCCTGAGCCAAGGACTTCAGTCTCTTTAAAACCTTTCGTCGCTCTATAGAGCTCTTTGTAAGGGAACCTATTGGGGTAATCTAACTCCCAATCCTCAAGATTCTCCGATAGCATTCTTCGATTTCGCAAGTATTTCGTCGCGACGAATAAGATCGACAGAGATACTAATGTGATAAAGGAAGATACAAGCACAGCCTTGACGATGCCGATTCTAGAAGTCGATGAGTTCACCTTTTTCCTCAGAGGAAGAGGCAATTCTGATAGAGTTAAGTCCGGTGCCGATCCATTTGTGCTGAAGCTCCAGCCGAGGACATAATGGTTGCTCGTCGGCTTTCCGGTCGCCGCGGAGAAGCCGACGTACATGAACTCCTTGAATATCGGCGAAAGGTCGATCGGCCAAGAAATGAGAGGTCGGTGTGGTTTTGGAAGCATAAATGGCGCTAAAGTGGCGTTCAAAACTTTGGCAACGCCATCGTATTCGATCCACACCTGAATTGGCTCTCCGCCGGACAATTTCACTGACACATTTTTGTGCTCATCCGTGCGATAAGCAGCAGCAGGTGCTGCGACGACTGAAGTGAGGCCGTTGACGTCGACTCCCACATGATTGTCGTCGAAGTCGGCGAACCGCCTGGTGGCATTGACCGTGTCGAACTCCACGGCGACGAGATGGTTGGAGAAGTTGCCGTTGTTGCGCTCGTCGAGGAGTCCGAGGTACTGACCGTCTTGAGCTCCGGCGAGGGGGATGGAGGGGACGATGGCAAAGGCCATGCCGTGCCCTCCGGTGCCACTGTAAGTGATGATGTCGAGCACGAAAGTGGTACTGAATGAGAGGGCAGCTGGAGGGGACGAGGGAATGGATTCGTTCTTCAGCATGATCAGGACAGGGGAGTTGAAGAAGGCGTGGCCGATTTGTCTCAAGCTGTCGTTTGTTATCTGGAGAACTCCATTGGATGCGATAAGCGCAGCGCCATCCATGCTCAGATTTCTCGCAGCGTCTCGGAACCCATCGAAGAGGAACTCAGTGGTGGCTAGAGCGGATAGACAAATGGAGAAGCAGAGGGAACACAGGAGTGAAACGGATGAGTTGTTCATGTTCTTCTGAGCAGAAACAATGAAGCAGCAATATATATATATATATATATATAACAGTGATTTCACTGTGTGAACAGGGAAATCACTGTTCTGGGAGGAAATTATGTGAAAAGTGAATCACTGTTCACATGCGCGCAGCTGACCGATTGACCGGCGCTGAGAAGAAAATTATTTTATATGAGCTTTGATTTTCTCAGCGCCGGTCAACTGCACGGACAGTTAATATGAACAGTAATTTGATTGTTTACATAGTTGGTTGTGAAAAGTAAATCACTGTTCACATCAATCGTGCGGACGGATCATTTTCGGTCACAATCTGAGCGGTATCAAAATCCAATCGGATCGCGATCATTTTTGACTGGAATTCGACTGTGATCCGATCGACATCGGGTCTGATCAGATCACGATCGAATTTCGATAAAAAACGATCGGAATTGTGGCTGCCAGTGGCGCGCGCCACTAGCGGCTGTAATTCCGATCAAAATCCGACCGATCGCCGGTGAATCGGAGCTGTGTGAGTGAAATCGCGACGGAGAAAACACTATATATTTTTTATTTACTATGCAATCGCGATCGAATCGGACGACAGAGAAATTGTCGCGCACGAAACATATATATATATATATATATAGCGAGAGGAAAAAAATTATGATGTGTGGTGCATGATTTGATCTTAGTCGTCCATCCAATGGTGATGCACAATAAATAAAAAATATATAATATTTCTCTCCTGTGATCTCCGATCAAATTCTTCGCTGTCGATCGTCATCCGTACTATAGTTCAACCCTTGAATTCGTTGGGATCGCCATGGCATCCCTCTGACTAAATTGTGGCCAGAATTCGGACCGTGGTCTAATCGAACTCGAAATCCCACCACAATCCAACCAAAATATTGCCGCAATATGGTCGGACTTGAAGTTCGGTCGGAATCCGATCGGACTTTGAGTCCGGATGGATTCCGATCGGATCGCGATTGGAATCCGACCGTTCAATGGCGGTGCCGAGAAGCATCGTACAATGGAAAATTACTGTGCATTATCTGTTACTATACGTCGCACACAAGTTGTGCATTGTGCGTCGCGTAACATAAAAATCAATCGGATCACAGTCGAATCGCAATCGAAATCTAATCCAATCGTGGACGCCATCGGTCACGATGTCGCGGCCGCGATCGCATTGAAATTCAATCACGATCCAATCGAACTCTAATTCCGATTCGATCGTGGCTAAATTTTGACCTGATCATAGACGAAATCTAACCCCTATTGCGATTGGAATTCGACAACTTCGATATCATAACCAGTGACGACTACGATCGAATCAGAATTCAATTGTAATTCAGTCAAAATTAAATCGGGATCAAAACGACACAGACGCTTAGAGTTCAAACGGCAGCGATCACGCAAACGACGGCCGATGACGAAGGCGCGCGGATGACGCAAGGATGAGTCACGCGTGAAAATATCGCGCAGCATATCATTTCGCAGAAGTATGGAACGGTGACGCTGTAATTACCTCTGTAGCAGTGCAGTTAAGTAACGACTTGCGAGTCTCCTTCAGCGACCATTTGCATTGACATGACCTGAGTGGTGGACAAAGAAAGTAGAGTTTAGAGACTTCCACACGTCTGACGATGACATTATATGTTTAACACTGCGTGCCACAAAATTAGTGGGAAGGAACCTTCAATGAAATAACATGAAAGCAGAAGCTTTTTTTTTTTATTTATTTATTTATTAATTTTCGATCTGATTAATTAATTTTTGAAAGTGATTAAAATATTTCGTCAATAATTAAATCGAATAAGATTGAAATTCAAATTAGAAAAATACTTATGACTTTTTCAGGATTCAATTCGAATTTCACAATCGCATATCTCTTAATACTGAAATCGTACTTCGTCCACTGGACAATTTTTTAACCTCAAAACTATTCGAATAAATTTTTTCTAAATTTATTATGGAACAATATCACAATGAAAAATCGAATCGTATTTTTATATAAAATATCTCTCCACTGTGTCCAGACCAACAGAAGTTGTTTAAATACATGGACAAGTTTATTTACAAGTTTGATAATGCATGCCAGAAAGGAGAATTATGTGGTGACCTAGTTACTCTTGGTCGTTCGCAAACAAACGGGTCAGCATTAAATCGCAAGACTGAATAGCCGAAAGAGATATATATCTGAGAAAATTAATTTTTCATCATCAATAAATACAAACAAGAGGTGTATCAAATATGAATAAACACGGTGTTGACTCGTATTAGAGTGACCATTCGATTTGAATCCAAATCGATAACTCAACAATTGAATCGGAATTTCTTTTTCAATTTCGATTCAAAAATCAAAATTGTTCGATTTCGATTTTAATATATATATATATAATTTGTTGATGTGAATTTATATATCAAATATATTTCGATAAAAAAAATTTATGATAACTATTTGATTTAAAGAGTTCCATGCAATAAATAAATCAACTTACAAAATTTAAATTTAATTTAAATTAAAATAAATAAAATAAAATAATTAAATCCATCTCATCTCAGAGAATTAAAATTAAATAATTTCAATTTCAATTTTAAACTATTTGAGTTAAACAGTAAGAAATTGAAACATTCGATAAGCAATTCAATTTCAATTCCAATAAGTGATGAATTTGAATCGTCAATTTTGAAATCGAAATCAAATTGTAAAAAACTAAAATGGCTGATAAACAATTCGAAAATGGTTGATAAACAATTCGATTCCGATTTCATTAGACGATGAACCGAGGGATAGACTTATCCAAGGAATGCCAATATTCAAAGGAATATTAATGACAATGCCAACACACATACGTCTATTACTTGAAGAAGTGAAGTACCCCCATAACCCAAAATATCTCTCTTGGTGCAAATGTTGGCAGTGAAAGGCAGACACCTCGTGAAAGCGGAATCGGAGGATTGACCCTGGCTCACGATATAAAAAATACGATATTCATATTATCATACTGAGCAAATATCCACATAAGTGTCCCTTCATCTAATTTTGTTATGATATATCTAGATGCAGATAAAGAAATGTTACCCATAATGCTTTAGTTTAATTTGTACAATGGACAATTGAGATTAAAGCTTAGCAAATAACAACTGAAGTTATTGAAACTTACATGATGACAAGAAAATTAATAACTTTCTAGGTTGAACGGATCAAAAACAAGGCAGGATAAGTCTCAATTTATTCATCAAATTTTACATTTTTGATGCACACGTCGTCCCCTTCAAGTAGCTGTTTATGACAAGCAATCCAATCTTCATACATGCATTGATATATTGTCGGATGAGATGTCATTCAAGAAAATTAAAACCTCTTCCATGAAGAACAATTTCTAGATAAAAAGATTATGGGCGATATAATTGGATTCCAGTGAAAAAAAAAACAGGAACTTGAGATGAGATATGGGGAAGGAGGCTTTTGTTGGGGACTACAACGTTAACCTTTTTTTCCCCAACAGTAATCATTTTGGCCTCATCAAAATTAAAAACAAGTAAAATATAAGAATAGCTAAAAAAGTTGAAGGTGCAATCTTAAACAGTGTACAAGGACCAAGGATCAAAATTTTGGTTCTTATATTGGAATGCAGAACTCCTCAAATTCTCGAACTCTTCGTGTAAGTACCATGTATTGGACTCTCAACACTCTTATTTACTATGTGTAAGAACTTCAAAGGTGTTAAACAAAAGTCTAATGCTTATACTCGAGTTTTAAGTAATATGGTTTGGTCATGTAGTTCATATCGTGTCGTTCTATCCATATCTCGACCCAACCAAAAGCTAAGCAACCCCATGACATACAGCTCTATCTTGGAGTGTAGATCGTAACAAAGTTACACTAAAATCTAAATCTTCGCCTTAAGCTAAAAATCACTATAGCCTTCAGATCCATTCCTTTTAACTCTTGCTTCTATCTTTTTGTTAAATCTACTACTTAATATCTATTTACTAGTTTCTAAAACAAAATTATCAATTTATATCGCTATGATAAATCTAACACGATAAGCTTCTGATGCCAGCATCGACCAGTTAAACTGACCAATCAGATCTGCTTCTAAATACTCCTTTAGCTTTATGTTAACAGCATTAGCAAACCATGTTTTCATATTCAGATGGCAGAACAATGTTCATGAAGCAACTGTAAATGGCGGTACTCTGCTCATGAACAGCCATGTAAATCAGACAATTCACAGGAGGGACACAATTTTATTATGCATGTAAACCACAAGCTTCCACTAGAGAGCTGTAACCAATATAATGAAGAAGAAAAGGCACGCTCTATCTATTTTTCAACTAGGAAAAAAACCTTCTATCAGAAGGATTATAAAGGAGCATGATGTGAGATCCAATTATCAACCCTTACCAAATTTTCTCAATGTTCAAGAACTTTATGCAATTAAGATCGACAAGTACTTCGTACGCACTGTAACTGCTTAACAACATAGTCTAAAGCTTGTGTTACCTTTTACCAGGGTAATGATTGCTCATGATGGATGGGCTAGGTACATACTGAGAGGGTGCATTGGCTGAACAAATTAATCCACATTACTGATCTTGAAAGTCTATATATGCTCTTCAAATAACCAAGGAAGCACTTGAGTTCTGATGTGTTTGTGATCGCTCGAGAAGGATTCATATGGGTTGATACATTTCGGCATGAGGATTTGACTGATAATGGAGAATCTGATTAAAAATCAGCAAATGATGTAAAGTTGCTTTTCAGAGGAAATGATCCATGAACTTCGGGAAGCATAGATCCTGGAGGACCTGGCCAGTTTACAACACTAGATTCTCCCTGAGAAATGCCTGCACTTGGATAGCTTGGCAAATTGGTGTGCAATGAAAAGTTTTGTTTTGGAGGAAAAGATGCATGAGCTTCAGGAAGCAGAGATCTTGGAGGACCTGGCCAATTCCTACCACCAGGTTGGTCCAGCTGATAAATGGCAGAAGTTCGATTGCTTAGCAAATCTGCAGTTGATGTGAAGCTGCTTTTTGGAGGAAAAGATGCATGAGCTTTGGGGAACATAGATCCTGGAGGACCTGGCCAATTCATAGCATCATGTTTGCCTTGAGAAATGGCAGAAGTAGGATAGATTGAAAAATCTGCTGTCATAAAACTTTCTTTCCGAGGAAAAGATGCAGGAGCTTCGGGAAGCATAGATCCCGGAGGACCTGGCCAACTAATAGCACTTTGTTCACTCTGAGAAATGGCAGAAGTTGGATAGCTTGAAGAATCAACTGCAAAACTGTTTTTTGGAGGAAAAGATGCATAAGCTTCAGGAAGCATAGATCCTGGAGGACCTGGCCAACTCATAGCACATTGCTCCCCTTGAGAAACGGAAGTTGGATAGTTTGAATAATCAGTTTCCAAACTGTTTTTTGAAGGAAAAGTTACATGAGTTTCAGGTAGAATAGATCCTGGAGGACCTGGCCAGTTCAAAACACCTGGTACTCCCTGAGAAATTGCTGCAGTTGGATGGCTTGGTAGCTTGCCAAAATTTGTTTGTTGTGTTATAATATTGGTATTGGTATTAGACAATCGATGATCTGCAACTTTGACCAAAAGAATATTTCCACCTATACTGTACCCATTCATATGAGCAACAGCTGCTGCAGAACAGGCAGGATCCGCGTAGTGGACAAAACCATATCCTTTGCTTAAACCGGTGGTCTTTTCCTTAATCACTACTGCTTTGGAGACGCATCCAAATGGTGAAAAAAGTTCTTTTAATTTATCATCATGCACGAAATGTGGAAGATGGGCTACATATAAATTAGTCACATCAATCTTGTCTAAACACTTAATGTTTGAAGATGCCAAAGCTTGAGATTGTTGATTGCCAACCAAGGTAGGACTGTAACTAGGAACTTGGGGATGGCTAAATGGGGAAGCTCCAAAACTACCCACATAAGCGAGGAAATCTTCACTTTTGCTTCTTGCAGGATTTGAAGCAGTCAAAGGACAAGATGCGGTAGGATGCATCGTGCCTCCACAGATATCACATGGATTTAGTGTTTTATGATTATAATAATCTTCTCTAAGTGTTCCATTCAATGCCGCAAGCTCCCTCAGCTGAAATTTCTTGTGTTCATTGATTGTTTCTTCCATAGGAATTAACAGTTTTTCTACCATCTTGGCAGCAGCATTCAGTGACTCGTGGGTATCTGCTTCTATGTAGACATGTAAATCATCATCCTCTGAGTTTGTTTCAGTGTGCTTATTTTTCAGTTCTTCTTTACTAGAACCTTTACCTCGCAACAAAATCTTAGCCCCTGTTTCCATCTCCATTCTTTTCTGTGTGTTCCCCCTGGGACCAAGTATAAGACCAACAAAATTGTAGTCAGGGAATTCCTCTACTGGTATATAGAGCTTCTTGAAAAGCTTTTTAGGACGGGAATAAAAAGTAGCATTCCCCTGAATCAGCCGTAAAATGATCTCTTGCCGGCGCTTTATGAGCTTCTTTTCAAGCTTCATCTTGGTTGGATCATTCAGAGAAGCTTGGTTGTCAACTGATACAATAGCATTCAATTTTTCGTTAATTTTAATGAGCTCAGAATTCAATTTCTCAATTACTGGATCCGCAGAAGTATCACCTACAATATTTTTGACAAAATCTGGAAGGCTTGGAGGGTCTAACAATTTTGACTGGGAATCCTCGCTAGACCACCTTGTCCTTCGCTTTTTAGTTGTAGTATCTGGATTAGTACTGCATTCCACTCTGTAAGTTTCAGGGTCTTTATCCCATTTGCTGCGTTTTTTATTACGAAACCTTTGAGTGTTCTCTTTTTCTACCATACTGGTGGAATTAGTGTGTATCTCTACATGTGAGTCCTCATTATGTTTTTGCCTGTTTTCCTCATACCCTTTGGGTTTATCAGCTGATCTTCCCTTCTTATCTAAACAGGAAGGTCCAGAGCTCAACTTATGCTCTTCATCATCATGCTTCAAAGATGTCTGAGGTTCAAATCCTTCTTGAACATTTTCACTGTGTACCTCAATGCATTCATCATCTACCTCTTCTTCCGGGTCACTTTCATATAGTTCTTCACCTTGTTCCTCACCAAGTTCCTGCTCGTAAGGTTCTTCATCAGGATCTTCTTCAATAAGTTCCTCATCAGGATCTTCTTCAACAAGTTCCTCATCAGGATCTTCTTCAATAAGTTCTTCACAGGATTCCTCTCCTTCACTGGACTCTTCATCAAGGTTTTGTTCATCGCTCACTTCAATAATTTCCTCCTCGGAAGGAACTTCTTCCATCTTATTCTCCTGTTCGTGGTTCACATTCTCTTCATTATATTCACTCTTTTTTCCCATAAATATACTTTGTGCAGGGTACTGGAAGTTTCAAATTGTTTACTTACCTAATGAACACCACCGAAAATAACTAATTAACTATTGAGACCAAAACTTGATTTGATTTAGCAAAAACAGCAAATTAACAATCAGGACATGGGCAGATATACCACACATTCAAGAAATCATAATAATCTCATAAAAAAATTGTTACTTGCTGATTCCAACTAACTAGATTTTATCTAGCATAAACAGAAAATTAACAATCATTAGGTCACACAGGCAGATATACCACACATTCAAGTAATAATGATAATTTCATAGAAGTTTCCAACCAACATTTATCAAATTTTAATATTTAAAAATCTCCATCTAATCATCCAGGTTTCTTCACCAAGTTAATGGAACCTTAGGACTTTTAGGCCAGAAAGAAACAATATTCATATGCACACGCGTGACATTAATCCAATAATCAAATTAAGCACACCGATATACTAAAGAGATTAAAGAAAGGCTAAAGAGCTATAATTTTTTTTTTCAAAAATAGTGTTTTTAGTAGAAATCAAGTACTAGAACACAATCGGCATTCTGTACAGGTTCCCTTTTTTCCTCCTTTGTTCGATTATTGTCATAAGCATCCATCTGGAAAAGATATGGCATGCCAACGATTATTTGATGTATTCATTGAGAAGTCGAAAGAAAAAGGGACAAACAAATTCAATCAAAATCAAGGAATGTTATACCTTTCGTTTCCAGAAGAAAAAACAGCTGATAAAAAGGACGAATACCAAAACTTTAATTGACTCTAAAATTTCCTACAAACCCAGCAAACGGAACGACTTCAACCATATCAGAAGCACTTCGGAGAAAACCAAAAAGTGAGAATGCAGGATTCATGAGCAATAAATAGGAAATAACCAAAAGCGACCGACTGGCGGAGCGAACCCTAGAAATCAAGCGAGCAACAGAAAGAAGAAGATAAAGAATGGAACTGAGTGATTTCCTACGAACCAAACCAGAAGAGAAAAACCGGACGTAGAATCGATCTGGAGCTCGCCGGGGCTTGCCGTCCAGCGATAGAAATCAACGGTACGAGGCGCCGACTGCGTGCGAATAAATGGAACTGGGCGACGGGGGTTAAAGAGGATCGGATTGGGCCTGGCTCAGAATGCGGGCCGAGGCCGGTTCGGCCCACATCGGCCCAATTGATGGGCTATTCCGCACGATCCGTTTGTTAACCAATCGATATTAATATTTCCATCCAACAATAAAAATTTATTTATTTTTATAATTCTGCATTCGACTTATAGAAATTATAATTCTTCACTTTTCTCGCGGTGAAACAAAGGGGATTAGAATGAGATATTCAAGATAAAAAGAATTTTTTATAAAAAAAAAAGGGAGAAAATTCTGCTTTATAATCCATTCCATCAGATTCTTATGTGGCTTCTCCTATACATTTTAGTGTTTGCAATTATACAAAAGCTATTACTTACACCTAAAATAAAGTCTCATGGCATGCTAGTTAAAGTTCATTTTGCATTTTTTTTTTGCCCCCACCAAAAAAAAAAAAAAAATCAATGGATTGCCATAATGAATAAGAATCGATTCCAAAATGAACGTTTATTCTCTCGTGTTAGGGCTAGATTGGACAAAATTCTTCATAATTTATCTTGATTATTATGAATTGACTGTTAGAAACATTTGAGTCATTACAATGTAAGTTAAAAGGACAAAGAAATGAACTGACAACTATCGAGTGTAGAAATTGTTAAAAAAAAAAAAGAAGAGAGAGAGAGAGAGAGAGAGAGCAAAAATACAAAAGATTCAAATGGTGGACCATCATTAAAACTCTTTCAGTTGACTTTACTTGTACATGTTAAAATTGCAGTCTTCATTTGTTCTTTATCTAATGATGATTCCACGATAATCTGCACAACATAGAAAGGAGAGAAACTAATTTAGTTTGGTTTATATGATGAAACAAGTTAGACAGGATGAGAAAAGGGATGTATTTCGGTAGTTTTGAAACTTTTGGAGCAAATTATTTATTTGCCACATTAGACGTTAACAGCTCCTAAGATTTTTTTTTTTTTATTTGATTTGATTTGCTAAAGAGTGGAATAAGTTAGCTAGTAACTGATAGATGCAGCAGTATTTTTAAAATTTTTCACATCATCCCAAATTGAAAAGCATGTAATTAGATAGATCTAGAAACCAAAAAATCTGGTAGAATGTGGATGAAGCATAAGCGGGATTTAGATTCTGACAAATTAATAAATATTTCTATGTTTGCAAGAGAGATAGAAGATGATTATTGCCTGCTAATGTGATCAAAATTGATACCTCTTGGATCTTGTTTTCAAAACGAGCAAGCAATTTGTACTTGTTTCTGAACATGGAAGCCATATACACCTGGAAAAAAAAAATGTAGTTTCCGACTCGTTAACGATAAATGATCTACAACTTAGCAAAATAAAAAAGGAAAAATTATGCTAATTAACCTGGAATGTTGGAGCTAAACCCAGGCTTTTGAAAAAACGGCCTTTAGAAACACTAGATACTCCCTCAATCTTCTGCAACTCTTCTATGAGCAAATCCACATCAGCCCACTGAGCACAATTCAAAATATGTTAACAGTAAGAAGGTCACTTCGGAAAAAGAAAAGGAAAGGCTACTGTGCATCCTGAATAGATATTCAAAATATATACAAATAGGCTGACTGAATAGAACATTTTCAGAACATTATGATACAATCAACAAAAATAAGTTGATGCAGCAATAGCTTTATAGATAGTTTTATCTAATTAGGGGCATTAAACTCTATCCTTTACTATATCATTTATATTTAAATAAATTTTATCTTATTTTATCATTGTTAATCAAGTATTCTTTGATCTTTTTCTTTCTTTTTCTCGTTTAATTTGTATATTTATAAATCTCTATGAAAGAAGGCAAGCCTTGGCACAATGGTAAGGTTGCTGTCTTGTGACCAAGAGGTCACAGGTTCAAATCTTGGAAACAACCTTTTACAAAAAGCAAGATAAAGCTGCATACAATGGATACTACTCCAGGATCCCGCATAGCGGAAGCTTCGTGCACCATTTTATAAAGCTCTATAGAAACTACTAATGAATATTCAAACTGAACTTTGTTCTAATGGACTGCTCTTATTTTTGATGCTACCATGAAATTTTCCAATTAAATAAGCCCTTATTGTAACACTTGTAGATGCCAGAATATGTATTACAATCCATGAACTTAAACAAATATAAATATTCAACTGAGATAAAAGGGCAGTCCGATGCATGAAGCTCCCAATAAACGGGTTTCCGGAGAATGATCTATTGTACACGATCTTATCCTGTTTTACAAGAGATTATTTTTATGACTCAAATCTTTGACCTCTAGATCACAAGACAACAACTTTATTGTTATACCAAGGCTCCTCTTTTAAAAAATTAGTATATTGAAGCATTAATAAAAGATGAAAAGATTTAAAACCTCCACATCAGCTTGTGTGGCTTCAAGTTTTCCACCCAAGGAAGTACCATCACCAATGACAGACTCCAAGGCCTCCATCAATGGATCTGGCTGAAAATGTCACAAGGAAGATGTTTGATAGTTATAATCCAAACATATCTTACTGAATGAAACTCATAGAATGTGTACCATTATGTCCCTCAAAGATAAAAAGATTCGTTCAAGAGTATAATCTAGTTGATGAACTTTTGCTTCCACAATCTGGGGGGAAAAATAGATATGTTAAAGTTTCAGAAACTTTAAACAGAATGTATCTTGTTAAATTATGCAGAATCTATGTCCCACAGTAATAACTCAATTTCATTAATCAAGGTGTTGCCCTTTGAAACCACTCCATCGTGTGCATTGCTTCTAGTATAATGGAACAACAAACTTACTTATGGCTTAGTATACATGTCCAAGTTCAATGTATGATGATGGATATACAGTCTCATTCATTGTGCATGAAGGAAAGTAAGCATTTCCTTGCAGTACCTGCCCAACTTTATAGTATGAGGAAGGATCCAAAGTTGCATCCCATGAAATTTCCGACTGGTGAACAAGGGCAGGTACTCCTTCAACCTATTGATGCAAATCAGCTTTCCTGTCACCACAGAGATTGTTGTAAAATGGTACGACAAAAGAATAGAGATCACTCATTACCTCCACAAATATGCCAAAGTACGTAATTTTCTTGATCTGACATTTCACAACATCACCAATACTGAGTCTAGCCTGCACAAAGAACAATTAAGAATTAGCTATTGGGACTGATGCGAGCTCGAAGGGAGAGCGAATGGGTAGTGTTGTGTCAACTCAGAAGCACAATAAATTTTCTCGACACAGACAGAAACAAACACAACACAAAATACCAAGGAATTACTTGGTTCACATCCCTAGGTTGCTGCTCCAATGTCTAATCCTAGCGCTTTACTACCATTAAAATTTTTCTCCTTGAACAAAATTCAAAAGTGGAGTAACCACTTACGGCAGTTGATTACATATTACAGATCAATAGAACAGTGAAACAAGAAAGAGAAAAGAAAGAAAACGAAGAACTTTGAGAGAACAATCTCTTCTTTTTTCACTTGAGAGCACTGAGTGAGCAAACTTTTGAGCACAAGTTGTGAGTAGAAAGTGTAGAAGAGGAGAGCCAAAACCTCCTTTTATAAAACTTTCAGTCAAGTTCAGTTTCTACACATTTTCCTCACCGGTAGTCGACTGCTCTTACCTAGCAATCGATGGGAGTAGATGTCGACTGTTGACTCGGTTGTTAAAAGGTCACTAACTTCTGATTAAAAAAAATGACAGCCCGGTCCACGAAGCTCCCACCATGCAGGGCCCCGGGGAAGGATCCATTGTACACAGTCTTACTTTGCTTTTGCAAGAGATTGTTTTCGGGATTCAAACTCGTGACCTCTAGGTCACGAGGCAACAACTTTATCGCTGCGCAAGGCTCCCCTTCAGGTCACTAACTTTTGATCTACAGCTAAAATCATTCTGAATTTTAAACAACCGATTGATAACTATCAGCAATTGACTAATAGTGAATAATCAAGTTAGACAATCGAGTCAAAAAAATATTTTGTTCTCTTTGAAATGTCTAATCAATCGATTGATGCTTAACAACAATCGACTGACGTCACTCAGCCGAGTTGTCTAGTCGAAATGTGAACATTCTATTCTCTCTGAACTATGATTAGTCGAATTGCCTTGTTGATTGCTAAGCATTCTATTCACTTTTAATTGTTGAACAATCGACTAATCAACTTGACTATCAGGGTTATTTTGCAAAACCTCAACTTAAGGGTTTGCTCAATCGACTGCTAGTTACTAGCAATCGATTGATGAGCCAGTTCACTAATCTTAGGGTTTAACCACATTAATCGATTGTTCAACCTTAGCAATCGACTAATGTGCAAAACCCCAACCAACTCAAGGTTTAACTCAACAATTGACTGTTGTTGAACAACAGCCGACTGCTAAACCCAACTTCACCCTAAACTCTCAAAAAGTTAATCTCCTTCACTTTTATAGTGTACCCGTCAATTAATACACAATATCGATCGATTGTTGCAACATTTTCAGCCATTCTAATAGTTGGACTATGCCTATATTCAATCCATATATACCTTATAACAAGTGAACCTCTTGTTCCCTAAACTACTATGGCTAGAGCTTCCTCATCTTTAGGTTTTCATTCGCCCTTCATCCAGTTTCCTAATCAGCTCGGGCTTTTTCCTTTTCCAAGAACTCGACCGCCAACCTTCTTAGACTTTCCTACCTTGCATCCGAGCTCTAGACCTACAAGAATTTGCTCTTGCAAAGAATCCGACCTCTAGCCTTTTAGACTTTCCTACCTTGCATCTGATCTCCAAACCTGCAAGGACTTTTCTTGCACACTTAATACGAAAATGAGACACCATATAATCCATCTTTTTTAAATACTGTCAAACATCAAAACTACATATCCCAAGAATGATTATACCAACATTATCAACTCGATATGGTTCCTTTACTAGTAGGTGAACTTCCATCATAGTGACAAACAATTGTATCCACTGGCATTGTGTCATCGAATACTAAGAAAGGAAAAAATAATTTTTAACAAGAACATGAAATTGTAAATCACATGATTCTACCTATCTATTCAATTGAGGTCCATCAAGTTTCCATTTTGGCTATTTTGAGTTTTTTTTTGTTGTCAGAACTATATCTAATTCCCAATAAATAATAGAAATAAAGAAAAGAAGAACAAGTAAATCTTAGTGGTTTACTATAAAGTATTGATGTCTGACCTTTTTACACTACAAACTAAACAAAGCAGAAGAGAAAAAACCCTTTATTATGCATATGATATTTGTTCACTTTTTCCCTTTTCCAGCTTTATTTTTCATGGGTTTATTATAATCCATTATCCAAGCCAAACAGATCTGACAGCTTTGATGTCCACCTATCTACTGTTGAGAACTTTAGCTCGTAGTCTTCTTACCAATACCAGGCTAAAAGAAAGCTACAAATGGGTTATGTACCAGAATGCATTTAGCATGGCAGAAGCCACCTAATCAAATATAACCGTCTAAGACTATCTGCAAGCTGGAATCCAGAAACTTCAGTACATGCTTCAAAGCATCTAGCTTTATATAACATAATTTCTGATGAAAAAGAAAGTGTAATAGCAATTTATATAAGCATGGAAAGTTAGCAGCACACCATAAGATTTCTCTTTTTCTCAACCAATTCTTCCTTTTCTTTTGGCTTCCCAGAGACCATTATTTTTCTTGATTTTCTATCAGCCAGAATCACTGAACCTTTAAGTCTCTGCATTCATACATTGGTCTTCACTAAGTTGCAAGTAATGAAGTCAGCATATCAAGAATGTAAAGATGAAGCATGTCCTCCAACCTGACCGATAAAAGATGATAGGAACTTGGTTTTTTCAAGGTTGTATGCTTCAAGAAGTTCTTCAAATTTTTCTTGTGATGGTGACACTTCAGTTTTTTTATAAGATTCTTGAGCTGTAGGCTCCATTTCAAGGTTTTTATTGCTAACATCATAACTACCCACAATGCCCAAGTTCTGCCTGTATAAGGAGGGATCCACCCCCTTTTTCCTTAACCATGATTCAAAAGCTAAGAATTTCCACTTGGAACCAAGATGTCTGTAAGGTAAGAAACCAAGCAAAGATCCAAATGATACCTAGGAACCATGAGAAAATGAGAAATATAAATAAGGAAGTCAGTATCGGATGAAAAATGATTTTTTGAAAAAGATACATGGATTCACAGAGTTCAAGCAAACTGACAACAAAACCTCTGCTGCTACAACTAATCAATTCTATTTCAGCTTTTTCCCCACTGTGCAGTAAGTATTCAGCCCTTTTCCAGTCACTTTCCTGCAATTTTCCATCTAAATGTAAGACAGCTCTTCCAATAGTATTCTGAAAGTACTTTGTAAATCAACTGCATGACATTAATTGTGAAGCCACATTTATTAACATGCCCCCTACTTTAGCCATAATGAAGAAAAACCAACAGAGAGTACCTCTTGATCTGCTGCTATAACAGTCTCACTTCCAGCAGTGAAGACATGTTCATCAAGCTGCAAAGCAACTTTCTCTCCTCTATATGGCGGCACCATCCCTTCTGTGGATGTGTCCAGCCTAAAGGTTTGCAACATATCAACTAAAATAGTACTGCTTTTTATTTCTTACATTCAATGTCATAGAGGAAGGCAAAAGCCAGATGATCAAGATTTAGTAGTCCAAAAATCCAAATATACAAAGCATCTCTCTAGTTCCCAGAACAGCAATCCGACTATCATGCATTCAAAGAAGTTAGCAATTAAGTGATGCAAAACCATGCATGGAAGGGAAAAAAATAGAAATACGCAAAAGTATTTTGTAGTCTTCTCTAATCTATATAAATTATCATGCAGATAAAGGTGCACAACTAGGGGATAGATGCCACGAGTTCTAGAATCATATCTCAAATGGACAAGCAACCTGAAAGTGGCACAAAACAACTATGCTTGAATAGCATACCAATCGAAGACAACCAGATAACAAACATCAGACCATACAGATATACTCTTTGTGATAAACTGTAGCAATATTAAGAAGTCTTCCTTGGTTGAGATACACTTGAATAAAGTATACAAGACAACCAGATAGCAACATAGTTGAAATATGCTGAAAACGTAGTACCTCTGAGGCTTCCCTAACAGGGAAGCTTGCCTAGATGTTGATGAAGCCACGGATAATTTGGAAGGACTTTGGTTAGGTGGCTGTGATCCTAAAAAAAATTGAATGCTATATAAATACTAATTAAATTTTAACAATGGAAATAAGGCTTCCTATCACACTACCTTCAACCACACCATCATCATCAAGCTTAGACAAAATAGATTTGGTGCCATGGTTGCCATATAAGTGCTCTTCATCCTTATTATTCTCCACCAGTAGTCCTGACTTGTTTAGCTGAAGTCCATCTGAGCTTGTCACAGTGTTAATTGCATTGATATCATCCAATGACATTTCTTCCGTGTTTGAGATCTCTGTATCACTATCAGAGCCCCTCACTTCATCAAGACCTGTTTGAAAAGAATCTTCCACAGAAACTTTCTGTTGTATTGATTCCAAATTTGGTTTGACAACATCCGGCTTCCTTAAAAGAGATATATTCCTTTCATCTTCACTTGATGCTTTTCTCATTTGCAAGAATACACTTGGTTTAATTTTGAACTTGGAGTTAATTTCAAAGTCATCATCCTGGGTGACAGTGGGCTTCCGCAAGGAAATGTTGGGAGCTTCATTCCTGTCTATGGTATTTCCTCTAATTTGGTTTGGCTGTGTCTGCACGTGTATGGATCCCTCAGAGGATTTAATGACTTTAGGGCTTTTGCTCATAGTTGGACGTGATAGCTTTATGTTACTATCCTTTACATTTTGTGGATTCTTCTGGTAAGATGTTTCAGGCTTCTTTGGTGGTCGCAGTTCCTCCACTATCACGTCTGATGGGATATTCAGAGTGTAATCACCTAATTTACCTTTGTTCTTATAGAAAGATTTTTCAACATCAAGATAAGAGACGTTGGGATCCAATTTCCGTGCCATTATCTGCAAGCCAGATGCTCAAGCATCATATTTTTCAGCCAACAAAATGCAAGGGCAATTGTAAAGAATATAGGAACAGTAAGGTAGGTTTTACTAAAAAACCAATTGCCACCTTTCAACCATATAGTATGGGTAATCACCTATTTGGTTCCTTTCTTAATAGAACCCAATGGTACAAGATCACGCTTTGGAGTGTGACCTTCCATTTCAACCAAATAAAGTTATTGAAATTTTTTTTACCCTCATTGTTTATAAACAAAAAGTAAGCTTACTCACATGTTACAATTCTTATTTTTAGATTCATCTCTATTTCTAGCATATTTCTAAATTCTAATATGAAGATGCCACTACTAAATGAATAGAACTGAAAATTTCTACCAAACTTGATTTAATACCAATTTGATAAACATTACCTAAAGTCATGATACTGCTAATTTAATATATTTATAGATTTTTACACATATATAACTGTTCAAATTTGCTACATAAACAATGCTAAAGTTGATAATGTGTGTTATAATGTATCTGTTTAGTTCCAGATAAACATTATGTTATTAGTTTTTATGTCAGAGGGCAACATATATCCATGTAATTATTTTCTTTTTGTAATGATAACACAATGTTATCTCTCTCTTTGAAGGAAAGGAAATCCTCTCCTAGAGTTAGAGAATCTTCCTCAATCCTCATAGGAGGCCATGGATTTATTAAGATGATGTAACCTCCCTGCTCTCTTGACTCTGTCTTCAATTGCTCTCGCCCCCTTTCCCTTGCATCTAGATCCAACACTTCTGATAGCACCCATCACCTTGTCCATAAGGATCCACAACATACTTCTCCTGTCTTCATTCCACACCTACAACAGAACCTCAAAAACAATGACAATATAAATTAATCCTTGTTCTTCTGCTGACCAAGTGTGACAATTCTGTTCTGGATCTCCAACATGTCCAAGGGAATTGTTATCATTTTGATCCAACAAGACAATTATGATGCCACCTAGATTCTTTTTGATGCTCTATGCCCGGATGCATCAATACACCAACTCTACACAGATCTAATTGCTCTATTGCACTGAAAAAAAAAATCTGCATGGTTCTCACTACCCTGACACATACGAAAATTCAATCAACTAAACCAAGATTTGGCACATTGTTTCCACCAAGCAACATATGATGTTGCAGTCAGTAACACATCTTTTCCTCTAAATACAATCAAGTTCATTGTATGTCAACCTCTATCCATTCTTGATTTATACCATTGTCCTAAATCGATTCATTGATAATTTATTGTTGGAAGTTGAACTTCAAAATGCTAACCGTATTACTGTTGACTCTCTCTCATCCTGCCTACCTTCTCCATCAAATTTGTCGTTCTGCTCTAGCTTCTTGAACGTTGGCAGTCCCTCCACCTATTAGATGACCACTATTCCAGCACAACCACACCAAGCCTGAAGTGCCATCTCACACTTAGGGGATACATCAGCAAGAAAACTAACCCAAGAGTTTGCACGTTGATGCTAAGAGCAGAAACAGTAAGGTACATAAGTGGTTAATCCAAGATAACATTGAATTAGACCCTATGAGAATGAAAACACAAGCAAAGCTGTGGAATTTATCAATCTCTCCTTCTCATCTTAGTCAATTTTATCTCATTTTATCAAAAATCAATGCCTAAATGCTTTTGCATAATAATTTATTTTATCTCCCCTATTAATCCTTCATTAGTCTCAGCATGTATTTTTGTTTGATCCACAAGTAGTTTTTTCTTCCTTGCAAATAAAAATCTTCACTTCGACGAAAACACTAGAAAAATTGTGTGTTTCTTTAACCAAACACACAAAGCCAAGCTGACCACACAGTACCTCAGACTTAATGGCTCTCTGACCAGTAAAATCTCCCAAGACCCTTTCAATTGTTCAAAGAAATTCAGATTCTGAAAGATTTCATTGGATCATTTTTTTTTACCTTGGCTAGAGTTAGCTTAGGGTCCTCGCCTAGAAGGCGCCCGAACTTAAGCTCCATCATGTCCCACTTATCGAGCTCGGGGCGATCCTTAGGTGACGCACAGCAAAGGACTGGGACATGCCCATGCCGACTGTTTACTCTCTTGGCTCGAGACGGAAAACAGAAGGGGAGAACAGAGCCGCCACCGCCGCCTACGCCGCTGAGGCGAACGCTGAAGGTGTTGAAGGCTTCCATGACGGAGGCCGCCGTGTGGGGAAGATGCCGTTGCAAACCCTGGCGCAGCCAACGGAGGAGGAATTCCGCGGAACGGGAAGGAAGGAGCAAGATGAGAGAGAACGAAGAGGCGGGCTTCATTTATCAGATAGGCTTATTGCCTCACTGTGCACAAGTTTCACTTTGCCCCTCCCAGAGTTTTTGGGGCTTTATTTTGATTACCATTATTACCAAGGTCTCCTTTAAAAAAAGCCACACACTTTCTTTATCCGCTTCCAATTTCAGAACCAAAATATCAATATTATTACGAAGGCAACTTATTTTTTAAAATCGATAAAAGTTAGAAAATTGTCCATTTTAATTTTATTTTTTTTATAAGTAAGTTTTATTTTTTTTATAAATGTATCAACATATAAATTAATTAATTTTGATAAATCAAATTATTTAGCTGGAATAAGGTAAGTTTTATTTCAATAAAACGCAATTAAAACTGACTAAAAGAATTCAATTTTTTTTTAGAAAAATGATACGTAATTTATAAAAAAAGTATATATTTATGTTTATTTAACAATCAGTCCATCAATTTCTAAAAAAGAAGTTGTCTCAGTTTCTTAAATTAATTCAATTTAAAACAAATAAAGAAAAAGAGACAGAAATGTCTGAGTTAATAGGTATTTTTTACTTACAAAAATAATTTAATTTATCTAATTTCAATGAATTAAGTTGTTTCTCCTAAATAACTTCTTAGAATAAAATATATTTAGTTACACAACTAACCCATTTTATTTTTTAAAAAATTAGTCAATTTGACTTAAAAAACAAATCAAATTATTCAAGCAATAGTGATATAGGATTCTATTTGGGTATTCCCAATTATTCTAACAATTCCAACAAAAATGATTACATTCACTCCTAATGTCCATCATCGTCGATCTCTCGATGATGATAAAGAGAGGTAAATCACGGAGGAATTATGCCTCTTGACTCGTTGATTAAAAACGATGAAAGACTTCCAAGTTCAAATAAAAATTTTAAATTTCACACCGAAAATTGATTACTGTCCATTCTAACAACATTTGCACCGTTCTAATCAACGGATCATCCTTATGAGTGCCCTTTTTGTGTGATTTCTGAAACTTTAATACACATATTCAATGAGAAAACATGATGCGACATGAAATTGACTACTGTGTGCAGAACACATAACCAGACATTTGCAATATTCAATTGCTGTAAATTAATAAGAATTATCACTTCCACCTTTTATCAAGATGGCACATGCCAAGAATAACATTTCTATCAACATTTGCTAATCGAGGATGAATTGTTCTTGAGGTCCAGTGTATTAACACAACGCACTTAGTTGCAAAATGACATGGCACAACAACTAAATAAGTTCTTCTGTGGTTAATCTACAGCAGCTTTGCTTCTCCAGACAGAGATTTGCTTTGGCAAAGATGATAAAATTGGTCTTGTGATCGAATCAGGCTTCGGTGTCCATCTAGAGTAGGACCAAGAGGAGTCATTTTCTTCTTGCAAACTCAAGGAGCTAAAAGACTTGATCACGGCGAGAAGACTAGTAGTTTGAGAAGTTTCTTGTGCTGGACTTGTGTGATCCATCAGACTAGCTAACAATGCCCTTGGGGCTAATCCTCTTCCGATATTGTTTATAAACCCTTCGATGGCAGTGCCCCAAGCATCAGTATCGGCTTTTTGACGACGCCCGACAGACTTATCTGACTTAGATTTCTCACCACATTTGTGAAGTGGCAAGGCCTTCTGAAGATCACCATTATCTGAGTTGTTGCTCCTGAGTAGAACCATGGATCTTCTTGATTGTGTTTCAGATGCTGGTGATATTTTTGGAAGCAAATCGTCTTGAAAGTAAGGTATACAGCCTGTTCTATAAACAGTCATTTCTGTAATTTTATTTGAATATCCATTTTTATGACGTGGAAATCATAGCATCTCTGTGAGCTACTTGTGGCAAGTGAGATTTCACTGTTTTGTAGGAAGTTCAACTTCACCGGCTGTAAGGAATCAAATATGTCACCTTTGGGAGAATGGGTAGCAGAATCATCTCTGCATGGTTCCAAATTGCAAGAGCTATATTAGTACGATATATTTTGAGACATAAAATGCTATCAAAAGAGTAAACAGGAGGTGATGTGGATAGATAAAGACAATGTTGGGCTAATCCATCAGAAGGAAACAACTCGATGTTATAATGCAGGTTAGAGACAAGAAAAGACAAATTTTTTAAATAGTTGGAATAGAGTTTTCTTTTGAGTCTTTTGTGAATATCATAGTGCAATTTGCCATACTCGATCGATGGTAAGTGAATGTGTGATGTTACTCCAAGGAATAAAATATGAAATAGTAATATTTGAGAGCAGTCAAGTGTAGTTCAACTTTGCAAGAAGCTCTCCTGTACCTCTCGGTTTTTCTTATGTTAGGATTTTGTTTTTCCATTATTGCTTGGGGTTGAAAAGGTCTACAAACAAGCTTTAGAGCATGTATCCTTAGGGCCGAATTCACCTACACCAGGGTTGGAATTTTGCTTTAGGTCTCTAAGCCTCAGTTTTGCCTCCAGTTCTTTCTTACATTTACTTTTAATTCTTATTTGCAGAATTAATATCAACATAATTTAAGAGGTGCATCAATTCAATGGCTACGGGTTTGGGATGCCGACCTCTATAAAAGAAGCTGATAGCCCACTCAAACTCTTGAGAACACTAAAAATTTGCAACTGCAAAATTCCAATTTACTGTGTGCTCTCTGGTCCAAAAGCTCTTCTCCTCCTCATTCTTACATTTAAGCTTTTGTTTTTCATTATTGCCTAGAGTTGAAAGGGGCTACGAACAAGCCTCTAGAGCATGTCGTGCAGGTAGTAGAGGTGTCTCCAATTGTATCCTTGGGGCATTAGAGGACCTGATTCAGCTACACAAAAGCCAAACTTTTGCTTTAGAACTGTGAGCCTCGGCTCACCTCTAATTTGAACTTCTTACTTTCACTTTTAATACTTGTTTGTAGAATTGATACCAACAGAATTTGCTATAGATTCTTTCTGTGACTTTGTTCAAAAACAACAATATAGCATTGCATAGAGCTCAAAGAATGGTCAAAATCCATGTACTGATGCCAAGTAGATGGTGATTCCATTTCAGCCTTTCTCAGTTGAAAATACTAATGCAAGCAAGCTAGTCAGGTGATAAAATACACATGATTCTCTGCAAACTTCCCAATTTCTAAATACAACCACCAGCGCGTCTAATGAATCCTCCTTGCTATATTATGACTGTTGAATTGTGTCCCCATGGGGATGGTGCGGTGGTAAAGCAGAGTGTTATTTGTAGAATGGGCAGAGTTCGATTCCGGATGAGGGGTCTAAAATTTCCTCTGGCTTCAGATGAACTCCTCTCTGTCTTGTCACCGTGTCAAGAGACTTTATTCCCTCCTCCATGATTTACCTCTCTCTCGTCAGTGTCCTGGGATGGATGATAGGGGGCTACTAATTGAGCAGATTCTCAATTTTTACAGACTGTTGAATTGTTAATACTTGGATACTTTCATTATGAATGTCATGCGGGGATCAAGTTACGCAATGTTAATTCTCATAACACTTTCATTTTTCATTTTCTAAATACTAATGCAAGCAAACTTATTTTTCCATTTTCTTTTAATGAGAAAATAAAATAATAATATGAAAAATATTGTTCGATCGATATTTTCTAAATTTGTTTTCTAAAAAATGAAATTTAATTTAGTTGAAAAATAAAAAATATCAAAAAATTGTTTTCTGTTTTTTTGGAAAAATACGGTAAAAATAGAAAACAAAAATGAAACCAAACTTTTTCTATTTTAGGATTGATGGATAAAAGATTTCAAACTTTGAAGGCTGAAAAGTTTCATTTGGCCCCCCCAAACCCCCAACAATTTGCTAATTTTTTAAAATTTTCTGTATACTTTTTGAATTATTATTAATTTACCCCTTGTAATGTGATCGATTGTTGAAATACCTCTAGTTTGTACTCACGGATCGACTCAATTGGTAACTAATGGGTGCTTGCCATATAAAATTTGAAATTAATTTTCAATTGGTATAAAATATCTCGCTCAATTCATTATATTAAGATAAATTTCCTCGTGATTTACTATACTTCATTATATAGAAAATCAACCACAAAAAGTATTTAGTATAAGTGTTATCATATTTTTGCCACGTGGAATACCTCTAGTCTGTTTAAATTGTAACTTTGTGTTTATCCCTAGAGAGTAAGAAAATTTTTAAACAAGCTTGTGCCCCCCTAAATTTAAGCTTTCAAATATTTTTAGAATGCCTTTGGTATCCTCAAAGCAAGAAATTGAAAAAAAAAAAAAAAAAAAAAAACTTGTAGTCTTGTCGTCAAAATTTGACTCTAAGTCGATTACAAATTTTTTTCGATGATTCTATTCTAGTTTACGATGTTATAAATCCATTGTGTTAAATTTAAAAAATAAATAACTTGTGGTTAAATTTTAAAAAATCATAAACTTTTTTAGATTTTCTTTTTACTTTGAAATAAATCATAACATGAGTACATAAATTTAAGAATATAAACAAATTTTGAAGTTATACTTGTGTTACTTTAAAAATATGAAAATAAAATAAAATTTATAAAATGTAAGCTCAGATTAACATCATCTTTCAGTTTAGAGATACCTACGAGGTAATACTTAATTGCAGCTACGAGTATTTCAACAATAAATCATAACTCCACGGGGTAAAACGATGGCCCAAAAACTCTATTAGCATTTTTAAAATTTAAAAAAAAAAACGCAATTTTTTTCTCCTTTTATAATTAATTTATTTTAAAAAAATATGTTAATTTCATCTTTATCTTTAATTAAATAATCTCGACGTCAATTTATACCTGTCAGCCAGCCTTTTATCAAAATAAATTTTTCGTTATGACTAATAATTAAGTTTTTATCTACATATCTAACATTAGATTAGAAGTTTTTAAGGCTGTAATAATGACACGTGGCGACATTCCAATGGAATAAAATAATCAATTTGCACAAGCAAGAGAGAGTTTTTTATTTTTTTAGAATTGAAGTATAAGGGGAAGAAAGGATATCATTTTATGCTTAAGAGGTATCTAGGTTTTTTTTTTAGTTTTCCAACCAACAAAGGAATTTTAGCGGGGAAAAAATTCATATATAGAATCACATAAAATCTCATGACATGTTAATTTTCAACATCCATGTATTCCTAATTAGTAAGAATCAAATGCTTAGATAAATTAAAGAATATAACATATATTAGTGTTTATTCATTTTCAATACGTACATAATTTTATATGATAAGATATTCATTAATTATGATCAATAAAAAATTCTCTCATATTATATATTATATTGTAGACTTAGTAAATAAATTTTAAAATCAAATCAAATAAATAGTAAATATACACCTAAATAGTAAATATTATTAATTAAACATCTAAAATAACGTTAAAGACGATTATCTTAGGATATTTTTCAAATATAATATACTCTCACTTGGTCTTATAATTAATCACCTTAATATTTTACACCAAAAACATCTATATGTCTCTCAAACTTCTTTTGGAAAAAAGACTTTGTCAAAAAATCTACTAAATTCCTATCGGTGAAGATTTTTTCAATATGTATATTTCTCCCATCTATGATCTCTGGTCAAGTGATAATGATGAAGTACATATTTGAATTGCTAATGAAACTTAAATTCCTTAGTCTCTACGCCGACTCCATTGTTATCGTAATACACTGATAACATTTTAATAATATTCGAAACTACTCTAAATTTGTTTATGCCCTAAATTATATCATTTTAGTTAATTAAAAAAAAAACTGATACATATTTGGGAGCCCCATGTGGCAGTCCAGGAGTTTTGGCATCGAAGTGAGAAATTTTAAACCCTGCATCGACAACTATCAATTTTATTTCCATCATAATCCAACAATCAATGCCTAGCTTATGATGATTTGACTATACAACAATATAGAAATGGGCATGTATTTACACGCTGCTCAAGGAGATCGATAATTACAGGGCGAGAAAAGTTACCATAGAGAACAATGGGATTTTAACTCAAATCATCTGGCAGTCGATTCTCCCAGGAAAGCAACCGCAAGCTTCCTGCCAACAAACAGCTCGACAAGCATTTTGCTTTAGGGGGGAAAAAATGATAAATAGCATCTGAAACCTTCAATGTTCACGAAGATGATGAGCGAAGTTACTGAGTCGCACCTCAGGGACCAGTCATGGTCTGAATATCTTCATGGTTTTGGAGACGTGGGTACGGCAGAATGGGCACCGAGAAACCGCAGCAGAGCATCTTTGACATAGAACATGCCCACAGGGGATAATAGTGATGTTCACCTCCGTGCTCAAACACACCCGGCATGACCATGCTGCTTTGGCTGTGTCAGCTTCTCTCACTGCCGTATCCACCTTTTCCTGAAAAGTTTTGTGCGAATTAGATGACACTCATTTAATTGTATCTACCGTAAGAATAGGATATTTCTCATCAAATTGATACAAAGAAAAAGACCAATGGAGAATCCACTTACATTTGAGGATTTTCATTAGCCTAACCTCCATCCATGTAAGATGTTAATGGCCCCTCTGCCCCCACGGAATGGTGCAGTTAGTAATTGCATGGGTGTTTGCTACATGAGATCTTGAGGTGAATTTCTAACGGGTGTAAAATGTCTTATTGAATTTCTGACCTCTCCTATGCAAAGGGACTACTGTGTTAGGACAAAGCTCTCCGTGATTTACCATCCTTTATTAAGTTAGGGGGTTAGCCATGAGGGACGCTTGGCGTGAACGTTATCACGTTTGCCACGTGTTAAGGACCACTCTTAACACAAATGATTTTTTAAATGCTGATTGGATTGTCACTCCATTAGCAAGGATAAATTACGGAATTCCCTTCGAATAAGCTTTTGTTGCACAGGGTGAAGCCAACTATACACATTTTCAATCAGTTAAAATATCATGTGAAGGTTTATATCCTTTGCAGGAATATTGGCTGAGGTAAGGAATGATTTAAGAGAAAATTTTTACTAAATCAATTATAGCAAAGCAGAGGCCAGGTCGTGGCTTCATCATGTATGCGGACAGTGAGAAGGGAAATTGATTAATTGGGATAGGACATGTCAACCTAAGGGTCAGCTATAGGATGCAAGGGAATGTAGCAGTACTAAAACTTTAAAGATGGATAGCAACAATTTATCTATAGCACAGGGTTCTTGACAGTAGCCTTTCAGGTTTTCAAGTGTCTATCAATAATGTGAAAATGTACCATGGCCACCCACCGATACTGATAATGTTGACAAATGTCACTTTCGCCTATGCTGACATAGTTGTTATGGTACCAACTTGCCAGTCAAAACATGAAGATTCTCTTCTAGCCACTGATCCTTCAATTCCACTTGTCAATCACAGGTAAGATAAAACATTGTAACAAGATAGGGGATGGAAGAAAAAAAACACCAACTGGAGCACCAACAAAGAGGAGCTGGAGTTGTTTAAACCAAGATGTACCTCATATAATGTACCTATCTTTGTTCCAATTTCAGTTATGTCAAACTAAGTTTATCCTTCAATTGTTTTTTTTTTCAAAAAAAAGACAGCCCATGCACGAAACTCCCGCTGATGCAGAGTCCCGGAGAAAAATCTATTGTATGCAGCCTTGTTATCAAAATATATTTTATGGATATGTCGAGAAATTAATTCCAACACAACATACCCTAGGAGCATTATTTAATCTAGGTTTTGGAAAATGACAGGGTTAATCTTACTAGGACACTACAAGAACCAATGCTATCACTGGATGCATGACACTAGTTTTAGTATAAGGATGTATTACTTTTGCAATGTGTTCTTCAAAATTCTAATTCAAATCACTTTCTAAGTGCTTTAAAAATATTATTTTCGAAGTAAACAAAGTGGAAGAAAATTATACAAACAAATCTCATAAGTTGATCTTGGCTACTTTCAAGTGTACCGAAGTGTTGAAGTGTTGAGTGAGCTTGATACCATATTTAAACTAAACTGTTTCAGCCCGATACTGAAATTCTTGCATTGCACAGAATGATCCTTTAAAGCTGTTACTCTTAAGATCATAATGAACTACCATGTAAAATTAGAATACACATTTGTATAAAGAAAATGCAAGAAGAGTACCTGCTCAACCAAAAGCGCGACTTGAGATTCCTTTAGCTGTTCTTGCAAAGTTAAAGTTGTTTGGAGAAGTGCCTGCTTCTCAGCATCCATATTTATTCCAGCAGCTGAAAGCATGTCATGAACCGCTTGCACCAATTCTTTAGCAGATACTTTGCCATATTGGAGATCTTCTGGATTCTGGCATAAAGAAAGAAGTTTAGCATTCTTTGCTAGGTTAAGATAAAATAATGCATGATAATCGACATAATATCTGCTAACCTGGATTTTTCTTTTCTCGTTCCAAGAATTCTTGGATGTATGCCCACGCAGCATTCTATTTTTGCTTGTATCCTCTCCACCACCCCTACTCGATGATGGCACGGAAGAAGCGTCAGACATAGAAACACTTCTAAACGAGAAGACATTTGAAGAAAGTAGCACTTGGGTCTCTCCAGGGGCAGTATCAACAGGAAATCTGTATAGTGCCTGACCAGCTGATGGCTTTACATCTTCTGGAACCCTACCATACCTAAGCTTTTCCCCTTCTCTTCCACTCTTCCACGCAACTATTTCTCCCGAGTAAAATGGGCGAAGTGGAAGGAACTGTACCTGAAGAGCATCCTGAGATAATAATTCTTTTCCCACTAAAGTATTGTACTTGCTATCCTTTCTAGCAATTCCATGTTCAGAACCTAATTTTAGTGCTCTCAGAACTGCTTTCTCTGAATCATCAGGGCAGGCAAAAAGTGGCCCAAATGGCAAAGTTACTGGTGCCCCAAAAACCTGGCTTATGACTATTGCAATCACATCATAAACTGTCATAAAGCATGGAGGTTCAGCAATCAAAATATGATCCTTTGATTTGTCAATGAAGCAGAGAGTTCGATGCTTCATACTGTTTTCCCATTCAGCAATTGAGGACTGCTTGGTTTGGCGTGTAATATCCAGGCATTTTGGAAGTAAAAGAAATCGGGTGTGAATTTGTTCAGTAAATTGCAATTTTTCAGCAATAAGTTCCATTAGATGCTTTATTTGGAGAAAGCCTAAGCTTTCAAGTGTGGGATAGTGATGGGCTATGTTGCTCATAAAAATAGACACTGCCTTTTGCAATGATTTGCTCAAGAGCTTATCCTTCACCTTTGTAAGTGTCACACCCCCAATCTGGCTAACAATCTGTAATTCTGGTTCATCCAATTCCTACATAAAGAACAAATCAAATGTTCCAATTCAAACTTGTAAATTTATTAGCAAGTATAAAAACGGGCACTAAAGAAATTCTCACCTCAATGACAACGTCAGATAGTTTATTGACACCCAAGGCCATAACAACACTCTCTGATAGCTCTGGATGAGCAAATCTTAACCTGGAAGTGTCTATATTACTAAGGAATTGAGATCCATAGAAATCAACATACACGCAGGATCTTGCCAAGACCAGCCTGCAGCCGTCATCTGGGATGATTGCATCGGATAGCCAATCAAGCTCAATTGACATTGAATTAGAAACCTCAAGGCACATAAAATTGAGAACTGTGATTACTGCACGGAGTTCATTGGGATTAAGGCGTTGATATCCACAGGATTGTTGGATGCTTATAAGAAGCTCTCTAGCAAATGAAAGTGTAAGAGCCTCCTGCATCCCCATTTCTTTGAGGATCCTCACATATGGTAGATATAGACTGGGAAGTTCAAATGCAAATGGTGAAAGGTTAGCTGTCAGACGCACAAAAAGTGACTTTGCAGTAACCAAGCGAGTTCCATTTGCCACTGGCACAAATGCCACCTTCTGCAATTCTGTAATATCTGCCAGAAGAATGTAGGGACAAAATAACTACAATTGCATCACAATGTATTAAATCTCTCTACTTGATAGCTTCTAGTTGTGAGTAAAAGAAGTAAAAAACAACCTTGCTTCCACATTTGAAGGATCTAATTTAGCATCGAACTAAAACACAGGTTTCTGAACTTAGAAAATCCACAAACGATAACCTTACACCTTGTCTCAACCAACTTACACATATTGGATCAAGGATGAAGACAATATTGTTCACTAAGGTTCTAAATATCTTGATCCTGGTATTCTTCCAATATTTTTTAAGAAACCATTTACATAGGGGGAAAAATGGAAATAGAATGTCAACTCCAAGCAAAAAAAATTATGCTGACAAATAATTAGCATGGTCCCTTTTCTTGAGGCATGAAAGAGCATGCTCATCATTCTAAGTTCTTTTTAAGCCTGCAATATGGTCTTCGCAAGAGCTGATATACAAAGATCATCATACTTCAGAATAGTATATTTAATGATAGTGCGTTTACACTCTTTTGATATCTTTCCCTTTTGATCAGGGAAGCATGTATATCATGAAATTTACAAGACTAGACGAATATTTTTTGAATATAGACATTTTCAATTACAACTCCGCCCATGATGAGTTAATCTTATTGTGGTTGGTCCCAAACCCGGATAAAGGAGAAGGGTTGTGTTAGATTGTCAGCCAGTGTAAAACTATGGCAAATGTTCAATGAATGAATCAATCAAACTATTGTGTTAATGCTAGGTTATTCCTCGGAAGGAACGCGTTACAGGATCCGACTATAACATCTCGGTAAAGACCGCTACATCTTCAAAACTCGGGTGTAGTGAAAAATATGCAAGAGTTCGCGTTGCAGGGTCCGACTGCAACGTATCGACAAGGACCACTACATCTCCATGAGAATTTGGATGTAGTGTTAAATAAGCAAGAGTTCTCACACCATAGGTTGGATAAAAATAAATATTATAGAAAAACTAATAGTCTAAGATTTGGTACAAGAAACATAAGAAATCTCACTGGTAAAACAATGGAGATTATAGATACGATGATTAGGAAAAAAATTAATATTGTGTGTACAAGAGATAAAATGGATAGGTGAGAAGGCAAAGATGATAGAAAACTCGAATTTTAAGTTATGGTATACAGGAAAGAGTAAAATAAAAAATGGAGTGGGTATTATTGTAAATAGTTCATTAAAGGATGAAGTTATAGGAGTAATTAGAAAGGGGGATAGAATTATAGCTCTCAAAATAGTAGTGGAGAAAGAAACTATGAACGTAATTAATGTATATGCATCTCAAATAGAATTAGATGAAAATACCAAATTAAGATTTTGGGATGACTTGGATGAAGTATTACAAAATATTCCATCAAATGAGATGATTTTAATAGGAGGTGATTTAAATGGGCATGTTGGAGTGAAAAATGACGAATATGAGAGGGTGCATAGGGGTTATGAGTTTGGAACAAAAAATGAAGAAGATAAAACTATATTTGAATTTTGCAATAACATATGTTCTTATACTAGTTAATATATTTTTTTAGAAAAGAGAATAACACTTGGTCACGTTCAAAAGTGAAAATAATAAATCACAAATTGACTTTTTTATGGTTAGGAAGAGAAATAGAAAGATTTGTAAAGATTGTAAGGTCATCCCTGGAGAAAGTTTAACTACTCAATATATGTTAGTAGTATTGGATATACACCTCAAACATAATATTAATAGAAAGAAAATATACACGACTCCTAGAATTAAGTGGTGGAAGTTAAAGGATGAGAAACTAAATATATTTAAAGAAAAGGTAGAAGTACAAGTATTAGATGAAATATACAGTGACCCTGATACGACATGGGATAAGATGATATCAAAGTTAAAAATAGTAACCAAGAGTGTACTCAGTGAATCAAAGGGACATACACCACCTAGTAAAGAATCTTGATGGCGGAATGAGAAAGTATAAGAGAAAGTTAAGGAAAAACGAACAACTTATAAGAAATTATATATTTGTAAAAATGAGGAAAATTTGAAAAAATATACAATAGCTAAGAAAAAAGCTAAGAAAGCAGTGAATGAAGCTAAGACTGAAACTTTTGAATAGTTATATCGAAAATTAGATAGAAAAGAAGGGGAAAGAGACATTTATAGAATAGCTAAAGTGAGAAAGAGAAAGACAAAAGATCTTAATCAAATAAGATGTATTAAAGATAAATGCAATAGGGTACTAGTAAATGATAAAGAAATAAAAGAGCAGTGGAAGAGATATTTTCATCAACTTTTTAATGAAGGTTTAGGAGATCAACTTAATTCAGGTAATTTAAGTAAGTTAAATGAGTATAGAAATTTAAATTTTTATTATAGAATTCATATTTCAGAAGTAGAATAGGCTTTAAATGGAATGTAAAATGAAAAAATTGTTGGACCAAATGATATTTCGATAGAGGTATGGAAGTGCCTAAAGAAATAAGGTATTAAATGGCTTACAAAATTATTTAACGTGATATCGAAAACAAAAGGATGTTTGAGCAATGGAGGGTAAATATCCTAATTCCCTTATATAAGAATAAGGGAGACATACAAACTTGTGAAAACTATAAAGGTATTAAACTAATGAGGCATACCATGAAACTTTGGAAAAGAATAATAAAAAAAAATTAAGGAATGTGATCATGGTTCTCGAAAATCAATTTAGATTTATGTCAGGAAGGTCGACAATAGAAGTTATACATCTTCTCAGACAACTAATTGAAAAGTATCGAGAGCAAAAGTAAGATCTACACATGGTATTCATTAACTTAGAAAAATCTTATGATAGAGTTCCAAGAGAAATTATATGGAGAATTTTAGAAAAAAAAAGATGTTAGTGTAACATATATTGAACTAATTAAAGATATGTATGAGGAAGTAACGACCAGAGTGAAGACTTCAGGCGGATTAACTGAAGCATTTCCAATAAAGATAGGATTACATCAAGGATCTTTAAGTCCCTATCTTTTTACACTAATCATGGACGAACTCATTAGACACATTCAAGACACGTGAAGGAGTCTTGGCAGGAAACACTAGAAGGAAAGGTTTTAGGCTTAGTAGAGTAAAGACAGAATATATGGAATTTAAGTTTAGCAATATTATACATAATGAGACAAATGTTAAGATAGGAGATGACGAGTTGTCTTGAACTAAGAGCTTTAAATATTTAAGATCATTTTTGCAAAATGATGGAGAGATTGAGAGAGATGTTTTACATAGAATATAAGCAGACTGGTTGGAATGGAGAAATATTTCGGGTGTTTTATGTAATCATAAAATGTCTCTAAAACTTAAAGGGAAGTTCTACGAAATGACGATTAGACCTGCTATGTTATATGACGCTGAATGTTGGGCTACGACTCGAGCGCATGAGCAAAAGATGAGAATTGCAAAGATGAGGATGTTAAGGTGGATGTGCGGACATACGAAGATGGACAAAATAAGAAATGAGAGCATTAGAGAAAAAGTCGGTGTTGCATCTATTGAAAGAAAGCTCTGAGAGACACGTTTAAGGTGGTACAAATATGTATTTAGACGGCCAATAAATGCTCCAGTTAAACGATGTGAAACGATAATAAATATACGCATCAAACGAGGAAGAGGAAGACAAAAAAAACTTAGTTAGCAACAATAAAACAAGATAAAATTTATTTAAATATAGATGATTATATAGTAGGGGATAGAGTCTAATGATGTAGAAGGATCCACATAGCCGACCTCACCTAATAGGATAAGACTTTGTTGTTGTAGACATTTTCAATTACAAAAAAGTTTGAAGTAAACTAGTTTAAGAATGAACCACATCTTCCCAATTGTAAATGAAAATTACTTCTTAGACCAAGGTACACCTCAAGACTTCTGAGCTCAATGTTCTGAGTTATGCTATAAATTTAAATCCAACTCATAAGCTAGTAGCTAGTAGATCTTTTTTTAAAGCTCATACATAGCTGTTAGGCAACAAACAAATTTATTTCAAAGCTACGCACAAATGTATACTATATTTATATGTTCAAACCTAAAGAAGAGAGTGTGCCCCATATCTTATCCATGTACTTCAGGATATCTGAAAAGGCATCTTCTACTGTCATAATGTTGGTTGAAGTCGGCCAGTGAGCAAGGGTATCTTCTCCATTATCTCTTCCAACAACCTGAAACCAATTTTCTCACAATTTAAAATATGTAAAAATTTAAACAGATATTTGAAAATTTCCATATATTAAATGTGTTCATCCACCTGCAAATGTTTCAAAACTGTAGAAAAAACTGGAGGGCTCCTCAGGCGAAATGCTCCCCAGGAATATTCAGGAGGAATAACATTTTGTATGCTAAGAATAGGTGCAATAGTCCAACACAACGGCCAATCTTTTGACAAGATAGCTTCACTATATGAAGTAAGTACTCTCTTTCCACCCTTCTTACCACTAATACTTGGGAAACCTTTCTCAGCAGGTACAAATGAAATCTTACCAAGATTTTCACAGAAGTTGTTGTCATAGAGGGATGCAAAATTTTCAAATATTGTTTTAACCAATGAAATAGCTAACGCCCATATTTCAAAGGAAACTTCATTTGTATTACCTATGAAATCGGCCTCAAAATCATCTTGATCTTCCTTGTGAAAAATGTTTTCATTTCCTAATTTCTCTATTTTTTTTGCACATTCCAGTATGGTATCAACTTGAGAAGATGTTCTAAGCCCTGTTTTCTTTAAAATACGTAGCCAACCATCAGTAATGAACCGTTCCCCAGGAAATTGGTTGTGTTCCCCAGAGAAGATTGATGCCAGCAAGCAATCATGAGGATCAAACAAGTCTCTTGGCTTGAATAATTTTAAAGAACTTTCATCTGCATTCCGTACAAAGTTAGTCTCTTTCAAGGAGTTGATTACAGTCGCATCCGATTGTAGTTCTTGCCAATTGGTGTAAAGGTAAAACAATATATCTTCCTGTTCTTCTGATGTTTTCTGCTCAAATTCTCGCAAAGCAAATCTCACTAAGACATCTTGATTTCTTAGCTCATGTACTCCAAGAGCATGGAAAAAGGCATTTGCCTCCGTAGTATTAGAAAGACAGAGTTCGTCTTGAGGGTGAAAGAATACAGATTGAGAAAGGATGCATTGATCTGGGCTGTACAACCTTGTATATGTGCCCAGAACTGTTCTAAATATGGGGAGTTCTCTCAACAAATCTATCTCTTCTCTTCTGTAAGGGCATACACTGGATGATTTAACCTCCTGAGCAAATATATTAAATAGATTATCACGCTCTTCATTGGATAAACCAGCAGGTATGGAAAAATATCCAGCTATTTTAGCAGCAAGTAACTTTGAAACAACTACTTGGCCAAGGGTTAGAGAAGGTGCCGGGAAAATACTATTAGCTACACTACAATGTAGGAAGGAGGCATCATATACTGGTATGTTGAATTTATTAAGTACACCAAACAACCATGGATACCTTGACTTTGTCGATTCAAATGCAGAATCATACTTGTTTTGCTCCAAGTCTGGAATAGCCACAGACAAAGCCAATGAATCCTCCCCTTCACTATTGGAGTTTGAAGCTATATTTCCAAGATCTACAACTGCAACTGGTGGTGCAAAAACAAGGTGAATCTCTTTAACACGATACAACACTGACTTATTCAAAATTGCAGGAATCAAAGGCCATTCAGATATAAGTGAAAGTTCTCCTTTTAAGGCTGTGAAGATTTTCCAAAAAAGTAGGATCCATTTGGGAGTTGGTCCATCTCCTTGAGAATCAGTGTACTTCTCCCATGAAACCCAAGGAATTCTATTACTGCTCAGCGCATGACTTACCCATTGCTCATTAAAGACAAACCTCAGATTGCTAGAGAGTAGGTGGGCAGAGAAACCTCTCAATTTCAGAAACCTTTGGATATCCTCATCAGAGAGAATATCTGTTAAATTATGTCTTTCTAAACATTCTGCATGGATAAATCTATATGCCAAAGATTGCATAAGCAATTGCTGCTCTTGACTCCCTATCCAAAGTTCATTAACTCCAAGCCTTACAAGGCTATTTGTTGCTGTCGGAAAAGGTGTACCTTTGAGTTCATAAACTGCAGAAGGAAGTATTCGATCAGCATATGGACCAGTGCCCACAGCAGAAGATCTACCCAATGTATTTCCTGTCCTCCCAATGTCCTCAACAACACCACGCCCAAAATCATATAAAGCCTTGCCAAAATACGACATGATTTCAAGCGCATCGCCACCTGAACCACCAGAAGTCTGGGGAGCACTTTGATTGTGCCTATGCCCCAATGTGTTAGGGGGAGTGCCGTTGTCAATCTGCAAATTGTTACCCTCAGCTGATCCATCAGATATCAATAGATTCAACGACGGCTGCAGTTGAATGTCAGATAGGCAATATTCCAACACATCGATATAGGTATTAATAGATGTAAGTGAAACAGATGAAGAAGATTTGAGAAGATCACGAACCATCTTAGGCTTGATTGCTTTTATCTTAATTCCAACAGCCTGAATTTCGTTGACCAATTCCCAGGGTACAGAAAAAACAGGATAATGTTCTTTTATGAAACTGCACACATTGGTTGGTGGCAAGCTGCTGTCATCTCTGCCTCCTGATTGAGACAGAAACATACCCTCATCAACTTTGACAGTTTTACCTCCATAAAGTTGCCAGACAGGAAGATCAACAAGGCGAGCATAAAAGGGCCTTATTACTTGGTCAATTAGTGTTTGCCAATCTGCTTCAGTTTTCTTAGATGAATTACCACTGACAGCAACAAGTGCATTAGAAGAATTAAATGGTTGTTTAGACCTAGGCCAGAAATTGTAAATCTTATCACCATAAACCTGCAAAATAGAGCACAAGTCATTTTTGACGCTTGGGTCAATTGTAGAATTTAGGGGTTCCTTTCTGAGCCTTTGAAATTCCAAAACCAATTCAACATATGCATCTCGAACACATAACATCAATTCTCTGTTCCAAGCTTCAACTATATTATTACTAGCTTTAAATTGTCGCTCTGACATGTTTGTTTCACGACAACGACTAAAGAGATACCGTCCACCATCGTGACATAAAAGAAAACATCCAAGCAAAGTGACCGGCATACTTAGAGTTCCAGATGTGGGAAGAGGAGACAATATGCAGCTAGATGTATGGGCACTTAAAGGTATTCCATCATGTGATATATGAGCTGCAACTCCAGCAACAGGTGTCAAATCATAAGCAAGAAACCTCCTGAAAAAAAGATCTCTCTCTTCAATGACAAAAGAAAAAAGCAAACAAAAAAAAACAAATTCTTATTTTCCAAAATAGAATGTATAGAGAAATATTAAGGCAAACATTAACATGATTCTAACAAATGGAAAGTGGATGATTGTCAATTAGTATTGATGTATGGTTATAATGTCTCTTATCCACTAAAATGGGCACATGGTTGATGGGTCACACAAGATCCTATTAAAGTATAATACAGCTTTAAAACATATTTAATGTCCAAATTTAAAATTTCGATCTGTATCGAGGTTTCAATTCGCGATTGGAACGATACGGTTTCAATATCATATCGATAAATTTTAAATATAAAATACATAAATTAAAAATGAAATTTCTAACTTAAATATTAAAAATAAAAAAATGATTACAAAGAGAAAAAATACCAAAAAATTAATTATAATAATAAAATTAATTTAATTAATTTCGATTAAACAGGATTTTAAAAAATAAAATACATTTCAATAATAATAAAATTATTATTTATAATATATAAATTAATAAAATAAAAAATTTAAAATAATTTTATTAAATTTTAATTGATTTTATCTAATCTATAGTTTGGGGAGTTGATTTTTTTTCGCTCGCCGTTGCCGCAACCCCGTGGCCTCACAGAGGTTGTGCGTGAGGTCGTCGACAGTCGCCGCGGCCCCAAGTGAGCAGTCTGCGACCATTGAGGCCTCACGTAGGCCACACGAGGCCATTGGCAGTCATTGCAGCCCCGCTCGTGGCCACACGCAAAGCCGCTGGCGACACTGCGGGTTCGCGCGAGGCTACCAGTGGCCACCTCGGCCCTGCGGAGGCCGCCGCAGCCACACCTCCGATACCTATCTTGTTCCGGTGTCGGGCGATAGACAGAACGATAAATTCCGCCTGTATCGCTCGACACGCGTCGAAATTTAAATCCTTGTTTAATGTCACTTTAAGAAACCTTCAGCACAAGATACCTTCAAAACAAAGGGGATAATATTTGTGAGTGGCAAATGAGATATACACAGTGGCCCCATACCCTACAACATATAACATACTAAACCTACTAAAAGTAAAGAAAATATTTTTAAAATAAATAAAAGAAATCAGTTTTAAGAGATAAAAACTGCAAAATTTCCTAAACATGTGAAATTTATGTAAACTAGATACAAACATGTAAAACATCATGAAATGCTTAAGAAACAAATAAAACAATATAATATTATTAGTTCCATAATATAAATATGTCAAAAAAAGGGCAACTGATGTGCACTAATATTTTAAGTATCATACATTAGAAGTTTGTCATATACTTTAATCTCTCTAGAAGGACGACTAGAGAGATGGTCAAGTAAACCCGGGCCAGTAAATATTTGGTACCACCTAATTCTCCAAACTCCATCAAGGAGACCCTTTTGTTCTAACTTCAGTTCTGAAGCCTTGCAAGTTCAGGACGACTAATTTACTGATCTGTAAGCTTTAACATGACCAAACTGAAAAAACAAGGACACTAGAAGTTGCACCTCAACCAAACCAGATGCACCTTATCTGAGTCATGTATAGGCTTTGAAATATCTGACCACTAACCAAGGTAGTAAATATAACAACAACCAAACCTTTATTCCATTAAGTGAGGTTACTATTTGAATCTTCTTGCACCATCCATTAGGCTCGTCCTCTATTATATTGCCATTTATATTTAAATTTTACCGAGTTTTACCATTTCTAATCAAGTTTTTTTTAACCTCCCTCTCCCCCAATTAAGATGCATATTTGTCATAGTCTAACTTTGCCTAATTTGGGCATTTATTAGTCACCTAAGTACATATCTATATCATCTTATACGTCTCTCAGAATTTCCTCTCGATAAATACAACTCCAACTTTCTCTCGAATGTTATAATTTTTTATATTGTTCCAAGGTTTAAAATTTTGACCCGTAACGAGGTTTCGGTCTGCGACCAGAAAGATACGATTTCGGTACCGTATCGTCTGTTTCGATACTATTTTGATGTGTTTTTATTTTTTAAACATTAATATTTAATTATTTAAAATGTTTATTATTTGTTTGATTTCAAGTGTTTATAGTTAAAATAAATTTTGATTTTTGTTTATGATTTCTTTATAAAATTCTAAAATTATTTCAAAAAATTTTGAAATTTTAATTATTTTTTTAAAATAAGATTTAATTTTAAATAAATTATAAATTCGAATTTAGAATTTTAATTAAAATATCTTTTATTTTTAATTTTTTATATTTTTAAATAAAATTATAAAATAATATTAATTAATTAATAATTTATTTAATTAAATTTTACAGTTTAATTAATTTATATTTTATATATACATTTTTAATTAATAATTTATTTAATTATAATTATATTATAATTTATATATTAATAAATTTTTACCATCGCATTTGCAATCGCATATTTCCATAGTGATCGCGAACGCGATCACTTTCCCACAAGGATAGCGAACGCAATTGCTTTCCTGCAAGAACGCGATCGCACTCCGGGGAGCACAATTGTGTTCCCGGAGCGCAATTGCGATCGTGTTCCCGGAGCACAATTGCGATCGTGTTCCCGAAGCGCAATCACGATCGCATTCTCGAAGCCCGATCGCAATCGCGTTCTAGGAGCGTGATCGCGATCATGCTCCCGAAGCAAGAACGCAATCACGTTCCTAATCCGATCCCGCAGCTGCTGCTTCCTTCTGTCGCCAATGCTACTTCCTTCTGTACCGACATCTCGCCCGCATGTCGGTGTCGGTTCCACGTTGGAACGAAAAAAAATCGTGTTTCAGGCGATACGGATCGGTATTTAATACCTTATACTGTTCATTCTCATATATTCACACAGTCATCTTAACATTATCTTCTCTACAACTCTCATTTTTTTATTCATTCATAGTCTAATATTCAACTCTATATAATATAACAAGTCTAATCGACGTTTTGTAAACCTTTCCTTTGAGCTATAAAGGTATCCTACAATTACAAAGAACAACTAATGTCCTCCTCCATTTCAAGTGTCTACTTGTATCCTATGTTAAATATCTTCATCCACCCCTCCATCTTTTTGCAAAAATAATTTTAGATACTTAAAACTTTACACAGCCAAAGTAGAAACAACAAAAATAAATAAAGCTTTATCTAATATCTGTTTCCCAATAAGTATGTTTAACTCGGCTACTAGATAACTTATCGATGACCCTTATTAACAAATATCCTTACATTGATAAATTGAGTATTAACTAATAAATAAAATTGTTAATCCATGATACTCCTAATTAATTGGAAATCTTTATTTAGTCTGGCAAGCATACCTATCAAGGGCCATGTTTCGTGTTTGTCCAGATCCCAAACAAAGCACAACAAGCCATTTGTCGATGGATATACTATCACCATTAATCACCTGAACATCTATCACATTTACCTTTGTGACCGAACTAGAGCCACTAAACAATCTGGTTAACTGAAACTTTCTCCATTTCTTTTCTGAAAATGGATTCCTCGAAATTGCAGGAGAAGGATCCACAGATACAGAATAATTCAATGCTGGGCGCAAACTCCCTTCCTCCCATGTTGATAAGGACACCTGAAATGCAGGGAAGGCAAGTTGTATGCCAAATGTGGATACATTGTAAAGGTGCTATGAAATCAGACTTCAAAGTTGAAGAGCACAATTGTTGAGAGAAACACAGCAGTTTAACAAAAATCTAAGCAAAACAGAGGATTTTAAATTCCAGCCCCTCAAGAAAATAATTGGATAATGGTTTTGGATAATGGTTTAACCCACAAATTGGGTAACCAAGCACCATAACATGAGAAACTAACAAGAAATATATTTGGGAAAATGTTATGTTGATGAACAGGAAAGAGAAGAAAATAGATCGGCATCAACTGTCCATAAGCAAAATGCCAATTCTTTATTCCCAATTTTTTCCTACCATCTAATTAAACAGATTCAGGATAGTTTGGAATCCAAAATTCAGAAACTCAAAATAAAATTAAGATATCTTTGACTAAATATCTAGTGCTTGCATATTGCTACACCAACTAAAACAATGGTAAGTAATAAGGCAAGTTACATATTGTTGAGAACCTAATTGTGATATGGCAAATATATGGATTTCCCAATTAATTTTCATAATATGGTTTATATAAAGGTAGGAACTGACAACTGCTCCAAGGACGTAAATGCAAGGGGAGAAAAAGACTAAGGGAAGTATAAATGCAGAGGGAAACAATTATGTGCATTTTAATCATTTGCATTTTATCTTTATGTAAAGCTTCATTTATAATTTCTACTCAAACTTAAATTATGTTGCAAACATAAAAAAGGAGAGATTGTTAATACCCTTAATGATTGAGAGAGATATCGTTTGAACCCCAAGTGGTGTGAGTCGCAGTTTAAATGTGTTGTCAAATAAGTTTAAGTTAGGTCTTGTGTTATTGATCTGTATGTCTAAGTATACATGGACTTAGGAGAACACATAGGTACCCAATTACACAGGATACAATGAAGTATGGTAAAGGATAGTATGGGTCATTCGAAAGATCGAAAAAGACAGAGTATCGGAGACAAGGAGATCATGACAAAAATGCAAGCGAGCGAGAAAGATGGCACAGGAAGAAAGTTGGCGGGCTCGGTGCATTTGAGGTATGAAGAGATTGGCGGAAGAGTACTCTAGTGGAGCGAGGAAGACACACAAGGAGTGAGTCAGAAGGACTCAATGCATCCAAGAGACGATAAATCGAAAGGAAATCTATACAAGGTAAGCTGATGAGATGAGTTGAGTGGTATGTACTAACAGCGAGGGTAGATTCAACTTAAGCAGACTTGATCATAGTCAACTTGAGTTTGAGTTTCAGGCGATTGAAACTCCAAGCCACAAGATGCTATCCAAGTGACCTATGCATTGTCATGTTATCTGTTAAGCAAGTCAAAAATCCAAACAATTCAAGTGGTCCAAGTGACCAAAAGGTTATCAAGGTGATCAAAAGTACACATGGAGCACAAATCGAAGCAAGTTTATTAGGATCCGAATTAACTAGGTGTCCAAGCAACTGAATGGGTGTCACGTTAGCCAGATCAAATGAGGAGAGACTTGTTTATGGATAAAGCCGATAGCTGAGTCGACGGGATCCGAACAACCGGAGCAATGTCATGTCAACAATGATGAAAAATTCGAGGAGAAGCCTATAAAAGGAGGCTTTAGGCTCGAGATACACATACCACACTTCGAATATGCCTATAATTTACTATTTACATATTGTAAAAAAGCTTCTTTTATCTTGTTGTACCAATATAGTATAAGAGATTGATTTCTCAATCTACGATACTTTACCAAAAAAGATAAAGATAGCGGATAGGCGAGTTGTGCATAGGGCTTGGACTAACAACCTTTGGATTGTGAAATAAGTAAAAATCCTCTGTCTCCTTTATCCTTTGCTTTATTATCTAATGTGTGTCTTTGTTAAGTAATTAGCAAAATAAATATAACTATTTTTATTGCAGGTTCACTATTCATCCCCTCCCCCTCTAGCAATCCAAAACATCCATTGCACTATCATAAAACACCAAGAAAGATTATCATGTTTTCATCGTGATACAACATAAGGAGTTCATTATATTTTTTTGTTTTCCAACAACCAAAAAATTTCTTAACTCTGAGAGGTCTTTAGTTTGAGTATATCTATAGGCTAATAAATTTCTTAACTCTGAGAGGTCCTTAGTTTGACTATATCTATAATAAGATGAGGTTTTGATAAAATTTTAAGCAAGCTTTAAAGAAACTGTTGTAGACTTAGCTGTAACCCTGAATATGTACAATGGCCTCACTATAAATTTTCACAAAAAAAACTATAAAAGTTTAAAATCTAGGATATAGCGTTAAATATTTCCCTGCCACACATTATTAGCCAAGACAGGTCTACTCATTGAGCACGAGTATAAATTTTCACAAAAAAAACTATAAAAGTTTAAAATCTAGGATATAGCGTTAAATATTTCCCTGCCACACATTATTAGCCAAGACAGGTCTACTCATTGAGCACGAGAGAGGTAAAGGGATGGTATTCTTGTAATACTGTAACTATTTACTAATAGGTAGTAAGAATTAGTTAATTCTAATACACAATAGGTTAATTATTAATAGGTAGTTACTTGGAAAATGCATAATGGGTACTAAAATATTTGATTAATAACAGAACTGACTAGTTATTAACATTATAAAAAAAGGTTTAATATGATAAAAAATATCATCATCAAAATTGGAATAATTACAAATTTAAAAGGTTAATTAATTAAAGAATATTATCATTAATTATTATTATTTGTCAATTAACATAAATTAAAAACAATGAAAATTAATTGATATTATAAAGAAATTTTTTACTTTGATAGTAACATCTAAAAAACTGGTTGTTCAGTGCACGGCCAATGTGAGATCCTGAAGAAAGGTCTATTGTACACAGTCTACCTTGCTTTGCAAGAGACTATTTCTATAACTCGAACCTATAACCGCTAGGTCACACAGCAGCTACTTCGATATTAACATCTAATAAATATAAATTTCAGATGCGTTATTTTTGTTATCTTACACATTAACATAAATAATATAAATAATTAAGTTAGTTAGCTGATTAATTATATTATATTATCTATTTACTAGAATAACTTTAATGATATTGATTTATAAAGAATGATAACTATTTGATATTCCGAAGAATTTTTTTACTTTGAATAAAATATAATATATGCTATGTTCAAACCTTTTGTTATCTTACCCATTATGAAATTTTATTTTATTTTTTCATAATTCTTCGATTTTTTTTTTAATTTGATTGTGCTGATTCCTCTCTAACCGATCCTATCAATCTAATATAGTCATTATCTAGACTACATTATTGGAACATCTGTCATACCAATGTCTATTTTAACCATAGTGAAAAGAAAAAAAAATCAAGCAAAGAAACAGTGAAGTAGCTAACACAACAACAAGCAATGCACATCTAAATTGGGACAATGTAGAGGGGGTTGATGTGATAATTGGTTATTTAAGACTTTCTTACCTGAAGAACCGACTTTAAGTATAGAAGTGCCGAAGAAGCATGTTTCATAAACTGGTCAAAAATATGCTTTACTTTCAAACAATCAGATTCTTCTGCACCCTTACATTTTGATGATAAAGCCATGCGTATAACAACGGAATTAGAAGATGACACTGAAGTTTCCTTGCTTATAAGCATTGGACTGAATTGATCACGAAATCTCTCAGTCAAGTCAGTACCTGCGGAAAACTAAACAAAAGCTGAATCTACAAATACTAATGAATGTTCAGCACTATAGAATTTGATTGATTATACTATAGACTTGTAAAAAAAATATTTTGCTCACGACCTAATGGAAGCAGAATAGTCACACAAAACCATGGTATAAAGTATGAAATTCAACACAGATTCAGTAACTGGTTGGAACAATTCCAATTATTGTCCAATATTCAAGACAATGCCACATACTTAGGTCTACACCTATATTGGATCCCAGAGTAATGCAATAGCAAATCATCCACCTCAAAATCCTTGGGTGTTTGATGACATAATTATCATTGAAAATGATAAGGTAGATATCCTTAAGCTTAAGGTCTGTATATCCCCCTAAAAAAGTAAAGACATTTCACCAAACTAAAATATTAAATGTTTAGTCCAACAACGCCAATTTTCCAAATACGTAAGCATTTGGATTATTATATACAAGTCGGATTTAATCCGATTATTGATGCATACAACAAAATCCTACATAATCGGCATAATCCTATCTAAAAAGTATGGTATTCCAATCCAAGGTAGCAGTTTCAAGCATTCTAAAATACATTAAAATATCTCAAAGGAAAATTTTGCTAGATAAGAAGGATAAAAGTTGAATACTAAGGCATTTCTTAATGCAGATTCTGCTAGGTCTGTTCTTGATAGGAGTTTTATTTCTAGACATAAGGGTTAAGCTAATCTTGAAAAGAAAGGTTAGATACATCTTATGAGATAATGCAGTTCAAGTCTTAATGGTCTCAAATTTACAGGCCTTGGACCAACGATTATGTAGTATAAGAATAAAAGTATTATTTATATTGCAAGTAATCCAATCCACTTTGGAAACGTCCAATGCTAATTTCACTATATGGGTAAGTCATCAATCCCTAAAACAGTGATCCCCACCTACCCCAATCCAAGGAATCTAATTTGCATGTCTCCGTAAATCCCCTGTATCCCTGCTCCACTTGCCTTCAACCTCTTCAATAAATGGTGCCTGCAGTCAATTTATCTAGATAGGTACCCTTCAAAACTCTTTCTGTTTCAATCCATCAAGGCAGATTGTCATGAGCTATAATACTGCGATTTACCCATGTCCAGGCAATATAGGCTTTAACTGGTTGTTGGATCGAGATATTTTGGTCTTGATGGACCATATGGCATGATAATTGAATCGGTCTCTAACAATACAAAATTAGAGTAAACCTTGGTATCAATACAAAGATTGGATTTTTTTTTTCAGCTTCTGGTACATCTAACAAAAGGCTAGGAGGTTAGACTAGACAACCAATCTAAACAAAAGTATATGGAAACTCAAACTTTCTTTCCCAAGGTAAACGTCAAGAAGAATCTAACATCTGAGTGAATCGTTCTTTGGCTTTTTTCCATTCGAGATCTGACAATCAGAAGCATACAACTCTACATAAGTAAGCTATCTCAATTGTCATATAAAGAACATCGACAATGAAGTAAAAGATTAAATATTTTGACCCTTCTAGAAATTAGTAAGACATTTGTGCTATAAAAAACCTATGGGCAAAGTGATTTTTCATGTGAATTTGTTGGACTTGTCAAACATGTGGGATAAACCAAATGAATTGCATGGCAAAGACATGTGAGATGGTGTCAAACCTATTAGAGAGAATAATCTTGCAGAAGGGGCACCATTTGAGTGTGTAGATAGAGCCAAGCCAAGAGGATCAAAAATGTAAAAATAACCTCCAGAAACAATAGTCATGAGGTCACAGAGGAAGTATCCGCTAATCATTCCCAGCCCATAGTAAAGAGCACTGCCTTGAATTTTCCATGGTGGAGGCAGGTGCAAACTGCATACTTCTTCCATGCTTAATGTTGTTCCTTCAAAAACAACTGTCAAAGAAGCAGCCTGGAAGTCGCCTAAAGTACAAAAGATCAAAATCAATTAGACAAACCCTCATGTCTAACCAGTCAAAAAATTGTCTTCTACAGTAGCTTCATACTGATAAATAAACAGCATTAACCATCAACAAGATGGGATCGAAACTGTCAAAAACTATTTTTACCTAAATTCTGTTGGAGCAAAGATTGTCGAGAATGTTCCCGTTTATCATATATCAGGTGCAATTTCTTTGCTTTGCATTTGTCAGCCAACTCTAAAAGATCATACAGTACAAAGTCACTTTCTCCATAAAATGCCAGCAGCTCGCAGATGCTAGCATAATCAATGCATGGCAAGTCCCTAGTTGTCTGCTCATCAACTAATGACAAGTTCCGTAGTGATTGAACACCTAGGGTTTTGGCAAGATCATCATTGATACTTGGATGTACAAGATGCTTCTCGCCAGGGGAAATGCTCTTCATCCATGGTGCATCATTGTAGACAAGAGCTAAAGCAGGCATCAGTATCCCCAATGAATCAGGAATGAGAAGTGAGTTTATTAATACATCAGGTACATGCTTCTCAGTAAAACAATCGGTAAAAGCTTCCAAAACACGATGAACAAACCCTAACTGTTCAGTAGATAATGGTTCTTCTCTCACATCATGTTGCAGGCGTTGCAGTACATGCACATAATCAGTTGCATCAAAAGTTAACTTGACTCCTAATCCAGAAAGCAAAGATTTAAATTTAGATAACTCAGAGGGAACAACATAAAGATAAGGGTGGTACTTCACAGGAGAGTCAAACGCAAGCACCATGGGAGATACAAAATTGTCGCCTATATAAACCCAAGGAACATCGTCCAAGTATTCTTTAAGAACATCAAATTTATGGGAACCAGCAAATTCCTGTAAATATGAATATATAGACGGGATTTCTTTTGCTAAGACAGTATCAATTGATAGCTCATTCTCTGGCAGAAGTTTTAGTTTATCATAGGAACTTGAAAACTGAATCAACTGTGAACACACGACTTCTATACTCGGATTATCATTCCAACCAAGCTTTTGCTCAAGGTAAAATGAATGGCAATCACCATCAAGAATTCGCATTTTGGACGAAACTATCCACATCTGAGATTTTGGTCTTGTACAACTTGGAGATGCCACAGAATTCTCTGATATGGACCATGGAATTCCATTTACTGGTGGCACAACATAAACAGGACACCAAGAAATGGTAGCCAACTCTGACCAAAATTCATCTTCAGATTTGTCATGAACAAAGTTAGAAAAAATATCCAGAAAATTTTGATTATATCCAGAGGGGACATCTGGAGGAATTTCCACTTGTGAATTCCCAAAATCTAAACTGTCGTTGTTGGATAGAAGTAAAGAATCACATCCATCATTGTTTCCAGTGATAGTCTGTGAGAGCTGACCCCCAAGAAAATTCAAGAAAACCAGAAGCCTTCTACCGTAATCAAATGCATCTTTATTTCCTGAATCATGCAAAATTGACACTGTCCTAGCACCATCAATTAAACTTGTAAAACTCAAAGATCCTTTTAGCCCTAGACATACAAGAGTGTCAAGTATTTCAGTTCCAACAAACTTGTCACATGGAAAGAACATTTCTTTGTGGAGCATATTCTGCAACTCAGGTACACGAGGATCATAAAGTCTGGAGAAAACAAGTTAGATTAGATGGATTGCATGGTCAGAATGTTATAATATTTGTCAAGAAAGCAGAATGGAAAATGAAATATTAGATACTTAATCAAAACATTATTATCCAAAAATTAGAGATACCTAGAGGGATGTTTCCAGGATCCGTCGGCAGCTAAAACAAATGGTATGTCAGATAATGTGTCTTTTATGTCTGTATCTTCTTCTGCTAAGATTTTAACATTCAGAAGAATTGAAGAAATAATGTTAGGCTCAGAAAGGAATTCAGAAATACGGTTTAGTACATGATCCTTGTAAAACTGAAGCTTTGTAGGCTCCCTGATCGATAGGTAGACTTTTAAAATGTTCCTCTCTTTCTCAGATTCAGTCCGGATGAAATTTGCATCCAACAGATCCTCATGTAGGCCTTCAGGTTTTAACCATTTAATAGGTTTGACCAAGCTAGAAAGTTCTCTACTCTTGTAGCACTCAAATATTGGAAGAAGCTTTATTGTTTCGAAGTTCTTATCAGACAGGTGGTTACCAGTAAACCACTTAGATTGGAAAATGAAACTTCGAAGTTCATGCTTCTCTGCAATTGATGCATTGTCTAAAAGATCATCCATATTACGTAGCTGAAAACCAATAGCCTCTACAGCATTTAGTATACCATTTGCTGTTGCATCTAGAACATATTTGTTTAACTGTGGATGATCAATTGACAAATCTGATATCAAAAAGAAACATCCTAATTTTTGCAGCAGCGAATACATGTTCTCACTCCACCCTTCATCTCTAATGACATTTGAATTCTCGACCAGCTGCAAGAGACACCCATTACTAACTGGCAATATAGGCCACTTAGCAAATATTGAAAGGTCTGAGCACGATTCTTTCAAATAAGTCCACAACAATCCTATCCATTCTAAACTAGGCTGGCCTTGGAATCCAGGAGTCCAAGAAACCTTTTTAGACTGTAGCCATTCATTAGGGAGAATTCTAGGGAACAGTTCGGCAAGGGAAAAGCATGTTAAAACATGCATATTATATTGCCCAGAAAGGCCCAAATCATATAATTTTTTGAAAACCTCAGCTGGGAGTGAACGGTCTACAAGAAGATGTGGAATATATTCTTTAAGAAGATCATATTCATTTTGGCTAGTAACAAATATCTTGTCACCTTCCCCGCATCTGCTAATTGTTGTGAATGATCCATTTGCCAAGGGAATTAAGGGCAACCCTTGCAACTTCTCAGAAAATGATGATCCTATAATATCGCTTAAGCAATATTCTAGAGTCATAATCACTGTCTCTTTATTTTTAAAACCTCGCTTTCGTCGAATAAGTAAGGTTCTCAGTAAGTGAGGATTCAAAAAATGCAATGATGGGCATACATCTAAAAAAATTTCAACAATTGGCTTGGACAAAGATACAATAGGCAAGCCAGCTTCAGATAATGCTTCTGCAAGCTCACTAGCCTTTGGGAAATTAAAATCAGGAAAAATAGCTTGTTTGGTTGAGATCCATTGCCCTCCTCTAGCCTTGGTGTAGAAAACTGGTAAACCAAGATCAGTGATAGACAAATATACTTTCCGGACCATTGAAGCCCATGGCTGAACCCCTGTAAAAGTGGGCCAATGCGAGAAGAATAGATTGCAAAGACCAATTTCTTGGGCAAGGACATTGATCAAGCGACCAAGAGTAGGAGCAATAACATCTTCAAGAAGACAGATATTCCACTCAGAACGTGCTTTTCCACCTCCAGCCATGTCATTGCCAAACCATATATCCCTTCTGTTTGAAGATAATTCAAAATAAGCATTAACATGGACTGGCAGACCAGTACAAATCGGCAGAGGCAGGAAGCAGAATGCTTGTCCCTCAAAGTTTTTCCTAACTTGTGAAACTCTGGAAAGAGGCTGATTTAAAATCTCATTTAGTTCCTCTGCATTTCTTATGTCAACAGAACATATGTAGGCAGCAACAGAAGCCCAAGGAATCAACTTATGTGATCTACGATCCAAAGATAAACATTTCTTCTTAGCAAGTCCACCACCAATACTTTCATTTATTACCCAAAAGTGCAATAGTTGGCCTACATGATTTTGCTCTACAATAGCAACTCTCTGACAGTACCAAGGCAAGTCTTTATCTTCAATAATAGTTAGCTTGTTCAAGAATTGATCCATATCCATTCCACTTTTGAGATGCCCATGAACAAAACTAAGCATAGAATGATGAGGATGTGGTTCCCGTACAAGGCCACTAGTTCTGTGCTTAGCAACACTATAAACTAACTCCATTGGTTGATCGGTTCCATCCTTCACAAATATGGTGATCTTTTCAACGTTTCGAAGAAAGACTAATGCTTGAGATACCACTTCAGAAAAAGAAGTGAAGAGCTTCTCAACATCCTCAGGTGTGTATTTTTCTTTTTTTATTTGGCTTCTAGAAGCAGCCAACTCATTCCTGAGAGGAAACCGAAAAAGGGTACCTGGAAACGGTTCCTGCAAATTACAACCAAAGTGCAAGAATGGAATGAACTGATCAGGAAACTGATCCAATATCCTCCTTCCCACAAATCTTATCCTGAGGCCTGGATGAGAAGGAGAAATTCCAGGTAGATAACAGGCATGAGGGTCAAACATTACAATGTTCTCTCCAGAAACAAAACTAGGGATATCAGTAAAGTGATACACACAGTTAAAGCCAAGTCCAAACCGTCCAATAGCGAAAGGCTTTTCAAGTTTGCTGTCTTGACCAATGCGTGAGATCGCATAAAGATCTTTTGAACTAAAAATAGAGTTGTTAAAACAGTAGAGTGCAGGACCCTGCCATTCAGCCATCTCAGGAGAAAGAACAGAGGAAGTTCCATACTGGCTCTTATCCAAAAGAAAAACTACTTCAGAAGCATGTGCATCCTCTGCATTTTGAACAAGTTCAAAAAGAATCCCTGGTCCATCTGCATACATTTCAACAATGTGTTTAAGCCTAGTTGTTAAAGCTTCATGCTGACCAAAAGCCTCAGCAACCCCTGACAAACTTAAGTTCATCGAATCAGAACTCTCAGCAAGCAGCAATCTACGAAGAGAACGAACTCCAAGCTTTTCTGCAAGATCATTTGAAATGTTGCCATGGACAAATTTGAATACTTCTCTATTTGTATCAAGAGTGATAGTAGATGTATCCCCATATAGACTCTCACCAGAACCGAGCAGCCATGGAGCATCATTGAATACCAGATCAGTGGAAGGAAGCAGTCTACATGAAACATCTGGCAAATATATCTGAACCTGTAAATCCTGAGAATGAACTTCCACCAAATGTTGAACCAGCAACATTATTGTTCTGAGTTCTTGGCCGTCAAGTGGAAGGCACTTTTTTCTTGAAGCGATTCGAAAGAGAATATTGGCATAATCTACTGGATTTAAAAATTCCTTGATACCAAGCTCCAAGAACAATTCTTTGAATACTGCCAGATCAACAGGTATAATGCGTATATAAGGAGATAAATGAAGATTACCATTGAGGACTACTTCATCTGCAGTTGCAAACCCATCGCCTACCCAAATCCATCTACAGCCCTCTAAAATAGCTTTAACAATATCAATCTCATCTGAACCAATCAAATTTGTCAACAAGGAATATATCTTCGGCATTGCCAGTGCCAGTTCTTGTCGAAGCATCTGATCCTTGACAATCTCATTATTTTTCCCAAGCTCAAGCAGTTGAGCAGCAATTACACTTCCACTTGGTGGAGAAGACCAACCTAAGCTGGAGGACAAGGCAGAAGAGGAACATTCTCCATCTAATATGCGGGTGCTAGCAGATACTAGCCACATATCTCCCTGCAATCTGACTACCTTTGGAGGTGCCACCATAGATGTGACAGAAGGCCATGGTAATGCTGGATGTGGTGCTGTAACAAGGACAGGGCACCAGCAAATCTTCCCAAGCTCATTCCAAAATTTTTCAAGTTCAACTTCTGAAGACACATCACGGGGCCTTAGCACTGTAGAAACTTTTGAGAATACCATATTAATCTTTCTAAGATTATCAGATGATACATTATACAACCATTTAACTGCATGGACCTCAAGATATGAAAGAAGCACTTTACCCCGCGAATGAGCCTTCACTTGATCCTGATTCATCAAGGATTCAATTTGATGAGCACTCACTAAAATAGTATCAGAAGATACAGAAGTCTTAAGCCCCAAAAGAAGCAACATATCCAGAACATTAGGTTCGCCATATGGACCAAAAGGAAAGCAGTCTGATTCTTCCAGAAGAGCAAACAATTCATCCACACGAGGATCATAAATGGATTGTGGACTCTTTAAGCTCCCATTAATTGTTACAACAAATTTAAGTGTCTTCAAAGACTCCCTAAAAGATGGATCTTCTGAACACAGCTGAGGAAGATCTTGCAGAATTAATAGCATGACTGTGTCACGAACAACAGATTGTAACTCATCAATTCTGCCTAAAACATTCCGCTTGTAAAATACTGTCTTCTTCATCCTCTCAATGCCAAAAAACCTTATTAGGATATCTTCTTCACGTTCAGAGATGCAGAGAATAAAGTCATTACCCAATAAGTAATTAGGAATGCCAACAGGTGGTAAGAATTTCTTTGAGCTCTCTAAATCAGAAAATTGCGAAGTACTACCCTGTTCACCAGTGTAAACTCGAAAAATAGGTAACTTTTTGCAGCTTTGTATGTCTGAGTTAGACAGACATCCTGAATAGTACCACTTGGGGTCTAGAAGAAATTCAGCAAGTTCATTCTTTTCTTCAATAGAAAATGTTTGAAAAAGAAGCAGCAGCTGATAATTGTTAGAAGGAAGTGATTCCAAAATTGAATTCAGAACACCAACAGCATCGCCATCATAAACATACAGTGGTAATTCCCGATGCTCAATGGCAAACTGCTTATCCAATATTTTACAACCAATCTTAGTAAGGATCTCTTTCATTGTACCCGATAACAGCTCTGCATTCAACAGCTTCGAAAACTTGGAGGCGCGATAGACATGTCCTGATGTTGATGGCAATATGGGCCATTCATTTAATAATGTCAAGCTATATGATTGATCACGCAGATACTGCCAGAAAAGTGCAAACCAATCTTTTGTCGGAAATGCAGTACCCAATCCTGGGTTCCAGGAAACTTTGTTTTTAAATTTCCAATCTACAGGGAATAACCTTGGAAATAACTCCACAAAACTCTGGCCATCAAGAAATCTAATATTTGCCTTGGAGCCACTAGCAATCTTAGACAACCTACTAAATAAATCAGGAGAAATACTCCTGTCAACTATCCTATCAGGAATTAAACTCAGCAGCTTGTATTCAAGATCATTGCAGATAAAATATGAAGATCCAACAGATGCCCCATAAATAGATCCAAATTCACCATTTGCCAAAGGGAGCAATGCCAGACCATTTGCACATTTACTAACCTCAGAATCATCTAAATCATTTATGCAGTACTCTAATAAAATCAATTTAGCAGTTCTGCTTAATGCAGACAATCTTATGCACTCCTTTAGAAAACGCCTTACTGATAAAGGATTCACAATTCGGTCATTAAAGTTCTGGTAAACATTATGCAACTTCTGCATGAGCGCATTAGGAAGATGAACAACAGGCATACCCAACAAAACAAGAGCCTCACCTAGCTCTTTACTTTTGAAGAATTTCTCATCATGAACAAAAGCTTCAGCCAGTGATATCCATCTTCCTCCACCAAATTCTGAATAAAACACAGGAGACGATTGAATAATTCTATAGATAGCCTCAATTAAAATGTTCCAAGGCTCCTCATATGAACCAGTTGGCCATAAAGAATAGAATAAACTTGTTGGTCCAACAAGGTTACGCAAACAAAGCAGTAATTCATTAAAAGCTGGAGCAACCACATCTTCCAACAAAAACTGGTTCCAATCAGAGCGAAGTTTCCCAGCCCTGTCCATGTCAGTTCCATACCATATGCTGCGCCGATTGGAGGAAACTTCAAAGAAACCATTCACTTGGAATGACAATCCAGTAGCCACTGGCAATGGAAGAGAACAAAATGCTTGTCCGTGTCTAAGAATACTATCCTGTATATCACAATTCCAAAAGAAGTTTACATCAGTTGAATTGCATGTAAAAAATTGCAACATATTAAATATATTCAATTTCAAAAATCATGCATATTGTTGTTAGAATACTTTTTAAACTGATTTCAATCAAAATTCCAAGGAACTCAGCAGCTTGTATTCAAGGTCATTGCAGATAAAATATGAAGATCCAACAAATGCCTCATAAATAGATCCAAATTCACCATTTGCCAAAGGAAGCAATGCCAGACCATTTGCACATTTACTAACCTCAGAATCATCTAAATCATTTATGCAGTACTCTAATAAAATTAATTTAGCAGTTCTTCTTAATGCAGACAATCTTATGCACTCCTTTAGAAAACGCCTTACTGATAAAGGATTCACAATTCGGTTATTAAAGTTCTGGTAAACATTGTGCAATTTCTGAAAGGGAAAAGACCAAGTTATAGATCTATGGTTTAACACATGAAAACAACATGTTAAAGTCCAGTACAAGGTTTAAAATTTGCATACAGTCTCCATTGCAGAATGATTATTTCTATAAGGAAGTAGCTGTACTCTAGAGCAATGGACTATCAATGTTATAGCAAGACCTGGAACCTTTAAATTAACACCGCCAAAAAGAGCTTTACAGGATATATAATATCGTATTTGCTCAAAAACTGGGCATAAGAATAATACCAAAAAAATACTGCTGAAAATGTTAACCTTTTCTCATACAATACAATCAGAAATAAGAAAATTACCTCGGGCAAGTCATCAGATATACATGTGGCAACGGATGCCCAAGGTAACAGATGAAGATCATATTCTTTTGCGGCATCAATTGCAAAAGCACCAATTCTACTTGATGGTGGTGCCATTGCCTGTACTATGACAAAAGAATCGTTCTTTTTTACTGAATACACCCCAGAAGATGACTCACTCAAAAAATCCAAAGAAAATGAATCTATTTGCATATCAGATACATTGGCAGAGCCAGAAAATCTGGCAAGTGCCCTGCGATGCCAAGCTATATTTTCATTCAGTGAACTGAGAGAGCATGAGTATAACTTTCTTGGTTCATCAAATTCAGATTCCCAATCATACATTTCAATAGTTACTATATTTTTAAGAAAAATAAGACAAAAAATAGATTCCTCATAGAGTTGCGAAAACATCAAAGAAATATCATCTTCCAAGTATGTCTGCCGAGAAAGCCTGCTTGTAGCTGCTGGATCTGCATTCCTTAAAGGTAAGCGAAATAAAGTTCCACGAAAAGGCCTTTTCATATCACATCCAAATGCACAAAATGGTGAAAACTGATCTTCATACAATGATATGGCTGAAGAACTAACATAATCGAGACGCTTTCCAGGATTTGCAGCTGAGATATTTGGAAGATATTCTCCTTGGGGATCAAATAAAACGACATACTTGTCACTTACAAAAGATGGCAAGTCAGTCAGATGGTACACTGAGTTAAAACCAATCCTAAATTCAGACAAATGAAAAGTATCAGAATATATTTATTTGCTAGAGTTCCAAGCCAGCAAAGGCAACAGCTACTTCGTTAGTTGTAATTCTACTAGACACCAAACGTAGCCATCAAATTGTGCATATTTTCCATACTATACTCTGAAAGACTTTTCCTCCAAGTATTGAATAAGTAAAAGAATATTAGTAGCACAAATAGTTCAGATGACAGTAGTTAAGTAGAAGCGTGAGAAACACATTTACTATACCTGTAGAGATAATAAATAGATTAATAATAATAATAATGTGAGAAGAGAGAATCTTAGTTTCATCTTCTAGATTCATAACACTTTTTAAAGGACCTAGACAGCATAGCTATCGGAATCATTAATCTACTACTAACCAATAAATTGATGGGATAGATACATCATTTCACAGCACTCAAGTTACCAATGTAAAGTCAAGCTTATAACCGTACCTGCATATATTTACAACCCGAAGTAAAGCTTAGTTCCATACCAACGCTTTTCATTGTTATTACTAGCTTAGTCCAAACAATAAAATAACAACTACTGTATACCTCTAGTCTGAACCTTTTCTTATCCATCCCAATATGCATGCATCAAACATATTAAGGAGACAGTAGAAACATAAAAGCCATAGAATCGTATTCAAGAAATTAGGACATTATATTATCCTTAATAACAGGCATTCAGTGAGGTTTAGAACTTCAAAGGACCATCTCTATCTCCACATGAAGCAATTGTTATGGTAATAATATAGTGGAAAATATTGCATGATTCATGTCACTGCCCCGTCTATCAGTACAAATAGAATGAAGAGGAAGTGGATAGATCACCCAAAGCGTCCTGTCTTCCAGGCCTGGGATTGCTTCTTGCTGCCTCCGATCCGGGAGATAGAAACGAAGTCCTCCTCGGTGAAGACGGCGTCATTGTAGGCGAGGAGCGCGGGGCCCTGCCACTGCGCGAGCTTGGGGGAGAGCAGGGAGTCGGTGCGGTGGGAGCGGCGGTCGAGGCAGAAGCAAACCTTGGTGGCGCCAGCATCGTCGGCGTTCTGGATGAGCTCCTTGAGCACGGTGGTGCCCTCGGGGTAGTTAATCAGGATCTCGCGAATGCGCCTGGTGAGGTCTACCCGCTGCCCGAAATCCTCGAGCAGCCCGAGGTCGGGAGCGGCGGAGGAACCCATCCGCCCTCGCGATCAAGTTCGACAGATGGAAGAGGACGAAGGCAGCGACATCACCCGGAGAAGAAACTCTAGGGGGATCGACGAGGAGGAGGAGGAGAGCAGTTGGTAGCGTCGTCGTCGCGGGAGGAAGCGAGGGATCGTTGGACTTTTTTCTTGGAGCACAAGGAGTAGAACATAAAAATAGAGGATTGGACGAAAATTTATGCGGAACAAGCTGCGGCCGAGGAGGCGGGGAGTCGCACAGAACTTGGCGTGCGAAGCCCAGGAAGTACGCACGCGGTCACGGTGTGTCGATGAATGGAATACTGAATTGCCTAGCGGGCTGAGCCAACCCTATCTAGCCCAAGTTGGGCTCCACCCTACGTAGCTTAACCTTTGTTGGGCCACGTCAATCATGACACTATCAGAGTTAAGGTTTTATGAGCAATAAGCCATTAATCCTCGTGTCTAAATTGAAAAGTGATGTAATATATGTGCCAGTGAGCAAGGAAATCTTCGCTAATATTGGTTTATATACCTCCTATAAATTCCCAAAGTTCTATTGATTGACTTCAATATAGATTTCATATTTAAACTGAAGCACATCCAAGAGGATCTCAAATTCTATCTTGACAATAGTTGATAGATTCTCTAAGATAATACATTTTGTGACTTACAACAAAACTATGAATGCAATATGAATCACACATTTCAATGCTTATCGATTGTGTCTTCCTAATCAACTAAAAACCTCATGTATTCAATGTCAAACACTTGAGTCTTTATATCTTCCCAATCAACTAAAAACCTCATGTATTCAATGTCAAACACTTGAGTCTTTGTACCAAAGAAAGTAATGATATTTGCTTGAATTCAAAGATGAGTTATTTTCAATTTCGAACATCTGATGCAAACGCATCCAGCAATTGATCAACTCTTACCTTAAGATATAATCTCACTTTCTTCTAAATCATGACGAGGAAGAATTGAAGCTCTAAATAAAGATTTAACACCTCTATGATCTCTTGACACAAATGCTTCATTCTAGATCGAAACGAGACATACCATGGTCACCACCATGGTCTCCACCATGATCATGGTCCGTCAATACCTCTTTGACTTGAAACTCTTGTAATTTATTCCTTACTTCTTTTCTCGTTTAAATTCAGAAATGGATTCTCTTTGTTTATGAATTTCTTCCTCCTCCAATTCTCTCTATTTCTCTCTTTTCTAACTTCGAAAAGACCTCAACTATCCCATTACGTTAAAAAAAACTCCTCCCGCAAAAAATTAGAATTCGTCGACCTAACGACCTCCACCAGTCTGTCCCACAGTCATTATGAAAAAGGTAAATCACAGAGGATCCAATGGTCTTGATACAATGATCAAGATATATGAGAATCATCTAAATCCAAGAAAGGATTTTAGACTTCCTTCGAAATTGACTCTTGTCTTATCCGCAAACTCCGTCGTGTCTTAGTAACAACGTCATCCCCACGGGGACAAAAAAAAAAACTCCTCCCACCAACATTTTCTATGTTGCTCCGATGCGTAAACGAGCAAAAATTTGTAAAATTGATCAGTCATACGTAAGGACTATAGTACTCTTTGGGTTGTAACTACAAATACCCATCTCGCAGTGAAGAAGGTTTAGCATGTCATGAATGTTATCAAATTGCGGGTGGCTTTTATCTCCAGCTACAAACTCATGGATTTCATAATCTATCTCGACGTTGCTAAATCCGAGTGTCTTCTTCACTCCGATATCCTTCATCATGTTTCTGATTTCACTGGCTCCATCCCACCACCCAAATGCAGCGTAAGTATTCGACAGAAGAACGTAATTCGAATCGCATTCTGGATCCAACTGCAGCATGTATTTTGTCACCCTCTCTGCCAATTTAACGTGGCCATACACCCTGCAAGCACCGAGAAGCGAGCAGAAGATCACTTCGTTTGGCTGGAATGGCATGCTCTCGACCACACTCATCGCTTCTTCAAGCCTCCCTGCTCGACTGAGCAAATCTACCAAACAACCATAGTGCTCCACTCTCGGCGGTAAACTGTCAATCTCCTTCAATGTCTCGTAAAATCTGAGGCCTTCGTCCACCAAACCAGCATGGCTACAGGCAGTAAGCAACCCTGTAAAACTGACTCCGTCAGGCTCGAATCCTTTCCTCTGCATCGATTCAAAATGTTCGATAGCCTCGCAGCAGCGACCATTTACCGCAAAACAGAGGATCATTGAATTCCATGAGACGAGGGTTTTGTTCGATATAGTTTCGAACACTTGGTGTGCAAAATCTGCGCAGCCGCACTTGGAGTACATGTCGACCAGGGAATTGGCCAGCCGAATATTACCTGATAAGCCATGGTTCTTGATGTAGCGATGGATCCAGAGGCCGTGATTCAAAGCTCCCAAACCCGAGCAAGCTGCAATGGCTGCGAGGATCGTCACGTAATCTGCGTCAATCCGGTCGAGCTGCATTGCTCGGAAGCAATCCAATGCCTCCTCCAGCAGGTCATTTTTTACGCATCCATCGATAACCACGGTCCAAGAAATCTTATCTTTCTTTGGGACTCTGTCAAACAACGACAACGCACTGCCGACCATGTTGTTGCGCATATACCCGGCGATCATCGTGTTGAACGAAACTGAGTTCCGCACAGGCATTCGGTCGAACACCTCTTCCGCGATGTGTAGGTTACCGCACTTGGCGTACATATCTGTGAGGGCAGTGCCGAGGACAACGAGCTCCTGAGACGCATCGTCCGCGCGGCGGCGCTTTAGGGCCTGAGCATGGATGGCGCGACCGATAGAAAGGGCGAAGGGAGAAGAGGGGAAGTCGGCGCAGGCGGAGACTAGGGAGACAAGTGTGACGTAATTAGGCTCGACGCCGGAGGAAAGCATGGCGCCGAAGGTGTGAGAAGCGTCGAGGAGGCATCCTCGGCGGGCATGGCGAGCCATGGCCGAGGTCCATGAGACCAGATCCCGAGGGTAAGAGGTATGGATAGGAGAGAGGGAGGAGGAGGAGGTGGCAGAGAGAGGTAAGCGGAGGTGAGTAGGAGGCGGAGGCAGCGGAAACGGAGTCACAGAGAGAGCAGCCATGGAGGAAGAGTTCCGCCGGTGGAGTGGCAATGGCGTCTGGCGGCAAGCGCCCTCCGCAAGGGGGAAGAGGAGGTGCATTAAAAAAACAACACTTTTCAGAGCCCCAAGTTTTGTTATTTTTTAAAACGCCCTGCTTAACATTTGCGGTCGCAAAAAAAAAAAAATCATGCCCTCTAAAATTATAAAATAAACTCTGAACTCCCGGGCGCCTCGGGCCCCATCGGAGATTGTGATAATATTATTACACGTGGAAATCATTATCAATCTAGCGATTTATATCGATCTATTTTACGATCATTATAAAAGAAATAAATCATAGAGAATTCTATGGACTTTGACATAGTGGCCAAGATACGTGTGAGTCATCTGAATTTAAAAAACTGACTTTAAATTTCTTCCGGAATCGACCTATATTTTTTTATCCATAAATACATCGTGCCTTAATCATCACACCATTCTCGTGGAGACTACTTGTGGAAACCATCGATACACACAAAAGGCGGTGCCTCTCTCGCGTGGAACCTTCGCATTAGTGTGATTGTGACTGTCTCAACAGACTTGATCGTCCCAAGAAACCAACTTCTATGCTTCTCATTGTCGATCCTTCAGTGATGATAAATAGAGATAAATCATGAGAAATTATACTCTTTAATTTGATAGTAAAAAACAATAAAAAATTTCTGAGCTCAAGTGAGAATTCTAAAACTTACCTCAAATTTCGATCCTCCGTCCATCTATAATATCATCATGCTATAGATGAAAGGTTGACCAAATGATTTATTAATTGGTTTTGTTGGTTTGGTTTTGGTTTTTTGTTTTGCCTCTTCTTAAGTTCTGAATACTTTGTTGATTGCATAATGCTTAACCCTAATTAAGGAAATGCAAGCTTTCTCAGTTGGTGATTTTGGAAGTTGTTGTCTAAATCTTTGGATTTGAATCCCAACTCCTAGAAGGACAATATCATTTTAATAGCAAGAAAAGATGATTATATACATTTTAGTATTTTTCATCGTTGATTCTTTAGTGATGATGAAGAAAAATAAATCACGGAGAATTGTGCCCTTTGATCCGATGATCAAAAATAGCGAAGGACTTTTGAGTCCAAATAAATATTCTAGATTTCACATCGAAATTCGATCTTTGCCCATCTATAACATCTGTACTGTTTTAATCATCAGACCATTCCGATCGGACGATAATACCATTTCAACAATCCTTATAACATATGGTGCATCCAACCAATCAGATTAAAAAGTCAATCTGGTTGTAAAAGCTAAAATGTACTGATTCAGATACGACTACTCTACATGGGTATAAATTTAGGTGTTTTGTATTCATTCTCTAAAATATTTTATGGCTGAGTTTGGAATTTTACTTGGGGCACTGAGTGTCTGAGACAAGTACCAAAGGTTGATCAAGAGTTTTGAGCACATAGATGCAACGATTTAGCTCATGACGTGCTATGTTTTTTAAGGAAATGTGTGATGATTTTTTTTATTTTTGCTCAATTTTATGAATTGTAAAGTTTTTGAAATCTTTTACACAATATTATGCAACAAAAAAGATATAATATATGAAGGTAATGGCTAAGACTTTTCTCATGGCCTGCCTTATCTGATATCCTATGAATGATGTTTTTTTTTTTTTTGGTATTTAATTGATCTTTCTTTTAGCAAAATTGAAAGAGCATATCCCCACTCTTCTAGGAGGTAGGATAAAAAAATTTATGATCCTTACGGAGATGGCGTGGTGACTAAAGTACGACGAAACTTGTGGATAAGATAATGATTGATTTTGGAGGAGGTTTAAAGTTATTTTCTGGATTCAGATAACCCTTACATATTTTAGCCACTACGTCAAAACTTATAAGATCCTTCATGATTTACCTTTCTCGTAATAACCGTGAGATAGGCCAATGGGGTATAAGGATAAAAAAAAAATATAGGAACTTGGATGAATATCCCTAGATTCCATTTTTCATCGTGTATTTCTTCTATTATAATAACTAGCAAAAAGTTAGTTGTAGTTTGCAAGGAGAAAGTTGATACCTCAATCTCGGGTAAGTTATTAGAAATTTTGGTTGTTTTTAACTTGACCTAGTTTCTGGATGGGATGACTTAGTATAGTATTTATGGTTCAACACTTTCAACTGACTGACTATAGATCATATTAGTCTTCAATGAGATCTGTCATCGATGAGATAGATCTTTAACGAGTCAATCTAACTTTGCAATTCGTCCATCGTACTTCGAAAGTATCTGTATGATTGGGAGATTGGGCATCATCCATTCAAAGGTCGGACTTCATTCATGCGGAGGTCGGACATCATCCTCATGGTTGAGAGGTCGGGAGATTTGGAGGGAGTTCAGTCGTAAAAAAGAATTTAAACTAATTAGAAGGGGACCGAAGTGATCCTCGACGTGACTCCTCTGACACCCAAATCAGAAGGGGAAGAAAAAAAATATAAAAGTAAAGAGTGAAAAATATAATAGATTCGAGATCCCTTTACCTTTATATATGGAGAGATAGAGTGCACCTCTTTTATAGAGAGATACCAAGGATACACATTTATAAAGGAATATTAAAAGATGCACTTTTATGGTTGTGCCCTTTCGTTTACTTACCAACTCGAATAACTACCGAGCCAATTCATATTGACTCGATCGGAAAGAACTCGAATATGATTCAAATGAGTCTTGAGTCAATTCAGTTTGACTTGGACTTCTATGCATCTTGCAATATTGAGTTGACAATTTCACTTGGCGAGGAGTATCTCTATTATATCACGAACGTGACATAGAGATGTATCTTCTTGAAGAAGATTACGGAGATGTAGTTTGACCGCCACATCTACTTGACTCTAAATCGGATGTTGCTTCTATCCATACCATGGTTCTTTTGCAAAATGCAAAACAAATGTGATTCCGGTTGATTATAATAATAATAAAAACTACACATTGCCACTTATGGTACAAATGTCGAAGAAGTGTGATATAGTTAAGTTAATTGTACTAACTAAGTTGTTTGACATCTGATTTGTTCGAGTTCATCGTGGATAGCGTATCATTCGATATTTTCGATTAGCCACTTAACATCAATTCAATTCCTTTTTGATACCCTCCCGTAGGAGGGATCGCGAGTCTTGGATTGACTAATATATTTCCTTTGATTTATCTTTTTCATATTGACTATGAGATCGATTTACGAGAGCGTAGGACGAGCAAATCATCTTTTGTATCAATTCCTTTTTGATATGTCTTATGGTTAATGCGACAACAGAGTTGCACCAATGAGAAATGATCAATCTCTGAGGCTGTAAGTTTTTTAGGGTGTTAGTCCTCCTACCGTACTAATTCTGGGTTAAGTAATATGTTCCCATAATTTATCTCTTTCGTATTGACTATAGAACCGACTGACAAAAACGTCGAATACAAACGAATCTCTTTTACATCCATTCCTTTTTTATATTAATTGTGAAAGGTTAATATAAACACGACGGGAAGTCATCACTTACAGCCAGATCCAAGATGCTTCAAGTCTAGGCATATTTATCGGTTCGTCAGTTCCGATTTCGATTCGGTTTTAATCAGTTTCGAATCCGTCAACATTGGAATCAGTTTCGATTCCAAAATTTTAACTTTGAAACCAATTCAATCCGAACTAGTTCCGAATCAATTTCGAAACGATTCCGGATTGATCCCGAAACGGTTCCAGACCATCTTCTTCGAACTTAAGCTTCCAAATTCATCTATCGCGACGGTGATTCTATTCTCTTTTTTTTCTGTCATAAAATAATCTTATAGACATCTTAACATACTAAGAGTTTCCACCTTTAAATTAGCAACGAGAACCAGATCCAAATCGGAATCAAAATTGGTGCCGAAACGATTCCGAAATCAATTGAACCGAAATTCGGTTCTATAATCGATTCATTTGAATCGATTTCGATTCCGAATTTAATGGATTAATTTTAATTCGATTTCGAATCGAACTAATCCGTTAAACACGAGGATGAGCTAATGATCTTGCCGTATATAAAATGCTGCACAGATCCTGATGAAGAGTTAGAGAGGAAACGAACCAAGTCAGAGGCAGCTAAAACATTTCCTCCAGGGTTGTTCTTGTAGCCTTGCCCCTCAAATTTCTCATCCAAAAAATTTGTAATTTATTTGCTGCATCAAAGGGAGTTGTATGTTTGGATGTAAGGAAATAATGGTCGATTCTTCTTTCTTTTTTTACCTTTGCATTGCAACCTTTCTTAGTTTTGTGTTTAATTTGCATGCTCTTTTTCCGGTACGTTGTGTTTAATTTCGAGCATGACAGGATCATGACCTTGTCATTTTTCGATTTTCTTCTTGTTGCTATTTGTTCGTGGCAAGTATCATAGGTAAAACACAACTAAAAAAAAAACTTGTCAATTTGTTAAACTAGCTTGGAACTCAGTCGAGGGAAGTTGATTGAAAGGTCAAAGTGAGTTGATTAAGGTGGGATTGAAAGTTAAAAGTCACATTTAATATGAAAATCGATTGAAGTAGATATGCTCGTCAAAGGTGGTTTTAGTTCGGTCGGGATTGATAGGGATTTGATCGAAATGGTTCGGATAAGGTGGAAATTAGGAGATAATTGGAAGGTGGATGTTTTCCAACATTATGAAAGGAAAGGAATAAATCCTCTTGGATGGCCTATTGACTAGAGCAACATAAATATTGTTACAGATGAATAGAAATCGAATCTCGATATGAGATCTAAAATTTTCATCCGAACTTAAAAATTCTCTGTCATTTCTGATAACGGAATAAGAAAAATAATTCTCTGTAATTTACCTCCCTTTATTATTATTATTAAGAAATTGATAATAAAAAATACTGGAACGCAACTTAATCACCATTTACTAAAGAAAGAAAAGGAATAATGTTCAAATGAGAGGGAGACATGAAATTGATGTGAAAGGTTGCTAAAAAACAACTGTAATTTACCAAACAACGCTCCTGAATTTTGAAATTGTCCCAAAAACGTCTCATACTTTCATATTTACCAAATAGCGCACTTAATTCTCTTTTTACCCTTCAGAAATAACGCACTTAATTTCCAAACGTAGTGCTGGAAATTCAAATCTCAGTACCACTGTGGTGCTGAGATTTGGTCTTTGAGAATTAAATCGTGATGTCTGATGGGATTTGAATTCAATATAATTCGTAAATTAATCTTGGGATTAAGTCTATTTGCAATGCACCACACGATGATAGGTCTGATCCGCTTGTCATTTGTGGTCTTTGGGATTTGGTCTCAATGTGACGTTGAAATTAAAATCTGATTATTTACGAAGATAAAATGAATCTGTATTCTTGATCTAAATATAAATAATACTAAAGTATAAAAGTATGAAATGCTTTTTAGATAATTCCAAACTTCAGAAGCACTGTTTGGTAAATCGCTTAAAAACAATCAACTTATAAAGAATAACCAATCCCACGACAAACAATCTTCACAATAACCTTCATAAGTCTAGAAACAATTTAAACTCTAAAAATTCAGAGAAAAATACTATAATAAACTCCAATACTTCATAAAGAGTGCAAAAATAAGTTTGTTTTTTTATCAAGATTACAACAGATTTGCTATTCAAGTCCACAAATCCAATCAATTTTATATAATATGCAATACTTGAAACAACGAAAGTCTCAACATTAATATTAACAAGATGAACAAGAACTCTCACGAATAGAATACGCCTTTAGCAACATTTTATATAATATATAATATGCAAGTCCACAAATCCAAGCAACTGACAATGTATTTAGAAGATGAACAAGAACTCTCACGAATAGAATACGCCTTTGAGATGGAACCAAATGGGCACAAATAAATCCGTAATTACCTACAGCCACCTATCAAGTGCTTTTAATATACATGAGAGAAGTAATATTAACTCTAATACTATTTTCTCAAAGAAACCCAAGTTTCAAGTAGCAGTCTTAACCGATTCTTTTTCATCAATTTGTTCATTTACCAAACCTGCAATTCTAGTAGCATCGTTATGCTTGTTCTCATCGACTTCTTCGGCGTCCTCTTTTACAGTCGCTAAACTGCTCGTGATAGCATTCTTAGTAGTTAAATTAGTGTCGTTCTCACTTTGATAGGTGCTATCGATATATGGTGAAGAGATAGGTGTGTCCTTTCCAGAATCAATACTCATTTCATGTTCCTCCTGACGCCTTTGTCCATTTAATCCATGGCAGTGGGGGCAGTAATATGTAATGTAGGGAAAATCCTCTTTCTTGGCTAAACCTGCGCATATTCGACCTGTAAGTTTTTTCGAAGATGGGGAAAACTACAATCATATCTGCATTTGGACAATAGAAGGTAGTACTTCAATCACTCACCATTGTGCATGTGACAGTGGGCACAAATCAGTGCATAGCACTGAGTTGGATCCTCTCCCACGAGCAAGGCTGCAATTCGAGAAAGCCAACTCCCTTCGCTGAAGACTGATCCTTTAAAGTGTTCCACGACCCTATGGTTCGGAGAGCTAATTCCTTGATCGGCAGCGGCGAATTCATTAAAGGCATCATCAATTAACTCAGATGTACCACTCCCAGAACTGGAAGCTACTGGATGGGATGGCTTCCTGTTACGTAAACCGGAAGATTGCACTAGCTCAGCATCATGACTTTTGCCTGATGTATCTGAAATTTCTTCTCCTACTTGGAGTTTTAAGCCAGAATCTGCACCAAGCTTAGATGCCAAAACAGTTGCTGCAGCTGCCTTTGCAGCAGGATCGAGATCATACCTCTGGTTTAATGTTCCTCAATCAGTAACAAATCAAAGAAGTCATACTTCTATAACGCTCAAACAAACTTTAGAATTTGTCCAGCATAGTTTGAACGCAAGGAGTGAGAGTTTGGTGAAATACAGAAAGTACAAGACAGAAGGTATTGCTGAAGTTTCAATGTAAAAGCATAACCAGAACAAGATCCAGGAAGCGATATAACAACAAGAATGAGACCTGAATAAGTTGTTGTGTACTGTAATAATTTGTTTTCTCCTTGAGCTCGTCAATTGTTTCTTTCCTCTCAGCACGAAGCCTTTCAAGGGTTTTCTGGTCCTTCTTATCGACTGTAAAGAAAGTGCAATGATGATTTTCAATGGTTAAAATTAAAATATACTATTGTTGAATGCACAGTTTGGCAACGTTTCTGTCATACAACAGAAGATCATGAAAATCAAACAAGTGTACCATCGATTGGGTTGAATCAGATATGATATCCTATGCTTCTCATACCATGAGATCAACCACCAAGTTTGGTAGTAGAACATCATTTTGAGAAAAGTCAGACAAATAAACTACAACCCGGTGCACGAAACTCCCGCCACACGGGGTACCGGAGAAGGAATCCATTGTACGCAGTCTTACCTTGCTTTTTTTGCAAGAGACTGTTTCTAGGATTTGAACCCGTGACCTCTTGGTCACAAGGCAACAACCTTACCGTTGTGCCAAGACTCCCTTCTTAGAAAATAAGAAAACCAAATTGAAGAGTGTTAAACTAGACTAATATTTAAATGTTCATGAAGCTAAGCCCAACTATCAATAACAGCCCAACCGAACTACAAAAGTAATACTACTAATGAAGCTATAAAAGATGCAACGCCAAATCAAACTGAAACTTGCACAGAAATATTGATGAAGCAGAGGATAACTATTTCGCACAAAGGAAAAAGAACCTCATAGATTAATTAAATTGAAATTTTATTGACTGAAAGATCAAAAATGTATGAAGAGATACTACTCGAATAAGAAGATGAAGAATAGATTAAGATAATGTCATGAGACCATCCCTCGTAATACAACTTAAACAAGACAAAACTTAGCAGAGGAGAAGGAAAGGTGGATTCTATTAGAGACTATGAAGAGATAAAAAGCCGCAGGAAGTTGTAGGAAGAGGAGACTAAGCTAGAAATCATAGAGGTCAAGAAAGTAGCCCTCACAATCGATGCAAATCTAGGATTAGATGCAAAACAAGCATTGAATGAAATTTGGGTGATATAGAAGGTAGTTAGAGTGGTACAAAGCAGCTTCTACATTAGGTGGACGCACCATCTTTAGGTGAGACATGCTCATAGAGGAGTGGGTTGAGAGGAACTAACTTGGATCATTAAAACCAAGATGAATATGGATTTAGGAGAACTAACTTAGGAACTTAGATAGTCTAACAAAAAGAATGAAATTGAAGATATTTTACCCTTTAAAAGCTGTTAGGAAGTCATATTTTGAGTTGAAGTCATTGTAAGCATGAGGTAACAAGAATATGAGAGGAGGAGGAGAACAAGGAGAGAGAAGAAAAGGTGGATGAGGGGAAATCGTGACCTAAAAACTCTACCATTTTTAGTATTAGGAAAGGAATAATTCTATTTTGATCGTTGTAAATGTATAATTATGTGTGTGTGCGTGTGTGCGCGCGCGCCCAAACTAACATTGTGGAACTAAACCACAAATTATACCTGATTGCTCTAATACATTTGACAAAAGCAATCAAGCCATTTTCTTAGAAATGATAATGGCTGTCAATAACCATTGTTGATAAACTAGGGTCTTCCAAAACATTGCATAGACAGTGCAACACTTTGAGTCACTTGGAAAGTAAATGTTGCATCATATTCTAATACACAAACAAAGTAGCTTGTTTATTTATTTGCCCAAATCAATTACATCATACATAGAATAAAAGGATTCAAATGTTTAGAAGCTGCAAACAGTAGGCCTATGCCTCATTAGGGGAACATGAGTTGCTGTCAAGACTATATTTGAGATCTAGTGAAATCACCTAATAAATTTGACTACCATCTCTTTTTATGGTCTAAGTGGCTAGCTAGATTTATATATTCCAAAATAAATATCACAATGATAATTTTTTTATGATAACCAGTAGGAATTAATGTGTTCTCTTTGTGCAATTAATACACTCAACTATGCGCATGACATGCAAGCAATGTGGAACAGGTCAACAAGTTTAGACAATGCAAACAAAGTTTGTTTTGTAGAATAGACTGTAAAAACAATTAAAGCAATTGAAAGATAAGATGAAGAATAGACTAATGTTAGGTGAAGAGTTTAAGATGCTTACACAATCTTGTAAGTCTCAGAAGTGAGGAATAGACAACAGTTGACAAAACAGGTATTATAAACATAGGCAACACACGAGTAGCTCTCATCTTCCAATGCAAATCTTCTGATCTTGTACTAGCTATAGCATAACTCACAGCTACAACCTGGAAAGTGGAAAGGTTCAATCAAATTTTAGTAGGTCAAACATGGTTCATGCTGACACCACCAAATGCAGACAAAGATTTAACAAGTTAAATGAGCAACATACTATGATCTATCATTGGCAAATTTGCTAAATACATTCAATTAAAGGAAGAAATTAAAATATTCAAAACATCAGACGAATTGGACTTTTGCAGCTCATTAAATACCACATACTGACTTCATTTAGTTATCTTGTGGATCAATCAATTTGGAAACCTAGATGCTGGTTTGGAAGAACTGTTTCTACTGTAAATCAGGACAGCGGCATGCTGACATGGATGAGAAACAGTACTGCTATATATGAAATTGAGAAATATATTGAGAAGAACAATAGAAGGAGCACCTTCCTACATCAAGAACCCATGCTGTAAACTATTGTGCGCAAACTATATTCTTGCTAACAAAAATGCGCAGAAGTTGAAGCAGATTTGAAATCTAAGGAAGATTGGTAAGAATATTTGGTTTTACATGGTCGAGGAGGATTTATTTAGCATGAGAAATCCAGGGAAAAGCACACTACAGGTCTGGAACTGAAGGTTAAGAAAGATCAATTTGCTAATAATAGTGAGAATTTGATGCACAAGCTACATTACGTAGAATCAAAATCTCATATTTCCTCAAAAAACGCAGTATTATTATCAACTAGTTTTCTCTTCTCAAGACGAATTCGGTATAAAGTTACAGCAAACATAGTGTTTTGCGTGGGTAAATTTTTTCCATTAATCATTGCTAGCCAAAGTTGTCGAGCGTTTTGATGTCTTATTTGTGGACGTTTACGAATTTGTTGCATCAACACTCCATTTCCACGCCCTTTAATACGCTTGATCTTCCCCCTCGGTACCCGACTCGTTGACCAGAAAAGTCGATCCACATGGAAAAAGATTCACATCTACGGATGTCAAATCAAATTCTGTTTCCGAAGGAATCACAAAGCGAAGATCAAAAAGAAATCCCACCTCGACAATCACTGAGAGGAAGATGGCATTCCTGGCGATCTTCCGTGACGACTGCGCCCTTCTCTTTAACCGAGCGTGGATCGATGCCTCCTCCTTGGAGATGTGCTCCAACTTCTTCTGGATGTCATTGTCAGCTGCAAAGATCCCTCTCAGGAGCCGGGAGACGAAGCCCCTGCGCTGCTGCCGCTTTGGAGTCAGCACGGCGTCCGGATCACCGACGGAGGAGGAAGCGGTTTCCTCCGCCATCTACGGGATCTGGTACTCGATCGAATTGGACGGAAAGGGATCGGAGAAGAGAAGAAGAGAAGGATCGAAGGGAAAGTGGGAATGGAACTGCGACGACGACGACGCCGACGCCGTTGGGTTTGCGAAGCGGCTTCTTAGTCATCAAGTAATGGAGATGCAGCCACGTAAGAGAGAGAGCAATTCGTTTGATTAGTTTTTAATTTTTATAAAATAAAAATAAATTTGACTTTTTATTTTTAAGTATTGGTATTGTTTTTTTTTAATTAATAAGTGGTATCTCCTCATTAATCCACTTGCGGTGAGCCGTTCTGTCTACGACCTCAAAGAGTCTCCAGCAGTGTCGAATGTGCCGCCAAATCAGTGAGAGGTGTGTATGCGATTAGTCTCGCACTTACACCAACCCAAATTTAGTAAGCGGAGATCCGCTCGCAACCTGCGAGCGAGTGAAAAGCGAAATTTTCTCCATAAACTAATCGGTATGGATCGAACCATCGCCAGTAATGACCCTTAAACTCTTCGGGCGATATTGGTATTATTTTTGATCAGTTGATTAAACACTTAAATATAGCCCTTATTTTTTAAAAAATATATATGTATATTAAAATAACTTTTTTTTATTTTAAAATACATTTATTTATCTTTGAATAATTTAAATGTTTCCACGAGAGGACCTAATGGTTAGCATAGTTAATGAAATTATCCAAGAAGTAAATGTCAATTTTTAAGGGTTGTAAAATTTTCTGAGACATCTACTCTCTGTTTGAACATCATCTTTTGTTCCAAAATTAAGATGACATTTGATTTGAATGTGGGATTAGAAATGGAAATAGATTTAATAGTAAACTGGAATGAAAATAAATTTAATCATTCCAATAATATTGTTTAGTCACAGTTTTGACTTGCATGTCTGTGTGCCCAATTAACTGAATAAAATGGTCATATCCATCCCTTGTATCATAGTAGGCATAACAATAAGTCAATCCTTCCTAAATGCAAAGGTATCGTTCTTTTATGCGTTGATTAGTAATCTCAAGAGTCAAAGATCCATCGTGATTTACCTTATTTACGATGGTACAAAAGTGAACTGATAGAGATCACTAAATTGATGGATTCCAATCTTTCTGCATAATAATAATGGCAATTTATCAAACAGCGCTCCTGAAGTTTGGAATTGTTCAAAAATTGCCCCATACTTTTATATTTACCAAATAGCGCACTTAATTTCCTTTTTACCCTTCAGAAATAGCGTACTTAATTTTCGAACGTGGTGTTGGGATTGCAAATTTCAGCATCACAGTGGTGATGCTGGAATTGCACTATCAATAGTGCGAGAATTTAAATCCGGCACCATAGTAATCTTGAAATTTAAATCTCGGCCATAGTGGTCTTGAGATTTTGTAAATTCCCATCAGTGGTGGTGATTTGAATTTTTAAGAGAATTAAATACATTATTTGATAAATATGAAAATATGGGTATTTTTTTGGACAATTTTAAACTTCAAAAATATTGTTTGGTAAATAGCCGTAATAATAAACACAGTTGTTTGGTAGGGGCACTCTTTGGAGAACCCAACCTTATCGGCCTTCTTCACCTTCTCGATGGAGCGCTTGAACTTCCCGTGACATGGAACGCTCATCAGACCTGGAATTAGTCAGCAGTGGCTGTAGAAACACAAGAGAATGATGTAGGCTGAACATGAAAGATGAATCTTAATATGCAAGCATGAGAAAGAGTCCAAGCTTATAGATAAATGACTCACACAAGTCCTACAATCTCAAAGATAATCGATTAAGAGTTTCGCAATGAGACTGCACCAGCATAGATTTTGGCATTAGATTCCGTTGTAAAAGATTCACAATATTGTTTAGATAAACAAAAGAAAGAGCATCTTGATTAAGAGGAATTCATAGATGATTAATTATACTTTCTGAAGATTGACGACTTTGCATATTAAGGTGAGTGCTAAAAAACTTCTCTCATTTGCATTTTCTATTAAACAATCATCGTTATTCGGTAGGTGTACCGGGGCATAGGTTTATCCCAACCATGATAAAATCAATGTACCTCATTCTTTTGAACTTGCCCTCGCGGAAAGGCCGCGATCTAAGCGGCTGTAAAATATGAATGATGTTATAACATGAAAGATGAATCTTAATATGCAAGCATGAGAAAGAGTCCAAGCCTATAGATAAATGACTCACACAAGTCCTACAATCTCAAAGATAATCGATTATGAGACTGCACCAGCATAGAATTTGGCATTAGATTCCGTTGTAAAAGATTCACAATATTGTTTAGATAAACAAAAGAAAGAGCATCATGATTAAGAGGAATTCATAGATGATTAATTATACTTTCTGAAGATTGACGACTTTGCATATTAAGGTGAGTGCTAAAAAACTTCTCTCATTTGCATTTTCTATTAAACAATCATCGTTATTTAATCTAGTGGTCGGCATAGGTTTATCCCAACCATGATAAGATCAATGTACCTCATTCTTTTGAACTTGCCTGAGTGACTAAAATCATCCTCGGATGTTAGTCGTCATAAGACAATATCTAGTGCGATAAAAAAATAAATCAAAAGTCCTTTCAATTGCTCTTGGAGCTATGGTGCAGCAACAAAACATCCAGCTTAGCTCCCAGATATCCATTGTTTGATCTATCTAGTGCTAGTAAAAAAAAAATCAAAAGTTCTTTGAATTTCTCTCGGAGCTACGGTGTAGCGGTAAGATATCCAGCTTAGCTCCCAGCCCACGGTTCGATCTCCAGCTACGTTGAATTTGTAGGATTTTCTTTCAAATGAAATGATAAACTAAGGAACCTGGAGATGCTGAAGTTATCTGCGTAAACACTTCTTGATTTACCTCTATCTTTCATGCATGAGACAGTCGTAGAGAATTCACTAATATGACGATTCTATATTTTTTTAGAAGCATAAGTTTTGTCCCTAAGATATGATACAGCAAAGCGTCCAACTTGGTTTTCATGTACTCACAGTTCGATCTCTAACTACAATAAATTTATAAGATTTTTCTCCAAATGAAATGAAAAATCAAGAAAATTAGAATTGTTAAGATTGTTCGCACGAACATTTCCTAATTTATCTTTTTTTTTTAAGGTATGGAGCAGTTGTAGGGGAGGTATTAACGCGATGATTCTATATATATTTTTTTTTAAGTATAAATTTTATCCACGTTCCAACAAATATCCACATAGGCTCTTTGCTTATCAAACAGGGGCACAACAGTTATAGTATAATTGTCTGAGATAACATTTATCTGTTACGACTTTTGTTTTCTCTTGTTCGTATTAGTCTAAAAGGCCTTAGAAACTCCTTCAACCTACATGTAAAAATACCAATGCATTGTGTACTTTTTCACCCTTTTTCTTTTCATTAAAATGATAAATATATATCTATTACGCTAGAAACTTCCTCAATTTACAGGTAGAGATATCAGTGCATCATATGCTTTTTCTCCCTTTTTCTGTCATAAGAATTGACAGGGGGAAATATATCCCAGCCACGTGACAATGACAAGGTCAAAAAAAGATAGAAATTAAACTCGAATCAAACTCAAACTCTTTTATTGCAGTGATGATCGAACTCATCCATTCAAATTACGACCGAACTCACCCATCCTAATCACGACTGAGCTCTCCCATTTAGTTACCACCAAGCTCATCAAGGCAAAAGGCACAATCTTCACTTTTCTTTTAAAAAAAAGTACGATATCCAATTTTATCTCCATAAAAATACAATCTCCGACTTAATTTCTATAAAGATGTGATATTTGATTTTATCTCTATAATGATAGATCTTTCTCTCTATAAAAAAAGCAAAGAGAAGAAAAAGAGAGATCAAGTAATCTTGGAAAAAAAAAAATTATTGTTCTTTACTCATTTTATTCTCCGCCTTCTTAATTTTCTTCCCGATTTAAATGTCGGAGAGGTTTCGTCGAAATACGCTTCGACTCTCTTCTAATCTATTTTCAAATCCTCTAGGCTCGAACTAATAGCTCGATAATCTAACTTTTAGAGAAGCTTGATCTCGCTAGTCGCATGAACGATCGACTTCCCGAAGTGCAAGGCACATTTGACCTCACAAAGCACAAGTCACACCTGACCTCTCAAAGCACAAGCCACGTTCGACCTTCCGAAACACAAGTCGCACCCGACCTTCCACAGTAACGCATGTACTCGGACAAAAAAAGCTCTACGGAAGAAAGCCACGCATCTCCTGCTGCAACTGATCTGCGAGGACAAGTTAATTTCTGAGAAACAGAGCCAATCCAAGAAGCTAGGGCTCCGATGCGAGGAAAAAGATGGATCGATACATCGGCGTGCGAGTGGCCGGCAGCGATGCGGTGGAAGAAGTCTGCGAGAAGGAGGAGGAGAAAACAGGCAGCGAGGGGGAATGGAGGTCTTTCCCGGTGGCTTTACATTCTTCTTCTGGGGGAATCTGCCTTCTGCGCCGCGTACGACCGCGGCGAGGCCGGTCGCCGGGCTCCGTCGATGCCGGATGCCTAGTCGCCAACTTTCAGACCTTCCGACTTCTCTTTGGTTTTTGAGAACCGAACCGGCCGCGGAGACCTTGACCCAAGAATTTCAGTAAATTTTTCAATAAGCACCTCAGAGTTGATAATTTATGAAATTCAGTGTATTAGTTTCATTTAAATAAATTAATGCGCAGCTAAAACCCATAGAACCCTAATGCTCCTCTCCCTCCGGAACTCGATCCCCCAACGGCCTCTCCGATGATTCCTCCGTCGCCAAGTCGGAATCTTTGATCCTCTTGATGCGCCATTTGCACCGATTTGGATCATTCCTTCGGTGCCCTAACGTCCTGTCTCTCGCCTCAGCCTTCTGCTCCTCCTCCTCCTCCTCCGCCGCCGCCGCCGCCGCTGCTGTTGAAATTGATGACTCGTTCCCTATTGTAGAGAACGACGCCTGTACTTCTTATAATTACTCTGTCCGGAGCTACTCTGGGTTGGCATCTCATCTCGTCTTGAGAACGCTGGGATCTCTGTGGGGGAAACCCAACATAGCTCTTGATTACTTCAATCGTGTCGAGGCTCTCGGATTTCACCACGACCGCTCGACCTACTCGGCTATTGTAAGAATCTTAGCCAACTCTTGCCGATACGAGCAGTTGGTGACTGTTTTTGGAAAATTGATATCTTCGGGTAGGGAGAATACTGTCGAGGTGTTGGCGCTATTGGATGCCATTGCACCGACGTTAAACGACTCGCCCTCGTTAAATTGTCTAGTCGATTCAATGATAATATCCTACACTTCTTATAGGACAACTGTAGAAGCCGTGGACGTGTTCTTCCAGCTGATTTCATTAGGTTTTGCTTCATCCCCATGGTGCTGCTCGATATTGATCCAGTCTATTGCTGAAGATGGTAACTTGATGTTGATGATGGAAGTTTACAACCGCTTGAGGGACTTAGGGATTAGTTTGAATTCTAGTTTATTTTTGGTGGTGATCAAGGCTCTGTCTCAGGCGGGAAAGGTTGATGAAACACTTCAAATACTCGGCGAAATGCAGGAATCTGGATTAAAGCCTTCTCCTCAAGTTTACTCGGCTATCATAAATGGCTTGTGCACTTGTGGAAGATATGAAGCTGGTTATGCAATTCTTGAAGAAACCTCAAGAAATGGTGTAGATGTGTATGTTTTAAGTTATAACAGGGTGATTGGTTGCTTGTCTAAAGATGGAAGACTACATGAAGCTGAAGATCTTTTGAAGAAGATGATAGGAAGAGGTGTACACCCAGATGCACACAGTTACAGAATTCTTATTCGGGGTTATTGTGAAACGGGGAATCCAATAAGAGCTCTGAATTTTTATGAGGAAATGTATTCTAAGGGCCTCAAACCAGATGCCAGCATTGCAAGCTTCATCCTTCTTTGCTACAGCAAATTGGGTATGGATTCTGAAGCATTGGTGTTCTTCGAGAGGGTGAAGGCCTCTGGGCTTTATGTGGATGCAGTTCTTTATGATATTGTTTTAATTGCTCAATGCAGACTGGGGAGAATGATGGATGCAGCAGAGACGTTCCAAGAAATTAAGAATAAGGGCTTCACTCCCGACAAGATCCACTATACAAATTTATTAAATGGCTATTGTCGCAAGGGAGAAATGTATAATGCTCAGAAGGTATTTGCTGACATGGTGAAGAATGATGTTGAGCCTGATCTTTTAACTTACAATGCGCTTGCTGGTGGATTTTGTAGGAATGGATTTGTCAATGAGGCATTTAAACTCTTAGATTATATGTTAAATAGAGGCTTCGAACCGAATGCTCTCACCTATAGTGTGGCTATTGATGGTCTATGCAGAGCTGGGAAGCTGAAGGAGGCAGAAATGCTCTTTGAGATATTGGAACAAAAGAAAATTTCGCAGTGCACTATTCTTTTTAGTGCTATGATTTGTGGGTATCTGGAATCTGCTTGCACGAAAAAAGCTTATGCGCTTTTTGTTAGACTTCATGAGCAAGGGATCATTGTCGATGATATTGCTCGCTCAAGGCTTATAAATGAACTGTGTCAGGAAGGGGACATTGAAAGAGCTTCCTCTGTCTTCAGGTTGATCCAAGAGATGCAGATTGTGCCTAATGAGGTTTGTTATAATAATCTGATTGCAGCTTATTGTCAACTGGGAGATATATGCAATGCTCGGCTTTTGTTTGATGATTTTGTAAACCGAGGCTTTTCGCCCGATGTTATTTTGTATACATCAATGATAAGTGGATGCTGCAAGACCAACTGCTTTCAAGAGGCATACGAGTTGTTCTATCGAATGCTAGAGAATGATATCAAACCTGATGTTATTGCATATACAGCAATCTTGGACTGTCATTTGAAGGAAAATTTGCACAAAGCAAGGTTAGGCCACAATAAGGAGAAACAGAAAAGCAAAGCCTGGGAAATATTCTGTAAATTGGCGAATAATATGAAGGTTATGCAAGTCGAGCCGGATACTGTCTGCTACACTGTATTGATTAATTGGCATTGCAAGATGGATTATCTCGAAGATGCTCATAAACTAATCGACGAGATGTTTGGAAATGGGCTTGCACCTGATGTTTATGCATATAATGCTCTAATCTCCGGATATTGCGACCGAGGAGATATGGAAACAGCTAAAGACCTGGTAGAGGAAATGCGAAGTAGAAAAATCCAGCTTTCGGAGCTTACCTTCTCAATCTTGGCTGAGAAGCTCAAGATCTAGCAGACCTAGTGTACCAATTCGATTAGTTCTTTTGGAGTAGCACTCTTGTCGATTAATTCGATGGTGGGAATGAAGACTTTCTCATCCTGTTTCATGCACCCAACTCACATTGAATTGCTGTGGCAAAGATTGGCTAAACACCATACATCACTCTGAAATTTCGTGGGCAATGGAATCGGTGCTGGTTTTCGGACTCCTGGTTATCTTATTTGTGCCCTAACTCCATCATTTTCAGCCAAATCAATCTCCAGATCATCAGAGCACATGTATCATCAGGGTATGTGCATGGAACACACCCAAAATACTGTTAGTTGCAGGTAGAAATGGTGATTTATTTGGTCTACATTATTTGAAATTCCTCAAACTGCAATTATCATTCATTGTTTGTAGATTTTATCAACATTAGTTTGTAAAAATCATTCTAGTTTTCTGGTTGAAGAGTTGAAGAATTGGGAACTGCAGTGCAGCTTCTGGTCAAGATGGAATTAGTAATCCTCAATTATATAGAGAGCAAACCATGGACACCTTGAGAAATTGGGTTAAGTTTGCTTGAAAGTTATTTGTACTGTGAATTTAAAAGATGGATGTTCTTTGAGAAAAATGATTAATTTAAGACTTTTGTCTGATTCGGTTTAGGGTTGGATCACGTTGTGCTAGATTTGGCTTCGTCTCTTTTGATTGCTATGATAAATTTATCTCTTTTCATATTATTGTGGGATCGATATTGAAGAATAACATTGGAGTCATCTTTTGCATCAACTTATATCGAGACTTTATAGATTATATTTGTGTTGTTCGAATCAACTTATATTGAGACTTTATGGATTATATTTGTGTTGTTCGAATTTTAAATAGGATGAATATGTTGAAAATTAATTTATGAGTATGTATAATTTGACAGATCATTTATTTCTAAAATTAATATAGTTTGTGAATCTTTTTTATATTTATTTAGGTATATTCTCTTTATTTTATTTTAGATTAAAATATAGTTTGTAGATTCTCACAAGACCTGTGAGATGGAATGAATACAATTACTTGAAATTTTTTAGCTAAATGCACTTAACAAGTAGATATTATTTTAGTATATTGATGTTATTAATAGTTTTAATCAAAAAATATTTAATGTAAATGGATAAATTTATAGAAATATTAGAAGTTTAATAGTGTTCATTTGATTCGAAATTGACAAATTTCAAAATAAATTTATCAACTTACCTAAAAGGATGAAAAATTTTATTCCAGAAGTTATTTTTTTGTTTATTTCGGCTTTCAATTCGTCAAGAAGATAAATCTGGAAGATCTTATGGATTTTGACATGATAATCAAGACATATGAAGATCATTTGAATCTAGAAAAAGACTTTATGTCTCTTCCAAAATCGATCTATATCACTTCTATAAATATCGTCGTATTTTAACCACCACGTCATTTTCATAGGGACTTTTTTTTCGTCTATTTCATAATGAAAAGAGAATTAATTATATTTATGATCGTATCAAAGTTTAAGGCGACGTTTGATTCGAGTGTGGGAACAAGAATGAAAATGAGTTTGATAGTAGGATGGAATGAGAATGAATTTAGTCATTCCAATAATATTGTTTGATTTATAAGTTGGGAATAAAAGCGGAGACGATGTCGATGTTATTGTTGGGTCGTCGGTTGCCGTCGATCGACGGTCACTGACGATCGTCAGGGCATGGGCGATCGTCGTCGCCCGTCAATAGTCGTCGTCCACCAGCGGCGGACGACAATGATCATTTATTTGGGAATCATTCTCAAATTCATCATTTAGATCAGGTTTCGTTGATTCTCAAATATTTGAAAATCATTTTAAAATCTCAATCTCAAACTCATTAATCAAACACCATATATCATTCTCATTTCAAATCCTCCAATTAAATGCCATCAATACGATGATGGATAAATTTTTCAATTGATATTTTAGAGATTGATTTGGATCATTTTTATAATTTTATTCGATTTTGTTTGTGAAAATAAATAAATAAAAAAATATCAAATACTTTAGGCCGGAAGGCAGGGCCGGGCCCCACACACAGTCGACGCTCAAGGCTCAACTCGGCTCACTTGCCATTTTCCGTTTCATCGTCCACGTCGCTCGCTCTCTCTCTCTCTCCGCCATTTTTAAGGCCTCTGCGGGCAACCTTTGCGTTGCGCCACTGAGAGCGCTTCCCTCCGGCGATCGTTGACCGATGGAGACCGTACCCTCCGACGATGACGACGAGGAATTCACCTCCGACCACCACAGTGACCGCGGCGGCACGTACAGCCCCAGTGACGACGCCAGCGAGTTCGACTCCTTCACCGGCTGCCTCCTCACCGGCCCGTCTCCCCTCGGCCCCTCCCTTCCCCCGCATTTCCTCTTCTGGGAATCCAATCTGGAGAAGAGGCCGCCCGATTCCTCCGGTTTGTACTTTCTTCTCTGCTCTAAAATGCGCTTGTCTTCGAGATCTGTAACTGAGAGAAATTGTGCCCTCCCGGTTATTTCTTATTCAGAAGTGGAGATGATGAAGGAACGATTTGCCGAGCTTCTTCTCGGCGAAGACATGTCCGGGGGAAGCAAAGGAGTCTGCACCGCTCTCGCTATCTCAAATGCCATCACCAATCTTTCTGGTGAGATCCAATCTTCCTCCATTTGTTTTGCGTCGTTCTTGTTGCGGAAAAAGCATTTCTTTTACTAAATTTGAGTACTCAGCCACTGTGTTTGGGGAGCTCTGGAGATTGGAGCCTCTTGCGCCGAAGAAGAAGGCGATGTGGTTGCGAGAGATGGATTGGCTGTTGTCTGTGAGTGATTCCATTGTGGAGCTAGTCCCTTCCATGCAAGAGATCCCTGGTGGGGGCACCTTTGAGGTGATGGTCTCGCGTCCTCGAGCTGACCTCCACATGAACCTCCCTGCGCTCGAGAAGCTTGACGCCATGCTGATTGGGATGCTGGATGAGTTCACGGACACTGAATTCTGGTATGTGGATGAGGGGATTTCAGTTGCTGATGCGGAAGAGGATGGGAGTGGCTCCTACCCATCTTCTTCCTTCGGCAGGCCGTCATTGCGACAGGAAGATCAATGGTGGTTACCTTGCCCCAAGGTCCCGCAAGAAGGCTTGTCCGAGGATGCAAGGAAGAGGTTGCAGCAATGCAGGGACTGTGTCAGTCAGATACATAAGGCAGCCATGGCCATTAATAGTGGGGTGCTTGCGGAGATGGAGATCCCTGATGTCTATATTGAGAACTTTCCTAAGGTATAGATTATGATGATTTACTTTATTGTTTGATCTATCTACTCTACATTGAATTCAAGGCAATATTGGATCGACCAGTTGAGTTTTGTAAATTTTGGATGTGGCTAGCAGTATATTTCTCACGGCTTCAAGGCTCAACAATGTTCAGGATCTTCCAAGACTTATTCATTATAATTATAAGATTCCTTGAAGTGTGGCTGTAGAAATAAGATGTCTGTTCATCAATACCAGTCGAACACGATTGTTGTCTTCAGCAACTCAGTTCATACAAAACTTTTTTAGTTTATGCATTTGGTTAATCTTTCCTTTTTCTGCTTTATCTGTTGTCCTCGGCTTTTGAGAAAAAACAATAATGAGACACTACGATAACCTTTTCTATTCTATGGATCATCTTTGAGGTAAGTTCACTTATAGGGTATTGGTTAAAAAGACTAACGATATGAAAATGAGTTCTATTAAATGTTATTGATCAACTTGATAAGCTAAGGACTGTGTGTATAGAGTGGTTGCAGATCTAATTGCAAATGTAGTACCATGGGTTTCACAAGTTGATCTGTGTCTGCATGACAATTACTTTCGCATGGAAGTTTGTGGGATCTGAATAGATGTCATTTAGTTACCTAATCATGTCCAAGGAAAAATGAGGTGTAGGATTTGAGAGAACAGAAAAGGATAATCCTGCATTTGTGATTTTTTGAGAACAAGAGAGTTATTTTCCCCAAGATTGATAAGTGTAAAAGGTGGTTGCTCATATAGAAATGTCATCCTATGAAATGTGAATCATGCAATAGATCGATTCTGATTAGGCAAATGTGGTGTGATAAGGAGAGTAGGCAAATGAGAATATGAGGTGTTGAATAATAATAGCACCTTACTCCTCATAAAATACTCAAATAGGATGCTTGAAATTAACTCTGAATAAGAGAGGGGAACATGACTCGTGGAGCCATGGTGCTCTCTTTTAACAAGTCGCATTTGGATTAAAGACAATATTTATGTCATAACCTTTGCCTATGTATGATGAAAAATTTAAAGTGGAAAATATGTTTCACACGAAAAGTTTTATCCATAATGTTAAATAATACTACTTTCTCCTAACTTGCAAAAAGAAATCACTGTGAAGAGCAGCAAGTTTCAATCTCTGAAATAATATCTCAAACATGTTATATTGAGTATGAAACTAGATATCATCATAGAGTTAGGTTATTAGAGTCGAGTGAACTAGAACCACCATAACTGTTATAATACCTAGTTGGAAACAGAAAAATGATGACAGGAATCAAAGAGAGGCTTGGTTGGGAAGCTGTAACATTTGTTTGCTGGAATAGCATACGAAGTTAAGTTGTTCTAGCAGAATCTGAATGACATTGCACAAATGGTTAATTGTTTGGCTTTCTTTTTCCTTTTTGCACTTGGCATATACTCTGAAAATGAATTTCTCCATGCCCATAAGAACCTAACTTTCTGTGATAGTTAAGTTGTCTGGTAGGGCTGAACCTAGTAGGAGCATTGAGCCATTTAGTTAAGAGTTATGGGTACAAAAGTTCTATTTGGTTGCTAGCATATACTTGTTCCTTGAAACTTGATAGATAGAAGAGCGATGAATGTGAAAACTGGAAATAAAACAAGAGACCTATAAAATTTCAACATTATTTTAAAGTAGCGGAATATCTTTTTGTTTTCCTGTCTATTAAAGGTTATAGGTTAAGTCAGCATAATGCCTACTTGCTTGGGTCCAAACACAAATTCCACAATTGTAGTGGCCTGTGCCTTCTTTACTTTGGTAGGGAAGAAAGTTTATGTTAAAGAATAATATGATATCTTCTGAATTCTAGTGCATGGTCTATCTGGTTTAATGATAATATGAAGTGGGGAAAATGATTTCTTAGAGTTACTACATATCAATTTGTCTGCTGTCATACTTCTGGCCAATATATAATGTAAATATTGGCCTGCCACCACACAGTTGCTTAGGCGCTGGATGTTCATATCAGCTGACATAATATGGACATTTGTGATTGATTTTACTTCACCATGTTATCCTTTGCTCATATCTGGAGTATGAGCATTAATCCTTTCAGTACATGCTATCTTTTAAATTTTCTGAGGATATGGTAATTTTGGCGTTGTATTCCAGTGTTAAACAGCTATGTACTATTGCTATTCATGTGCATTGTAATCATAAAAGGTTAATCTTTTTAAATGTTGTGCGCTTCCTGCAGAATGGAAAAGCATGCTTGGGTGAGATAATATACCACCATATAACAGCTGAACAATTTACAGCTGATAGCCTCCTGGATTGTTTGGACCTTTCATCTGAACATCATACTTTAGAAATTGCAAATAGGATTGAGGCAGCAACTCATTTATGGAGGATGAGAAGTCATAGTAGGCATTCAGAAGTGAAGACAAAGAAATCTTGGCGGGGGAAAGTGAAAGATCTTGTTGCTGACACTGATAGAAGTCAATTTCTAGCAGAGCGAGCAGAGTGTCTTCTGCAAAGCTTGAGGCTCCGGTGTCCCGGACTTCCTCAGACAGTTCTTGATATGAACAAAATTCAGTACAATAAGGTATTTATTTATGAAGCAACTGCAAATAGTAATACAAGGTTTCTTTAACTGTTCCTAGTTGATCGGATACTATTTAAATAGTTAAGACCCTACCCTAAGATTGAAATCTCCTTTGCAGGATGTAGGGCACTCTGTCCTTGAGAGTTATTCCAGAGTCATGGAGAGCTTGGCATTTAACATCATGGCAAGAATTGATGATTTGATCTTTGTGGATGATGCGACCAAAAAATGCTCAACTGCCGAAGCAGCTTCTATATTTAACCAGGGAGGATCAGGACTGCCAGTTCATAAAAAGTTCTTGCCCAGTCCCTTCTCAATTCAAAGAACACCTCGCACCTCACCATTTGCAACACCTACATATCGTCCAACCTCAGTAAGTGGAAGCCCTGGAAGGTTGCAAGCTTCACCATGCAAGAGAAATATATTACATCAACCAGAGGCCAAGTTGGAGAAGGTCAACTCTGGTGATCTTGAAAAGGTTTGGTCATTCACTGGCGAGGTGAGTGCCAGGAAAGATGCAGGAGATGCCCCTGAAAGGGACTGACTTGAAACAACGTTTACAAGTGCAAAGCATACAGAAAGGAACATGACTGTTATTCATCCAGTTGCTGCTTTTCGCTGTACAGATGCACACTTTCAGATATCAGGTTTGTTTCTTCTAGAATTAGCTGCAAGATTGAATCTTTATTTGTGTTTTGACCTATTATTAGTGCAGTTTTATGGTTATTTCAAAGAAAATTATATCGTCAAGAGCTTTTGGTACAACTTATTGCTGATCTTAGTCGACATCTTTTGGGCCTAGTCTATAGCTCAACGTTGTATGTTAGAAACATATGTAATTACTTGTTTGTCTAAGTTTCATATAACCTTGTGCCCTGCTACCATATCTAAGCCTTTCCTTTTGAATATCGAAGAATTCGAGTTGCGGCCCTTATGCTGACTAGAGATTTCTGTAGGCCGACGCCGGGGATTGTTCATGACGATCAAGAATGCTGGCTCTTTAATTGGCAACAATTGACAATTTCAAATTTTGTAGTTTTGTTAAGGCAGTAGTTTTATGTAATGCTTAGTTTATCCTAATGGTGCACAATTGGGTTTCTATAAATCTCTTTTAAGAAACTATGAACTGTGTTCTTTTGAGACTTGTACTGCAGAGCAAGGGCAAAAGTAAAGTTGTTGAATATTCCAGTAGTCGGAGAACTGATTGTAGGGAAGAAGGTTGTCGTTGATGGGAGAGCTTCTCTTGAATTCAAATCGAGTTTTCGAGACCTAAGTTTATTCCAAGTCATTTGATTGTTTGGACGATTTAAATTGTATCAGCTTTTAGTATTGATTCACTTAGACTCGATGTTACCATGCAATCTGTATGGATTAATAATCCTATGTTATGGCCAAGGTGAAGGGTTCATATCGACATTCAATCAGTGTACAATATCGACATTCAATCATGTGATGAAAGAACATACCAATGGTCCCTTCGAAACAGTCCGTTGATTAGAATAGAATATATACTGTTACAGATAAGGGTCAATTTTAGATAAGGGTCAATTTTCGATATGAAATTTAAAATTTTCATCCGGATTCAAAAATCCTTCGTTGTTCTGATTGACGGGTCAAGGGATATAGCTCCTTCATAATTTATCTTCTTTCATCATCATCATCCTCATCAATGGACCAATTATGAGAGATACTGAAGGCGAGTTTAATCGTCTTTGCTACAAAAAGAACATACCAAAAGGTCACCGTCACACCATAAGCACATAGGAATAACACTATGTTGAGTTGAGTTCGTATGAAGATATGACAGTCTACACTGATTGATTTTTTTTAATTGATACTTAGATATTCAAATCTTCATCCAATTAATTCGGAGAGAGTGTACAATATGATCCTATGAAAAAATTTTATCAACCATAAGAATAAATCGAAAAGCACTTACAATAGATAATTTAACGGTCTAATATTCTAGAATTTATTATTTCATATGAAGAAAAATCTCAGTAATTGTACCACAATTGAAAATCAAATCGAAAATACTTAAAGCCTATATTCACATTTTGTACCATAACTCATTTTGATTCATAGGATAAACACATTTTTGTGCATTGCTTTTCTAAGTATAGATGTATTGATAATGAGAGTGGATTTAAATTAGAAGAATTTAGTAACAATAACATGCATTACACCTAGAAAAATTGATTAGAACTCTTGCGTCAGTGTGTAAGAACTAGTCATGCAAGTTACATTTCATGCCAACGATCAAGGGAGAAAAAAAATTCAACTCAATAATCAAAGAAACAGAATCGAAACCCACAAATTTAATACTGTACAGTTTTTAAGAAACTAATCCTATCAATTCCAGCAGAAAATTGCGCACCAAATAGCACCTACCACAAACGAATTCACCGACCAGAACTAGACGATTCAGTGGCCAAGTTCGATCATAGAAATGCGTGATGAAAACAAAAGGCAGTCACATTTCGGCTTGCAAAAAGGATTCAATGGTTTCGTCTGAGAACTGAGAAAAAACCACTCGACGACTTTTCTTTGCGGCGATCATCCGATTCTTCCCCAACCTGTTCGGATCAGTTAACCGTAAAGGTTCGAGGACTAATATATTAGTTTAGGAACACAAGCTTTAGTCTGTTGTTTAGTAGGGAACCTCTTTAGCAATATGTTGTAGCGTCTCTAATATTTCTGAGAAGTCAGGCCGGTCATTGGGTTCTTGTTTCCAACACCTCTCGAGCAGAGCAGCGAGCTTTGGATGAGCATTCTTTGGAATGGTGGGTCTCAAGCCCTACAAAGGAACGAAAAAACATGTATCATATAGTTTCATGTTTTTCCGGAGAGACGACGACAACAACAATCAAATTTTATCCCACTCAATGAAATCAACTATATCGATCCTTCTACGTCATTAGACTTTATCCCCTACTATATCATCTATATTTAAATGAATTTTATTTTATTTTATTGTTGCTAACCAAATTTTTTTGTTCTTCCTCGTTTGATTTGTGTATTTGTCATTATTTTACATTGCCTAACTAGAACATTTATTGATCGTCTAAGTATATATCCGTACCACTTTAAATGTGCCTCTCAGAATTTTCACTCAATAAATGCAATTCTGACTTTCTCTCTAATACTCTCATTTTTTATTATGTTCATCCTCGTATGTTCACACATCTACCTTAATATACTCATCTCTGTAACTCTCATTTTCTACTCATATGCTCGAACCGTAGTTCAACATTCAGCATCATATAACATAACAGATTTAACAATCATTTTATAGAACTTTCCTTTAAATTTTAGAAATGTTTTACACCACCTTGTTTATATTCTATGTTAGACATCTCTCTCAATCTCTCCATCGTCTTACAAAAATGATCCTAAATACTTAAAGCTCTCGATTTCAGACAACCCATCATCTCCTATCTTAATTTTTGTCTCATTATGTCTAACATTGTTAAATTTAAATTTCATATATTTTGTATTTGCTTTCCTAAGTCTAAAACCTTTCACTTCTAGTGTTTCCCGCTAAAATTCTAATTTAACATTTCCTACAAACATGTATATATCATCTAACCTATCGTCATAGGTAGAGAGGCATTCGTAACAAAGTGAAGCCACAGCCAACACATTCAGATTATATGATTGCTTTAATTTAGAAGAAATGATGATGGATATATGGAACTTACTGCTTATATATAGAATTTGTTTTAGAATTATTATTCTTGCATCAGTGAAACTGGCGACATACCTTTTGAACCACTCCAACTGCAGCTTGTAGTGGTGTTAAATATTCATATGGAAGCTGGACAGAAACGAAAGATATAGATATAATAAGCTTGTTATAAGATTCGAATTGTGCAACAAAAAATAATAATAATAGTGCTGCAAAGAGCAGCAACCTTAGCTGTAAGCAGTTCCCACAAGACTATTCCAAAGCTAAAAACATCAGCTTTGTGATCATAAGGCTTGTGTTCTATGACCTGAATAGAGTCAAGAAGGGAATTTAACGGTGCATTAGAGGTAGGAAATAGGAAAGACAAAGATAATATATCATCAAGCTACAAAATGCTTTAGCAGTGATGCTTAAATTGACAAGTACTAGTCGAAACAAGATATTTTATAAAATAAAAGAAAAAATATCCTACATGACTAGCGAATGACAAAAGCAGTGGGAATTATAAGTATACACCCGCACAAATACTGGCGCACATAAAGCAAATGATGTTGATTGCTATTGATAATTCAATGATGCACAATGAATTATTTAAATCCACCTTCTGTTCAATTTCCAATAGGATGTCCATCAAATTATAGCAGTTAAAGTACTTAAGACTCCTTTATCCTCTCTATGCTCGTGTTAAACACCTAATATTCTTGATACTTTGGGCACCAAAATTCCAATGATTATGTGTAATTTGTTTTCAGGAAGAGCCATATATCCATCGGCGTACCTAATTCTCGTACCAGAGTCCAAGTAACATGGTTTTTTACTGCAAGTTGCCAATAAATTTAATTGTAATGGTCACTGTTAATCATTCCTGCCATTTCAGTTTCTTCATGAAATGTTCACAATTACATTTATTCTTCCATCTAAACCCAAAAATTGATCAATATGCTCAGATTGCAAATTAATGGGTTGGCAAATGCAATAAACTAAGTTTAACATAACCAATTTACAACATAATGGATAGGTTAGAAAATTATCCACAGCTTTATGATGGGAATCTAGTTTGTCTTTCCAAAAGGTAAATGACTAAAGGTAATATTGATCCCAAAAGCAAAAAAAACCCCAGGCCTTTATCAGCTAAGCTAAGCTAGCACTATCTAATAGGTGTATAGTAGCACATATTTAATTGCATTTGGATCTATACATTATACAATCTAATGCAAACTAGGAATTTAATTTTTAGAAGTTTTGATTTATAAAAGTTAATTTTGATAGATCCTCTTGTTTAGAAAGAAGAATAAGTAGGATCAGGAAGCTTTTAAATTGGTATTGTTTTATTACAGAGTATAGGATAATTTTCGAGGATAAAAAAAAAAAAAAAACTCCCGCCATGCAGCGTCCTAGAGAAGAGTCTATTGTAGACAGTCTTACCCTGCTTTGCAAAAGACTATTTTCATAATTCAAACTCATGACCTTTAGATCACATGACAATAACTTTACCATTGCGCCAGGGATAATTTTGATGTTTAATTCAAATGGTATCTTTCCCACTTTATAATTTTATTCGGTACTTTTAGCTATAGAAATATTTCTTCTCTAGAATATTTAGTTTATTTTCAATTGTATTCGGATTAGTGCCTTTCAAAAACCACAATCCTTCATGTTCATTATCTTGGTATAATACGATTTTCTTTTTATTTGCATTGCTATGTGAGATCATTTATTTCTGTGTTATATTTAGGGTAACATATCTATCTGTGAGTCTTGATCAACTTTCTTGTTGCATTAAATTCTCGTCTACGACTATTAACTCCCACATAGTAGCATATAACCTACGCTTAATGGAATCATCAGCGTGCTCTCTTATAGATGTGCAGGGAGATAATTTTTCACCTAGTTCACTTGCACCTAGCGACCAAAGTTTGAGCACACTGCATAATTTTTAAAATGTTCCCATACCAATAAAATATAACAAAGTACAGTGTACAATTTTGATACTGAAACGCCCTCAAATAACGATTGAAACTCACTTTTCCTAACAACTATTAGGTTTGTAATAGAAGCTAGAGAATTAAATGAGAATCAAAACAAACTTGAAACACAACATGACCAGAAACTAAGCCTCCATTATATGCAGAAAAATTATTTATTTGTGAAAATAATTTTTTGAATTTTTTTCAATAAAATGCATTATTCTTTAATATTTGGATGAAAAATATTTTTAAGTTTCGTGTAAAAAGAAAATATTTTCCTTTCTCAAAGGTCAAATTGATTGGACACTGACACGACTAAGTCTACCCGGTCAGGCCATCGATCTATTTGGTCATCTTGCCTAACCGACCTAGCTGCCAAGCCAACTGATCAATGTGGACACCAATCGGCGAGCATAACTAGCTTAGTTGACTTGGAAAAACCACTCGACTTGGTCAATCAAGTTAGTTAGACAAGTTTAATCGGCCCACTCAAATTGATCATTTTAATCGGACCAATCAACTCGATCTAACAAACCCATATTCACCATGCTTAAATGAACTAAACTAAACCAACCCACCCAACCCACCCAAATCGATAAGATCCCTTGACTCATCCAAATCAATCCGTCAGGCAGGCTCACCTTGACTAATTAGCATGTCAAACCTAATCAAATCTATCAACTTGCTCAACTTATCTTGACCCACCCAAACTAATCGACTTACCTAACCCACTTGATTAGACCACCTGACCCACCCAAACCAATTGACCCCCTTAGACCAATTAGCCTAAATAAATTGATTGGTCTACATGAACAAAGGGAAGGGTTAAGAACATAGAACATTTATTGATAGAGTAAAGCATTTATCGATAGAGTTAAGGGTTTATGAATGAATAGAAAAAAAGATTTCTACTTTTTTTTCAAAAGAATGTCATTGTCCTAGAAAAATTGCATATTACCAAAAGAAAGTTTGCGCTTAATAAAAGCTACATTACATTGAATATGATTTCTAATTACACCCAAAAAAAAGTTTTCTTAAGAATATTTTGTGAAACAAATGGAGCGTAAAAGGGAAAAAAACTGCAAAAAAATTGTCAACTTTTACCTTGAAATGAATCAGGTACATAATATTGAATTTCCTATAAATGATAAACTGCCAACTAAGTATTGCACCTTGATCATTTATCAGATCAAATAATTATGACTCATAAAGCAAGTTGCCCAAACTCATTGGCAGAAGTAAATAAGGTTCTTAATCTAATAACTGAAGAAAAAGCTTTCAAAAGTATTGGGGAAAAAAGAACTTAGCAAATCAGAAACAAATGGACTAGTAAGTAAGGTATGAGCAAAAGAAGGTAGCTAAGAAAAAAATATAGAACCGTATAGGAAAAGATAGGGGAGCAATTGAATAAAATTTTTTTTTTGCACACTTGAGTAAGAAGTGGGAATTAATGTGGGATAATACCTCAGGTGCCATCCATCGATAAGTTCCTGTTTCAGCAGTCATAACTCCGGACTCCGCTTTGACCCGTGCAACACCAAAGTCTGCAACCTTAACCACCTGCCAAATGGACTAGTAAGTAAGGTATGGGCAAAAGAAGGTAGCTAAGAAAAATCCAACAAGTCAATAGGATCAATGTTGATGTTCCACTCATTCAAAGCAAAAGAACTACAAAAAATGAGATATGTATACAGACATCAAATACAAAGAATGCCAACCAAGAGGATAACATATAACATACTAGCTTCAAGGGACATGTGCAAATATCATCTGGTTCTCACTAGAGTAAATTTATAATCCACAAATAAGCTTTAGATTAGTAAAGAAGCCTTTACCCACACTAGTGAACTAAGCAGACCTAGAACAAGATAGTAAATGCTCAATCATCGTCTATCTCAGAGAACAAAAAACATGTTGTATCAACAACAACAACCAAACCTTATCCCACTAGGTGGGGTTAGCTATATGAATCCTTCTACGTCATTGGACTATATCCCCTACTATATCATTATCTATACTTAAATAAATTTTATCTTGTTTTATTGTTGCTAACCAAGTCTTTTTTGATTCCTCGTTTGATATATATATTTGTCATTGTTTCACATCATCTAACTGGAGCATTTATTGGTCGTTTAAGTACATGTCCGTACCACCTTAAACGTGTCTCTCGGAACTTTCCTTCAATAGATGTAACTCCGATTTTCTCTCTAATGCTCTCATTTTTTATTCTGTCAATTCTCGTATGTCCACACATCCACCTTAACATCCTCATCTTTACAACTCTCATCTTTTGTTCATATGCTCGAGTCGTAGCCCAACATTCAACGTCATATAATATAGCAGGTCTAACCACCATTTTGTAGAACTTCCCTTTCAATTTTAGAGGTATTTTACGATCACATAAAACACATGATGTTTTCCTCCATTTCAACTATCCTGTTTGTATTCTATATAAAAAATATCTTTCTTAATCCCTCCATCACCTTGCAAAAATGATCTTAAATATTTAAAGCTCTCAGTTCCAGATAACTCATCATCTCCTATCTTAACACTTATCTCATTACGTCTAATATTACTAAACTTAAATTTCATATATTCTATCTTTACTCTAAATAAGAATCCATAACTTCACTTTACTTTTTCTATCAAAATTCTAGTTTAGCATTTACTCCTTTACCTCTATATCAAAAAATAAATTTCATCATTTGTCAAGGCTCTTCTATTACGCCATAATTAGTGTACTAAAAAGATCATATATGATCCTTAATGTAACTCATCTATCTAAAATGCTTCACTTAATAGTGTCATCAAGTCTAGTTTAGCATTTACCTCCTCATACATATCCTTAAAATATTAATATATTAACTCAAACACCTCTCTTTTATAGAAATGTAACATAATAACAATTAACAATCTCTAACAACAATAAATAACAAGAATATTAAAAACGCTAAGATTTAAACAATAAAATTGCAAAATATAATTAAAAATATAATTGCAAACAATATTAAAAATCCATTGGAAATGCGACACACTCCATGATAAAACCGTAGTCTCCTTTAATTTTTTTCATTACTCTTTCGAGCCCGTTCGCACTGTAGTCGCTTTCTGACGCAAGGTCACGCTGCATCCTGCAAACGCGTAAACAACGCTTTAGGCACGATACGCCTCAGTAGGCGTGAGCTGAACTGCATCGGGTTATAATTTTTTTGTTTTACCGACGCCGACACGATTAAATCGCTCGGGCGCGATTAGCGGCGACGCCGATACGCGCGCTAAGCGGCGTCGCCATCTTATATAAGGGAAAGCGCTACCGCTCCGCTTAATCGACAAAATCGCTTTTTGTTTTTATCGTCAAATAATTTTGTAATCGTCTTTAATGTCACTTGATTTTGCCCATAATTAGTGTAAAGGATAGGGACATGAGTTTCCATGTAACTCTATCTTTATTAGAAATGCTTGATTAATCTTAAAGTTTTATGATCGATTACCTCTCTATCTCATTACCTACTTAAATTACTTAAATTAAGTACACCTCTCTTTTAGAATTGATATAAATATCTCTTCCACTCTATCATAATCTTTTTCTATCATTATCATGTAGATCCTATCTCTACTTTTTACATCTTATTTGTATTAAGATGTATAGCTTCTCATTGTTATCTATAAATGGTTCTTTAACCCAAATCATTTTCAAAAACCGTAGTCTCCTTTCTTAATTTTTTTTTTCTATTACTCTTTCAGAGGAACCTCAACTTTCGCCTACTAAGAGGTCACTGTTCAAATCCCTAAAAACCTCTTATCAAGTTTTTTCCTTCTCACTTCTCTTGCTTTCTCATTCCACCACGGGTTATAATTTTTTGTTTACTCTTTAGACTCATGACTCATTAGTTTAATATTTATTTTCAATTTGATCTATCTTATTCTTATATTAGGATCATTAATATTTCTATACTTGTACTCTCCTTCTCCTTAAATATAGTTTGTTTCAATATCATTTAAATAATTTTGTAAGTCATTATATTTGTTTCTATTAATATTATATCTCTATCGAATATATTGTCCACGGTTTTCCATTTTGGGATTTAAAAACTCCGTTTACTTTACAATTTAAATTTCTCTCTTCCTAAAAATTTAAATTTCTATACTCATCACTACTTAAAAAAAACAAATTAAGTCAATTTGCTAAAGATATATTTTCACAATTCAGCGATCAAAATTAATCATCCAAAAGTATATGGAAGGGCTGATCACATATGCATTTACAGTGAGACCAATAATAGTTTGCATCTTTAATACATCTTATTAGCATAAGATGAAGAACCCTCTCTCAGATTGGCTCTTTAGTTATTCTATAAATCCAATTCTTTATATCTAATTTTCATTATAATCGTTCAAAAATCATTTTTTAGCTTCATTCACTACTTTCTTAGCCTCTTTCTTAGCTATTGTATATTTTTTCAAGTTCATTCCCTTGGATATATAATTGCTATAATCAAAGCTGAGCTTTTCCTTTCTGTTTGTGAAGATTTCATCATCCACCACCAAGATTTCTTCTGGAAGAATATACAGATTAATAGGATATTCTTGGATTATTTTAGAAAATGTGTCTATATCTGTGAGAGGATCATAATATTTCATCTAATAGATTCTACCTTCTCCTTAAATATAGTTTGTTTCCCATCCTTTAACTTCCACCATAATTTTGGAGGTCTAGTATATTTTTCTTCTATTAATATTATATTCTTGTGACGATACCTTCCCACTAACCTATGTAGGTGCAGAGTTAGATGACCTTACAATCTTTACATAACCTTCCTAACCATAAGAAAAAAAAAACATGTTGTATCACTAGTTTTAAAAAAAAAACAAATTGAAAGTCAATTTGCAAAAAGATATATTTTCACAATTCAGCGATCAAAATTAATCATCCAAAAGTATATGGAAGGGCTGATCACATATGCATACATTGAGTGAGACCAACTAATAGTTTGCATAATTACCACAAAACACCGAACAAATTAGCATAGAATGAAGAACCATAACCAGATTGGCTACAAAACTTCAAAGAGAACCAATCTAAAGAAACCAGAAGATAGATATCCTGAAATTTACTTGCCTCATTCTCATCCATCAGAAGATTGGCAGCCTTCAGGTCTCGGTGAATAATGTTATTTTGATGTAAGTAATTCATTCCCTTGGATACGTCAATTGCTACTCGGATCAAAGCTGGGAGCTTGAAAATTCCTTTCTGTTTGTGAAGATAGTCATAGACACTCCCCCCTGACATAAATTCTGGAAGAATATACAGAAATAATGAGGGAAATTTTTTAGAAAATGTGTCTATATCTTGAAAAAGAGAGGCATACATAATCAAAGGTTTGCAAGATTTTATTACCTGTAACAATACATAATTTTGGAGGTCTAGTACAAGCTCCAATAAACTGTACCACATTCTTGTGACGAACCTTCCTGGAAAACAAAGAGAAACGAACAGTATAGGTGCAGAGTTAGATAAGAAACCAAAGAAGCATAACCTCAAGGAGCTTATTAGTAAGATATTTGTGGCAATCAGCACAGCAGCAAAGTCTAAAACAATTTATGGCGGGAGATATAACACGAAGAGATGGCAAAAGGTCTTAGAGGAATATCTCATGAAAAATATAAAGGCAAACCTGATTACAAATCAAATCACAAACTGCAGCTACGGATGGTTTTAGATTGTACTGCCCCCAAACTATACCATCCAATGACTTCAATGATGCAACTTCCCAAGGCATAACTTTACAAACACAACAGATTAATCTAAGATTTTATCCATTTCTCCTAATTAACAAATTTATACAACATAATATTTTTTTTTTCAGGGAAATGAACAGAAACTCCTCAAACGTGCTGGCAAAGAGGGAGACAGAGAGGGCCAACAGAGAGAAAAGAGGGACAGAAAAAGTCAAGAATGGAAATCTAGGCAATGCATTACAAGACCAAGAAAGAACTATCATATGAATAGAACTCACTAGTAAATATTAAAAAATAATAAAAAGAAGAAAAATAAAGGAAGCAACTTTAGGAAAGAAGTGGATTCTTCAGCATGTATTTCCATAGATCTAGAAAATGCAATGAAGCATTGAAGTTTCAAGGTTATTAAATATTAACTACCCCTGATCCAACATTCTATGCAAGAATATGTATAAAACATAAGAAAATTAGCAATATATGTCAAAGCACATCCATAATGTAGTTTTGTGCACTATAGAAGAAATCATAAAACAAGCACATCGTGCAGTGGAAAAATATCCATTCAGGCAATTGGATGCAAAAAGATTAGTTCTAATTGCTTATGTACAGCTTTCACTAACCGCATGATAAATACTTCTTGGGCAAACTCTCGCTGCATATCTACGTTTACACGCTCAGGCTTTAGTACTTTAATTGCCACATCCTGGCTATGGTAGGTTCCACGGTAACTGGAAATGAGTAAATTAGTAATTGGCAGAACATAATAAACATCTCATTATTGTACTTATGTTAGTCAACTAGTTAAACTTACAGATCCCCATATGATCCAGATGCAACTTTATTTCCTAACTTGAGAAGCTGAAAATCAATTTCCCACACATCAATTCCATCTGTTGGTATCCGAACATGTTCTGGCAGAGAGTTGCATTCAGGTAGTGGACTCTGTATTTGAAGAGACCATGCATGAGACTTTGACCAAGTTTGTCTCTGAATAAGAAAAATTGAATAATCTTAAGCATCACAATGTTATAACAAGATATGAATTACAGAAACTCATCATATTTAATTAATGCATGAGTCGATATATACAGAAGGATACTGCACGAGTTACAACAAATCTAATACAATATAGAAAAGAGTAACTATTAAAACACATATTCAAACACTGCAAACCTTGATTCCAATTCCAGATGAAAATAGTGAAGGGTTGAATTAGGCCATAATAGCCAGTATAAACTTGTGTCAGAAATGACATAAACATGGATCTCAACAGTTGCATTTGCTGTAAAAATCATCACTCTGAATCACCTAGTGATTAGACAAATAGAGCTTAATGGTGGGGCCGGATAACATCTACAATACCTACCCTAACTATTTAATAGACATGGTCAAATATTATTGTTTATTTTATCACATTCGTAAGAGATCGCATTTTATCTATCCACTTCTAATCATTAATCTTCTAATATAAGCTCTTAGGCCAGAAACTAATTGGAAAAATCAAACATGATTTTTTTAGTTAAGCTAAGAAAAATTAACAGGACAAAAACAGAATCCAGTATCATTAAGTGCCTCGTTATGGCATCTCAAGGATAGCTTTGATCTATTTGTAGTTTAGATTTAAATGAAGAATACTTCAAGTTTAAACATAGTAGAGATCCTGATGAAATGTACAATTACATCTCAAATCAAGAAAAGGTTATACTGCCAAATCCAGTAGGAACTATTCAAAATCTAACTATGCTTCCAAACAATTTCAATCTATGGTTCTATTCATTAAAATTTAATATCTTGTAGTTCCATTTATGATATCAAAACATACAGTAGCATCTCTTGAAACAGCTTCCATATACCTCAATAATTTCCATTCTTTGTGAATTCCTCTTATGCATACTGCAATACATTTTGTCCTACTAATTGAACATACTAAGTACATGTTTATTCCTAAGCTAAAATCTAGAAGGGAAAGAGTACAAAAAAAAAGAAGTAGATAGAATAAACTTAATAGATGCATAAGAATAAGTCTTCAAGAAGTGATCATCTTTGGGGGTTTAAGAGAATAAATAAGCAAAAATATTAGCTATCATCATAAGCAACTATATCAGTTACGATTTATGAGTTGGTGAGAAACTAAAAGTTCATATGAATGGATTCATTGATGATCAACTGAATAAAAGGATTCTTGAGAAGAATAAAGAGAGGATGTTACCCCCATCTTGTGAATTTCCTTCTGTAGCAAATCCCTCAGTTGTTCAGTTTCCTGTATATTGAACAGTAAGCAAGTATTAGTAAAACATAAACTAACACCAACAACTACCTATTGAATACACCCATAAAAGGAACAACATTATGGTCCAGTTGTACACAACAAAGTATAACAAAAACTTAAATCGCTTCTAAATTTAAAATAAAAGAGTGCAAAATGAATGAAACTTCAAATCGATATAGTAGATTGTGAGAAGTTTCCATGGTATGAACACAAAATGAGAGTGCTGAATTGAATCCATCGGATGGGCGCAGAGTTAAGGATCACGTGGGTTCAAACCAGGATCGATTTGGACTTGATTTGACCAAGTTATGGCCGAACCAAGTTTTAAAACGAATGGGTATTTTTGAGGTTTTTTCTTTCTTTTTCTCCCATTTTCTTTCCTCGTCCCCGTCCACACGCCACATACACACGCACCAGCCTCTTCTCTTCTTCTTCTCCCTTTTCTTTCTTCTTCTTCTTCTCCTTCCTTCCCCCTTTCTTTTCTCTCTTTTCACTGTTTTTTTCCAACCACGGCCCTAGTTGCTGCCCTCTTTTCTTCTTCTTCTTCTCCAACAGCAGCTCTAATCCCTCCTCATTTCCACAATTCCAGCCATCCAATGACAGCAGCAAGGGCTGATTCCAAACCACCAAACAGTAGCTTTCCTTCTTGTCTCCTCTTAGCAACAACCACAATGGTAAATTTCTTTTTCTTCCATCCTGCAGCAGGAAGCCTCAACCTTCTTTACTGTTTTCTTTCTATTTCCAGCAACAACTAAGCAGTTGCTTTCCTTCCTCCTCTTCTCCAGCAACCCAACAGTCCCACTCTTTTATTCGTAGCTTCTCTTTCTCGATTCCACTCGAGCAACAACCGAGTATTTCGTATCAATGATATTCCTTTGTTGTTTCATCAATTAATGAAAAATCTGCGAGGTATAGATTTTATTAGATTGCAATTTCAATTGGTTGGCTAGTTTGGAAATGGGAAATAAATAAACTATTTCATTATTCGATAGTAATGAATATCGTTTAGGAAATAGGAATATTACGAGGTAGCAAGAAAAAAACTTAATCCATTGACTTCGACTCTTAGATGATGTTCAAATTTTATGTTATTATTTTTATTAGATATCCTTTTGAGTATTTGAGTTATTTTTATATGAGATCAAGTGGAGCACCGTAACTTGTCGATGCTAAAGTTTTTGCTGTGAAAAAAGGTAGATAAATTTTATCCTTTGACTCATTATAGATTTTCTTGCACATAAATAAATAGATAAATGGATTATGTATGCTTGTATAATTGTTTTTAAAAACGGGATTAAAATAATATTTAAGAATAGTGAAATTAGTTATAAATAAATAAACTAAATGGAAGGTAAATAATTGATATTAATTTCATTTTCACACGTAGCTTTCATATGAGAACTAAAATGAGAAGGGTGATTTTAAATTTTAAAATGGATATTTTGAGTTACTCTTCTGCTGATACTTATTTTTAGATTTATTTGATCTTTCATACTATTGATACTTGTAGCTCCCTGTTGTATAACTTTTACATGTAGACTATAGATGATACCTAAATAAGCTATAATTCATATTAAAAGTTAAGTTAGGTTGGTCATTCAGACTAACCGATAAGATGTGAATTTAGAATTAAACAATTACGATAAAAAAATTAAAAATAAAATAAAATAAAATACTAACAAGTGAACTTTGAGCTTAGCCGTATACCAAAGTACCTGATCGCCCACATATTGTTGTGGCGGTGTATTGTCACCTGCAGACAATGTTTTACTTGCGCGTTGGTGTTATATTATTGTATGTGACCGATGAGAGGACTTTTAGCCCATACATCAAATGACGTTATTACACTTGAAGGACACTAGTTCTGGTGATTCAATTCTTAGTTGATTTATCAAATTTCAATTATTGATGACACTTATACATGTTAATACTTGTATAATTTATGATATTTACCCATGTTGATATTATACCAATATACTTGTTAATTAAATAGTAAGGGTTGGAAATTTATCTTAATTGATCATAACAAATAGTAATAATTTGTAACTCTAAATTTTAACACAAAATACTAGTTCCGCAAAAGGTTGGAATCTGCCAACCTAGCGCCCCCCATCGGCCTGTCCCACCGTCATTGTGAGGGAGGTAAATCACGAATGACCATATGGGCCTTGATGTGGTGGTCAAGACACGTGGAAGTCATCTGAATCCAAGAAAAGACTTTAGATCTCCTCCGGATTAACATAAAATACTAGTCGATTATAGAGACATATGTATATTTATGTTAAAGAACTTTAAGTTATAATAAAAAATTGTAATATATTGTACTTCTTTGACCTCATAAATAAGATTAAATTAATGCACATCTTTTCTTATTACCTACTTAGCAATTTGTATTTACTGTCTGCTTTTCTTGACCTCCAATTTTACAGGCACAAGCGCCATTTTGATATTATAGTTGATTTCAACTTGTATATAGAATTGTTCAGAGATTCCGATATGTTAATTCTTGATTTGATTTTTATTTTGATGTATTTCTGTTTCGTTTCTTTAATCTTTCGTTTATACTGTTTTATTGTACTTGCAGTAAAAGATGCATAAATAAAAGCAACCCGGAGTACGAAGCTCCCGCCATGCAGGGTCCCGGAGAAGGATCCATTGTACGCAACCTTACCTTGCTTTTTTTACAAGAGGCTATTTCTAGGATTCGAACTCGTGACCTCTTGGTCACAAGGCAACAACCTTACTGTTGCGCCACAGCTCCCCTTCTAAAAGATGCATAAATAAATATATGAAATTTGTTGAACTTTTATTAAACAGTCACTAAGTGGGATACCTCCTCGTGAACGAGAATTACACCCCTAGAGTATGACAATGATAGTTGTTGTATGTCTTGGATTCAAAACCCATCTTAACTAAAATTGAGACTTGCTTCTATATACCTTTAAAAAAAAAATATTATTATTATTATTATTGGATTGCAAAAGCACTAGTCGTATTTTAGGGGAAAAGAGTACAAAGATCCAACTAATAAAATTTTTTTTTCCAATGATAATGAATGACTATTGATACATAGTAAAGATTTAAAAGAAAATTACAAGAGTGGCAATCAAATAATTATAAACAACTTAGTTTATGGCGACTAAATGTGAAAAGAATTATTAGGGTAAGTTAACAAAACATTGCAATAAAAGGCTACTAGAGTTACCTCATAAGGCCAACCTTCAACAACAAACACATCCAAGGAGTAACCATCATTTGTTGAGAATGCATGTGCTTCTTGAATATTAAGGCCAAGTTCACCAAGCAATGAAGTCAGCTGAAATACCAAAAATACATCAATTGACAAAAGTATATTTAAAAATGCAAGCTACATTTGTACTAGATTTCATGATTCCATCATCCTCCAATAAACTTAAAAAGGAATATCAACAAGTCCATCAAACTGCAAATAGAGAAGTGAAAAATCATTGAAATACAACAATAAAAGCACTGAATTAGGATTCCATTCGTCATATACTGCATATTACAAAGTTTAGTTTTAGAAATAGTTATTAAGGAAATTATGATTTACACTATTCCCTTCAAGCATCAAAAAAAGTGCACACTTTAACAAGAACTTTGGAAAAGGATGTCAACCCCACCCATCGCAGCTTGTACATCCTTGGGAAGTTAGTATAAACTAATTCATATTAAATAAGGCTGCCAAACATGTACAATCCTTGTGCAAAATTTAGCAAGTACTTTCAGTAAATGACGGTAACCAAAAAGAAAAAGAAAACTTGGTTCCTGTATTTCAAAAATGATGCATCCTCCAAATATATGAATGGATAAACAGAATGAGCTGACATGATACAAAACCAATTGACGGGAAAAAGCCTACTGACAACCTAAGAACTTTGGTTCAAGAGTATGAAAAGTTAATCAAACATGTATTTCTCATAAATTAATATATCAGAAGTGACAGCAACAAATAAAATATATTGGTATCTCAGAGAAGGAGCATCCTTCATATGTTCAAATTTGATGTTTAGTACCAAACTCAAAAGCTTTGGTTTGTCATTAGTTGAAAACGTGATCTCGTGCATTGGCCTGCAACCAAACAAATCTGTAGTTCAGTAGAAGGAACATAAGTTGAATGACGACAAGGACAAAAACATCTGAAGGAGTGCACATACCAAAATGTTAATTTCTAACTGCATATTGATATTACTATTAAAAATGAAACGTTTCCTTTGATAGAACACATCAAAATGAGAGGTTTATTACTGAATATTCTAGCATCTGAAAAGTTTCTATCAGGAAAAAGGATATAAGAAATCTATAGATCTAATTTATCTTATTCCAGAGACATAAATAGACTTTCCAGTTGCTATGCATGCCCTAGTTTTTCCTGATTCAAGGATCCTTCCTTTGCAAACACAATCTGGCAAGATCACCTCCTCTGAGATTCCTATCCAAGGTATCATAGATCTTAGGCTCCATTCCAAATTCTGAGATAAATATGAAAGTAATTGAAGGCTGTCTTTTTAATCTAACAAACTTCCATCAGTTACAAATCAAAGGTTTAACTTCTATATATGCATCCCACACTCTTTCTGATCAAATCTTAAAAAGAGACAGAAAACATATAGGCAATGACTTGGCATTACATCATTAGTTGTTTTTTTTTCATACCTCTGGAAGTTTTATCATGAAAAGATTTTTTTTTGTTGCTTGCTGATTCAATGAAACTAACTTAATCTATCGGCATTATATTTCTCAAGTTTTTTCTTGACTGAATCAATCAATTAGGTTATATATCCAAGTATTCCAAAACATAAAGACCAAATCAAGTATTTTTTATAAGTATGACATTTCATTTCTTGCCAAACAATGTTATCAAGAAAGAAATCATTTTGGACGCATTAGTAAGTATGATGTGATCACCATTTATATTATCTAACCATTGAGAAAAGGAGAAAGAAATCATTTTGGACGCATTAGTAAGTATGATGTGATCACCATTTATATTATCTAATCATTGAGAAAAGGATCCTGATTAATGATAAGCAATCAACAATCTCAACCATGAGAGGAAAAAAATGAAATCACTTAAAGTTTCATGAGCAGCAGTTATATGACAAAAATATGACCAACATGAAATATTACACATATAACAAAAATGGAATGCAATTGTCTTTAAATTAATGGTAAGTTTAAGATCAGATGATACATTTAGATTTGTTAAAGTCGATTGGCTAACCACTTCTCCAAAAGCTCAAGTTGTTAGAAAAGGGACCAATTATATATATTTATATCCTTAATACTGCCCCTATGGGCATACTTCACGTGATTGACCCAAACCCATAGATAACATATTTCTTTTTGACATAGGCAGGCATTGAACTCTGATTTCCTGATTTGACATGATGCTACAGTTTGTTGGTCAATCACTTCTCCTAAAAGCAAGAGTTGTTAGGAAAGGGACTAATGTTACAATTATATCCTTAATAGAAACTAATTGATTACACTTCAAAATGAACATTAAAATCATATGAATACAACAAGGGGCATTACAGAAAAATGTTATTAAAAAACAAGTACATCAGGGTTTCTGTCTATAGAGAAGTTGAATACAATGCAACTGGCATCACAGTGATTTTAAAGCCTATTGAAATGTTGAAGAGAAGTATAATTGTCAACTGTCATATATATCCTAAAGAACTTTTAGCATGTCTGTTTTGTGTATTTTACAGAAAAAATGGAATCATGAGATAGAATTAGCAAAATTACAGGACTCGCACAAAACCTGGGCAAGTGTGCAGAGTTTGCATCACCATCACCATCTTGAACATCTTGCCTGCTGGCTTCAAGAACAAGAGCCCCGAGATTAGGAGAAGAACCAAAGGCAGGAGGAGGATGAATGCTGAGGGACATGAGTGTGAAAAATCATTATTAGCAAACCATTTGGAACAAGAAAGAGACAAATACAGCATATCCAATAAAAATTAGAAGACGAGTTAACTTGCATAGGGAAAATTCCATCTGCTGGAAAGCTTTCAAAATAAAGAAATATACCTATGCTTGAAGTAATTGGAAGTTGATTGCCCTTCTCCTATAATCTGTGCAGTAGGATCAGAACTATTAGCTTGGTTTCTATCAGGATGAGAAGAAATCTAGAAAAGAATTCAATCAATCTAAACAAATGAATTGACTAAGAACAAACAAACAAAAACGAATACTCAACAACATAGAACATATGAAGAGATCTGTCACAAAGTAGAAGCTTGGAAAAGCAATGTACATTTACAAGAAATCAAAATTCATTAAGTTCATTGAGCAATCGAGATTAAAAATTCTTTCATCTTAATACATAATTTTATGTAATATTGTTAAAGCCGTGTGACAGAGTTCTGCATTAACATGGTAAAAGTAACTTCATAATACCAAAGTGAATCATATTTCCTAATGATGCATTTGAGTCATGCACAAAACAACTGCACAATTTTTCTGTCAAAAGTTGTTTAATCGACACAGTTAAAAATCTTTGGCTCCACATGATTGTCATTTCTTTGGTAACCAAATTACAAAAACATAACCACAAGCAAAACTACAAAGATTTTTTAACGAAAATAATTTGTAATTTCATTCAGATATCAGTGATAAATAATTTTGACATTTAAAATAATTTCTTTAAAGATATTTGATGGTCATGCATGAAGGCCATAAAAGCATGCTTCAAAATTTGGAACCATGTTAGGTATCCAGAAGATGGTAAAGTCAAATCTTCAAATAAATAGTTCCCTTCAAAACTCATCAAGGTGACACTGACACCTATGACAACTAAATATAAAAAATGTAAAACGTGGCAGTAAGAAACTGTTTGTTAAAATTCCCAAAAAGAATTACAGTACAGTGAAATAGTCACCAATCTGCAACAAGTTTTTTACTGATCCTAAATTTAACGAAGTTATCCCATGCCATTACGTCAACAATTTCAAATGCAGAATGAGGCTTAATGACTAATTGACCAAAAAAAAACTATTATATCCAGCATCACGTTGCTCAAACTGCATAGGAAGGATATCCATTTACTTCAACTCTTCTCACATGCATAGGAAGTAAATTTATCTTTGATAGGTAGGATCAAAGAAAGGGATATTTCTGATGTCTGGAATGGACCGCCAATGACTATTCCTCCAATAAATATTAAAAGTGAAATCTGACATAAAGAGTTTGATGTTGAATTGTTTACCTGGACCAACCGGACGGCAAAGACAGGCCTATTTGCAGGTTCCTCAGCCAGTTCGAGCAACTTTTTATGAGTCAAGACATCTTCTGCTCTCTCCGCGTTGACATCCAAGGCATAACTAAGACGAGGGAAAGAAAAAACTATAGGATCAGGGTAGATTCAATGGCAAAATGCTTTACCGAAACCAACTAAGTGCAGTAATAGCTTCCACTCGTAGAAATTTGCATTTGTAGATCTGCGCCAACAATAGTCAACAACAAAAGCTACCAAAATTCAGTCATTAACCCGAATTCGAAGGATTGAATTCTCGAACAGCCAGAAAAAGCATTTCTATAAGTAACTCTACTGCCTCACGAAGGGACAGAGTCAAGAAATAAAAAACATTCATAAGAAAGCGCATCGTGAACAATCTTCCAGAACCCAAATCCGCCAAAAAGCCGGATCAAAATATCAAGTAGTTAATGGTATCGGAACCCAAGAAGAGGAGTGAGAAACGGATCTACCGTGCAGGAAGACGATTGAAGTGGTTCCACAACCCGTCCTCGAAGGACGGCGACTGCACCTCCGGTAACCCGGCCTCCCTCAGGCGGCGGAGGACCTCGTTATACACATCCAACTTATGGCTCTGTTGCTGCTGCTGCTGCAGCTTCTGCCGAGTGTGCACGGGAGACGAATCCGCCGCCGCCCAACTCCCGCAGCTCTCCGTCGCGTCCTCCATCGCCATTCAACAATCCAAACCCCCAAACGACGGCCGGAAAACCCACGAACGCAGAAGTCTAAAAAGAAATCTTCTCCCAACTACCTGGTTTCAGGCGATCGACGGGAGGAGGTCCCGATCGGCCATGATCCACGTGAGACGAAGCGACAGCAACCGTGAAAGGATTGGCTTTAAACAAAAGTAACGGAAGCGGAGAACAGAGCGAGAGAGATGCGAATCTTATATACGGGGCCAGGGTAGAGGTTTGGGTTATGGCCGTCTTGTAATTAGCAAAAAAACAAGGGTTCAATAGTTAAACCGCAACTCTCATCCTTATTCAATTAAACCCTTTCATTACCATTAATTTGTTTCCAAACTTTTCGTATAGAAAAAATGCGCCGATTTTTAACTTCCTACGAAAATTTGTACGCGAAAGAAAAATCGCACTGGTCAATAGTGAAAGTTACAGGCGCTATTTAGTAGATTCCTTTTTACAAATAGAACCTGGTTTTTAAATCAATTGCTAATTATTAAAATTTTTCAGGGATCAAGAGTAATGCTTATCCATTTTATTGGACTAAAAAAGAAGTGTGAGAAATGAGTCAGCGTCATCTCACCTTCCTATCTCCTCTGGGGAATGTTTTCGTTTTCGCCCTAGGATGTTTACTATTTTAAATTTTCAGATAGCTTTTCCTCAAATAATATTGATCAGGAATTTATAATTTTATAAAATTTTAGGACATATATTTTAATTAATATTTCCAAAATTCAATACATTATTTAACTTAATTTGACTTATTTTTATTTTGTTTTTTTTTTTAAGAAAGATAAGAAAGCCAGCTATTTAATTAATCGTACAGTGGTGACATAATTAGATTAGGCAATAGGATTAAAACAAAATAAACAAGAATCTAATTAATGGATAGGCAAGCGATTAATTAGCAGAATTCATCGTGATAAAATTAAAGTGATTAGGCGGCAATTAAAATGGCGATTGTGTGTTTAAGAAATTTAAGCCTTCGTGTTAGTTGTTGGATTGGATATGCCATGCATTATTCTCGTGCATGAGGTGGTCTAAGAAACATAGACAACGGCAATTGAATATAATAATTTGCATCAGCTAATTTGAAGATGTATATAATAATCTATTGATGACAGTCGACTAAGATTTTGATATTTTGAACGACGTAGATATTCGAGTAAGTACATTAATGAAGAATACACAGTTTATGTCATCGAGCGACCGGATCGCGACCAACATCCGAATCTAACCGATCACGATCATAATTGGACGCGATGTCGCAACTGTACTTGTCATACACTATAAAGAGAAATAAAAAATATACAATACTCATCTCGTGCGTGACTACAGTTTGACATAGTCAAAATTCGACTAAATCATGATTGAAATTTGGCCGCGATCTGCTGGAGTTCAGGCGATGGGTATAATATTATGGACAGAGATCGACGATGAAGAAATCGATGATCACACAGTTACACACGAAATAGTGCGCATGTAATATTAGATTGTAAGTGTTAAATTCTAACCGAGTCAAAATTTATTTTATTTAAATTTATTAAATAATCAAGATGTTGGAATAATTATTCATCACTAATTTCTTGGAACGTGATTTATTTAAAATGTTATCTAATTTTTAATTTAAATTTATTTATTTATTTGAAATTATTTATATTTGTAAAAATCTTTAGTTAATTAATGAGTTTGATATTATAAATTTATTTGTGCATTTTAATAGTTTATTTGTCTGTAAATAAATTTTATAAGAGTCCACTAATTTATAATTTTTATTCATAAATATTGATATTACCATAATCTAGCTAAGTGTATAAGGTGAGGAGTTAAGAAGATGATTTAAATGGATTAAAGGCTAAGTTGAGGGAGGTCAGTTCGGAAAATAAGTCGAGAGACGAGTTATGGGAGGTCAGTTCGGAAAATAAGTTGAGAGCTAAATTGAGAGAGATTAGTTCGGAGAATAAATCGAAGGTCGAGCTGCATGCATGTGGAAGGTCAACTCGTAAAATAAGTTGAGAGATGAGCTAAAAGATGTCAGCTTGGAAAATAAGTGGAGAGCTGAGCTGAGGTAGGTCAGCTCGGGGGAATAAGTCGAGGGTCGGGCTGAGGTACGTGATCAACTCAAGTTGAGAGACGAATTGGGTGAGGTCAGCTCAGGAAGTAGATTGAAGACAGAGCTTAAAAGGAATAGCTCGGAAAGCAAAGTGAACAATATATCAAAAAGAAGACAACTCAAAAGGCAGGTCGCTTGATGGGTTAAGAGTTACTTAGGAAATATGTTCAATTATTGAGCTTCGCGAGGAAAATAATAAGAAAAAGGAACAATATATCAGCTACTATAGGGCATCTTTAAGAAGAAGGAGGTGTTTAGGTAGTTTGGTTTGTAGAAAATTTTTCATTTTCTATTTTCATTTTCTGAGAAAATGAGAAAATAATATTTGGTTGACATTTTCTATTTCCATTTTCTGAGAGAGAATTTTTTAGAAAATTAGAAAAAAAACTGTTTTATGTTTTTCAGAAAATAGAAAATGAGAAGGCTGCCCCAAACAACCCCTTAGTTTGTTAAAAGATGGAAACCCTACGAAATATTCTTTTATCAGTTTGTTACAACGAAAATATATACCCATCATCCTTTAGGATAATTGTCTGAGACTCTTTAGAAGTCTCATAAGAGAATCATTCTCTAACGACTTGAGATTCTTCAGGAGTCCCGTGAGGAAATCATTCTCTAATGATATAAAAAACAGTCTCGCTTGGGTCCACGGGACCTTTCTGAGTGGACAGTCATCTCTCAATTAATTACGCAACAACGAGCCCTAAGACTAGAGGGGAATAAAAGGCGGAAGCACACGAAGGAAAAGGGAATTTGATCTGCATTCTACATACACATAATGTTCTCTACTACACTGATCTTCTTCACTATAACTGTTCGTTTTCTCTTCTTCATACAAGTTCTAATTTAAACATCGAAGGATTTTCGTAGAGTAGGTCGGCAATGGTCTAACGTGTGTTAACTTTTACAGAAATGGAGCAAGAAAATTTTTATTGCTATGCTCAAAGAGAATTCATCCTCGACAATCCAATTTCGAAGAGAAAAATTCGACCGCATCAAATATTAATAAAACACTTTATAAGAAGGATGTATTTTTTTTAATTAATATCAGATATTTAAATTTTCTATCCGATTACTGTAGATGCGACCCATCTCGATCGTCCGCCGACAACGCAAAGTGGGCGGGCGTTTTTGGTTTGGTTTTGAAAGGGAAGCAACTGAACTGCCCCGGTCCTCGAGTCGTGACGTGGTCGGACGCGTACACGTTTTCCTTCTGTCATGCGAATTACGGAGAGTCTCGGGTCGGTTGGGAAAGGTGGCTCTTGGAGGTCCCGAAGGGCCGCCGACAAGTACTGCGCCGGCGCACGTGCCTAGGAATTTTGCGGGCGGCGCGGCGGGCGGGCGGCGCATGCTCATGCTCGTGCTCGCCTCGACAATTCAAACGTGTAAGGATAGCTTAAAATAACGAAGGAGACTGGGCCTATCAGTGGAAAATGGCAGTTCGAGTCTGACGTGGATGAGATAATGATATCACGTGGCAACATGTCACTGGATCAACGCAACTCTTTATGACTTGGCCAACACGGCTCTTTGTCTGTCTAATCAGAGAAGAACAAAAAAAAGATTGAAAAAATCGGCTTCTAATTGAGTTCAATATGAATCGCAATCAAAACGAGGGCATTTAGCTAGTGGTCCAAGAGTATAGTTGTCAAATTAGGTTTGATTTATGGAATTGATCTGTCTAATCAAATACTTTAAATGGATTGAAGTGAAATTTTATCAATTTGTCATTTTAATAGATCTAAATGGATTCATCCGTATATATTACGGATCTAGATGGATCGATTTTATGATGGACTCGGATTGGTGTACAGGATTGAAAAATATCAAAAAAATATGGAACTTGTGAAAATAAAATTATATAAATTTTTTAATAAAATATTCTAATCCGAATAAGACAAGTTTTTTATAATCGCAATTTTCTTCTATTACACACACATCGGCAAAGTACATGAGAAGTTAAAGAAAATCTCCATGGGAACGACGTGGTGGCTAAAGTACGACAGAGATTGCGGATACGACAAAAGTCGAATTCGGAGGAAGTCTAAAGTCTTTTTTAGATTCAAATGACCTCTATGTGTCTTGACCATCACATCAATATCCTTAGGGTCCTCTGTGATTTATCTTCCTTATAATGGTCATGGAACAGGCCGATGGGATCGTTAGGTTAACGGATTCCAACCTTTTGCGGAGAAGAAGTTAAAGAAAAGAATATATTTTTAATGTAAGTATTCCAATACTTCTTTTTCTTATATATTATAATAAAATTATATTATTTTATCATTACTATTTCAATTAATATAAAAAATGATGCCATATAAAAAACAAACGATTATCAAGATTTGAATTTATATATTATCAAGATTTAAATATTTTGAATTATTGAAAGAATCAAAAGTTAGCATCGGTACTCAATCTTGTCGGCCAATAATTAAATCTTAATTATAAAATTTTAATTATTTCAAATGTTTTGTTTTCTTATCATGGTATCTCATCTATATTGTCGATCATCACTTCCAACCCTCAATATCTCAATAATTTTAGAGACTTTTTAAATATTTTTTGTGACTTGTGGATTGATCCGATCCATTTTGAATTGGATTGAGTTAAAGATTTGTCGACCCTTTGGGATGAAGGTCGATTTGTCCCTCTTCACTGAATGGTAAATTTATGATAAATTGATTTGCTCTATCATAGATTGATATGTTTGACAACTCTATCCAAGAGATACAATCGTCGTTTTTAAAAGATATGACAGTTATAATACTCCAACTAAGATAATTAATTTCACATCGGTCGTAACAAATGATTATTCTCTTTTACATAAGATAATCTTTATAAATTTCTCGAAGAGATAGATCATTATTAAAATGTTAAATTATAAGAAGAGAAAAATTAGCCGAGACTCTTTTTCTCTATATCATTTTTTTCATTTTTGACATTAGAGCGTCAAGACATGCTTTGATCTCTTTTATTTATTTTTTTCGTGGTCCGGAATTGAAAATCTCCATTCAAATTTTTATAACTATTTGGATGCCCAACAGCTTGCTCTATCAAAGTCCATCCAGTAAACTTCTAGGATGTCTATATAATTTTTTAAACATCTATGGTTCAAGCTCTAATTATGATACATATATAGAAATTTTCTCCAAATGAAGTATCGGGTCTAATAAAACTGAGTTGTTAGGCCACTATAAGCGCTTCTCGATTTATCTTGATAATCAGTGAAAATTTTTCATGAGGTCAGATCGACTACTCCCAAAATTAATCGGGCTAAAAATCTGGATATTTGGTGCTAATAAAACAAAAAAAAAAATCCAATTGTTGGTTCAATCGACCCAAGTCACGATTGACCAGATTCGAGTTGGACTCGAATAGTATTTTGATGTTTGACAATATTTTGGAGAGATTGTTGGTGCAATTGACCAGATTCGAGTTTGACTCGAGTGGTATTTTGATGTTTGACGATTGTTTGATTATATGATTGACACGAGATTGATCATATGATTGAAAGTCCAAGCTTGAGTCTTGATAATTGAAAATTTTAATATAGGTTGGCAAGGAAAATCCAAGTGGAACACTTGGCAAGGGAAAGTCCAAGCATGAGTCTTGACAAGGAAAAGTTCAAACTTAAGTCTTGGCAAATGGAAAGCCAACATGGGTTGGTAAGGAAAGTCTAAGTGAGACATTTGCCAAAGGGAAAGTCCAAGCATGAGTCTTGGCAAGGGAAAGTCTAAGCTTGAGTCTTGGCAAACGGAAAGTCCAAGGGGTGATATTGGCAGCGTAAAGTCCAAGGATGGAGTCTTAGCATCATAAGTCCAATGGTTAACGGCATAAAGTCCAAGTGGGAGTCTTGACAGCGTAAGCCCAATGTACCTTGACGGTATAGACCAACTTAGCATGACAATAGCCGATGGAAGCACCTGAAAGCTAACGTATGGATGAACAAGTCATGGATGACTTGGAGGGATCCAATAGGCGTGAGACTGACGGAGGTAGCTAGAAGGCTTAGGTCTAGACTAAGGGTGGTTTAGCAAGTATGAGGGCATTATACTTGGAGTTAAACCTCATGTTTGAGGTTAACAGTTGACTGAGGCTTTGACACTTGGCAGCTGAGTCAACTTACGTGATCGGGATTATGGTCGATCGAATGCTGCTCGGACTCGTGTTCGATGCGATGAAATAACACTCGGCGATCGCCAACATTAGCGCGATTAGCGCCATGAATGATCATGATGGTCGGGGTTGTGGGAGCAGAATGTTCGGTAGTCGACTGGTTAGTCGACTGTTGGATTATGATAGTCAACTGTCAGTGTAATCATTGGCTTGGATGCCGACGTGGATTAAGTCGTTGTCTCACAATGGTACTGTTGGCAGTCGACTAGGGTCTTATGGCAGTCGACTGCCAAGCGCAGAATCAGTCCGATGCAGGCATAAAAGGAGCAGCTCGTGGAGGTTTTTACTATGGTTCTTTGAGGGGGTTTCTTGAGGCGATTTGAAGACAAATTGTTGGTGCATTTCAGGATCCTTCAAGCTCATTCAAGCAACCACATCAACAAACATTCAAAGTCCTAGTTTGTAAAGTTTTCTTTACATTTCATTTGTTTACTTGTTGTATTTTTGTATTAATTGTGTAATCGTTTGCAAGAGGTTTCTCCGCTTTCGATTTGTTGTCGAGAAGGAGTTTTATCAGTGGTGTTGTCATCACTCGAGCTCGTTGAGCTCAATCCGTGGAGTAGGAACCTTGAGGTTCCGAACCACGTTATATCTTTGCGTAGTGTGCTTGTATTTGTATGTGTATTGTATTTTTTGTTTTCCGCTGCATACTAATATAATTGTAGCAAGCGGACTATCAAATTTTATCCATCAATATAATGAAACGTTATTCACCCCTCTCTAGCGACGACCAATTCTCCAACACCAATAAAATTGATTGATACAATTCGACCTAACTCTTCTGATTTCGGAATTGATCCTAATCATTTAAAATGATTTTGACTTTAAGTTTAAAATGATTTTAATGTTTAACTAAAATGATAAAAAGCTTTTTATGTATGATATTTTTAATCAAATTAAATTAAAAAAATTGTTATTATAACTGCATTGAAATAGGACATTTAAAAATATGATGAGATATTTTGTTGATTGTCGAACCCTTTAAAATCAAGGTGTTTTATTATTATTTTTTTTTCTTTTTTAAGAAAATAGAATTAAAAATAATTAAGTGACAAATGTTAAAATATCATATCCTAAGAAAAAGATCATTGGTCGGGAGACGTTGGAGAAAAAAAAAGGCCAAATTTCTGAAACAATTAAGAATTAATTTAATTACGTACCCTCATGCAGCAGTAGAATACCAGGGATAAAGTCAACGTTGACCGACATTCAAAGACTGAGTTGGACCTCAATCCGATCTTTAAAAACCAATTCAACTAAAAAAAGAATGTGATAATTAATTTTCAATACGTTTGACTAATCAGCTAATCCGGTGATATCTCGTGGAGACAAATTAATATATAATTAAAAATAATAATGCACAGAATCTAATCGATTAATTAATTAAAAATAATCTATCCATCGAACACCATATTAATTAATAGGTTTAGGTGTACCAAACAAATCGAATGGATAAGATTGCATTGGAAAAGTAGTGGACCATGCCAGCTAGTTAGTTTAGCCAAATACTTAAGTCAATTTGATTAATTAAGCTAATTATATTGAATATATTCATTGTACCACAAAAGGTGATCAATCATCACTCCGCTATCATCGTGAGAGATATAAATAAATAGAGATATTTTTGCGCCTAATCGAGTATTAACAGAGCATAAAGACAAATGTTTTCGAAATATTTTATAATCCTCAGAGATCGACTTTTATTCATTATAGTAAGTATTGATTATACTCGTTGGGGGCAAAAGATGATACACTCATCACAGATGTTCCTCATCGTCAGTCCTACATATAATTAGATGAATAAAAATAAATTACGAAGGATATTTTTATTTAATCAATAATTAGCACGGTGGGAGAATAGATATCCCGAAAATTAAAGTTTTACAATTTCTGAAGATTGATTCTTGTTTATTATAACAATTTTACTGTCCGTGTTAGTGATTTAATTCTCTTGTGGTTACACTCATGACACTGCACCAGTAGTGACAGATAGGTTTACCATCAATTACTAAATTGTCATCAATTATTTTAATTATATGTGATTTTGGATATAGCTCAAATTTGAACGAAAATCAATTTGTCAATAAATCATAAAAGCATATAGCTCATGGCCAGCTTATATATATACTTTAGAGACCTAAAATTTAGAAATCTAAAAATTAAGGATCAAAATATTTGGTCTCTAAAAAGTTTTCTGATGAATTTAAAAATCGAAAATCGATCTTCGTGTTTAACTCGAATAAAAGTTTGGGAAAAGAAATTTCGTTAAATGGACAAATATTTAATTTTCTCGTGCCTAATTAATATATTTATGTATAATATTTTTGTTATAAATATAAAACTGATTTGACTTTCCCATGGAAGGATGATATTAATTAACCCATGAGCTTGCCGGAGTTGGATTCAATGAATCTGGACGCAAATTTAAACAAGCTCCCTGCGGATCGCAATTCTGAGTAACATTCATTTATGATCATGCATTAGAAACACTAACTCCGAGATTTGTTAAAAATTAATTTAGAGTAATATAAGATTAATTATGTGGAAATTACTAAACAAATAATTAATTATAGAATAAAAATAAAACAAATATAGTTCCTAGTTCCTACTTAGTTTAAGAATAAAGTAAAATATGGTCAAGTATTAATTAGCCACTTCTAATTAAAATGGATAACTATGAATCCATGACGATTACTAAAATTAGTAAGTCATTAATCATTAAATCAATTTAATGACTAGCCTTTACAATAATAAAACACTCAAAGGTGGGATCGTAAAAAAGTCTCCGGTACCCAATCTTGTGATATTCAAATTTATTTGATAAGATAATTACGATAAATTATGCAGAGCCTAAAATAAAATAATTTTTTGAAATAGTCGTTCAAGAATAGTTTAATTTCTTTTTAATGAGTTTGAGATTTATTTGTTTAGGTGTTGTTGAGCTTTCGATTGATTTTTTTTATTGTTAGAAATTTTTACATTTTAAAATTTATTTAGTTGATGATTGAGTTTTGGTAATACAAGTTTGTTTATTTATTTTTGAAATTTTATTTATTGATTGATCATGTTGATAAGAGTTTATTGATGAACATAATTCATAAATTATATTTATGAATAATTTATAATTTTTATTCATGAACATTAACAATTAATAATTTAAATATAAATATGTCCAAATTTATTCAATTTAATTTAATGAGTTACTAAGGCTATTCATTTAATTGACCTTGAACATAAACAAATTATTATCAAGCTAAACATTAAACTTGTTTAAGAACGTTTAATTCATTTATAGTCCTAGTCAATGGAATAAATTAGAGAAGTAAAATTTAAATTACACTAATAATAAATATTCTAAAATTTAACCTCTAGATACGACATGATATAAGCCGTTAAAAGTGAAATGAAGATAACCTCATGGAATATACAAGGCTTTAATAAGGCCTCAAACAAAAGAGGTCGGGTGAAAGTACTCTTCCGAATGAAGAGGTTGTCAGGCACAAGCAATTAAATGTGTGCTAGACATTTTGGGCACTATCGAACAGAATAGCAAGAGACACTTATGAGCCGGAACTGAATACTACTGATATGGGATGAAAGACTGTGCATTGCATTGTGAGATGTTAGGTCACAAGCACATTGATAGCAGTAATCTTTGTGTATGGGAAACTTACGATGCTTATCAGGAAGTTGCTATGGGAAGGATTGCACCAGATTGCTACTGATATGAGGAGCCCATGGATTGTCTTAGGGGATTTCAACTCTCTTTTATTGATGAATGCATTATGGATCAAATGGATACATCACAAATACCCGAGGACAGCATATGTGTGGAGTTGGAAGGTGGTTGATTCATACTCGCCACTGATCAAGAGATTACTGTGCATATGAGACCTGATCTTGGAAGCAAAGAGGACAACAGAAGAGGTAAGACGACGACTGGAGGGTTGGTTTGTGTGGGAAGGAGGGATGGCTAGGATGTATGACTTCTTCAGACTAAGCAACGCTAGATTACTTGCTGGATGTAGCTGCAGCTTCGGCTCCCTACTAGGGGCAAATTGGAGTACTTGGAGAGCATAAAATGTACTTTTTGCGATTAGACATTTGAGACACAAGAACATCTATATTTTGTGTGCCTCCAGCTTGAAGAGCTATGGTCGAGGATAAGATAATGAATACATATGAGACAGAAGATGTCCACATATAAGTGAGCTATGCACATCTTCGAAAGACACTACCGAGAGAATAAGACATTGACAAAGACTCATCATTTGGCATTGTCGACAGTCGTTGATTATGTGTGGAGGGATAAGAATTGAATCTGTTTTAAAAATAAAATAAATAAACTGAACTCTAAATTTTCTCGATAAGAGAATAAGAGAAAAAAAAATATTTATAGAATTAATCGAGTGCTCGAACACTTAAATTATTAAAAGAAATTAATGGCTATTTTTTTTTATGAATTTAATTATAGAGTTACAAGATGTCAAGAGTAATTCCATTCCGTTATCATTCTCAGGTTTTCAATTCACTTCTTTCGGTGCTTTTCGTAGCGTTAGCGATCTTGTGTTTCATTGATAGTTAGAGTGGTTCAACGTGCAATTGTATTATAGAAAAATTAGGCTACGTTTGGTTTAAGCCTTTTTTTTCTTCTCGTTTTCCACTTGTTTTCATTTTTCGGAAAATAATTTTTCTATATTTTTCAGAAAACACTCTCATTTTTTAGAAAACGAAAATATCGTATTTTCCCAAAAAAAAAATAAAACTAAAAACTATTTCATTTTCTACATATCAAATACACCATGCATCTAGCCATAATGCCTCTCGTCGACTAAATGCTCCAATTGGCTTTAATCATGCTTAGTCGATCGATCGATCGATTGAGATTTTAATTATTTCCTTAATTTTCATGGAAATCAATAATCTTATTATGGATTTTGCAGTGCACGGAATGGAAAGATTTGTTTCTAAGGTACAGTGCAGCGGTAAAGTGGAGCGACATCTCATAGATTAATACAGTTCAATCATCTATTGGGATATATAAATTTAATTTTGAATTTTAGAAAAATTTGAACAGACAATTTTGAACTAGGTGCAAATCGAAAATTTACCTTTTCAAATGGAATACATCTTCGATGTCGAACCTATCTTATTGGGACAGTACGACCGCATCGTCAGACTTAATTGTCGAATCGCGAATACTTCTTAATTTGATTATTCTAGTAGTCGATGAAATATATCTCATCTAAAAATTACTTAGCACAGATATATACAGTCCGATAAATTATCTTTTAAATTAATTAGGTTGAATATCTAAGTATTATGCTGATAATATTTTTTTTTAGGAGGTGGGGACCACCGGACCAAGGTGCCGGTGGGTGTGCGATCAAACTTTTATTTTATTCCAGAATCAATAATAATAATAATATTTTAACAGGTGATTTCTTGGAGAAATATAACTTATTCAAAATAATGGAGAGGAGAAGGGAAGAAAATAATAATAATATTACTTCATCTTCTTGCAATAAAGATGGGCATCTTAAAAAATTAACGAGTAAGTATTTCATTAAATACACATTATAATTATATAGTCACATATCAAGTTGTTACCAAGAAAAGTCAATGTAAACAAATATAAGAAGAAAAAAAAAATTATCTCGTTCCACTTTAATCCCAACCACGAATTGTGACGTTGACCTTGAAAGAGTATTTATTTTCAAAAGGAAAAAAAAAGGTCAAACTTTTGTTATTAATGTTTAATGCCATAGGTGGTGCTAGATATATATTATATTAAAATTCAAATGTTTCATAATTGATAAAATATATATTATATTTTGAAAGTTGATTTTTAAGCGTATATGAATTGCACTTTAAATTTATTTGATAGACGAATTATTATGGAAGATAATTTAATTTGAGAGTTAGTAAAAAAAAATCTAGATATTTCATTGATGTGATAAATTAAAAATGCTGTGCTAATATGAAAATTCCATGGACAGTTTGCGATTGAGTCCATTAGTCATGTGGGCCGACCCAGATTTAAGGCCCGCATAGTAAGGTGGCGGCCTTAAGACGAGCAACCTCGCTTGCCATGGCCGACGCTGGAAGAGCGAGGACAGGGACGCCGGGGACAGGGAAGACGACGACTTGCTCGCTCCTTGCAGAAGCCACTAACCTCCGCCACATAAACGTCGGCGAGCTCGTCCGGGCGAAGGATCTCCGCGACTGCTGGGACGAGGTGTTCGAGCGCCACATCATCAACGAGGATCTGGTCTGTCTCTCCGTAGCCCTAAACTTAGCATTAATCGTCGATATTGTCCTTCGTTCGTGATCATTCGGTAACTAAAGTTGCAATTTTCTCTAGTATCTCATAGGAGAGTGCTTGATCGAGTCTTTCCTAGTTGTGAATTGAAGATTAGAAACAAACTGACTGTTAAAGATACGATGAGATTGTCAAATTTGATGACGGAAGTCGTTTTTGACAGAGTCAAAAGGGGGCAATTGTGTGGAAAATATTAGAATATGGAAGACGGCTCTTTTCCTATTGTTATCACTATTTTTGCACATTGATCTTGTGTGAGCGTCAACAATAATGTAAACTCTCACTGGCTTCCACTATCTGGTACTTGGTCTTCTTGTTCTTCGTTCCATTTGCTTAACCTTATATTGTATTGATGCGGACATAATACCTCTTGCCATGAAGTCCATGAAATGGGTCATCTTCACCCATGTCCAGGCGAGGCATGTCTCAGCTGACATGTATCTCGGCATATACAAGCATGTCTCGACAGACATGTGTCTCGGTAGGAGCATCTTCATTCATGTTTCGATAGAAGCATCTTCACTTATGCCTCGGCGATACGCGATGCAGCCAATACGCTTGTCATAGCCGACACATGCGAGTCACATGTCAGGACCATTGAGACAGGAATGACACGTGGCAGATAGACATTCCCGCACACCTCCGGTGAGGGATGCATCCACCGTATTAATAGAGTTCTGTCTCTCATCAACTACACAAGCTATATTAATTCAGCCTCATACGCCTGCCACATTTAATGAGATAGTCTCCTATCATTCCTTGACACGTCAGACCACCATATTGAAGAGCCCACACCCCCGTACAAATCCGTGGGAGTTTGTGTCGGTTTTTCAGCTTATATAAAGATAATCAGAGGAAGTCTACAGGTGCATTTTTTACTCCTCTCTTTGTGCTTTCATCTTTCTTTGGACGATCCTAACTTGAGCGTCGAAGGGACATCATCGAGATCCCTCTCGGTGTTCCCTTCTAATTCGCGCTTACTTCTTAGATTCTCCCTTGTCCCTGTGGTAATCTTTTCTAACAGATGTTTTCAACTGACGAGCTAGCCTGAAGACCAATGGGAGCATGCGTCTTCGCTTTGTCGAAGCCTCTTCATTCTGTCTGAATCATCCTACATCTGAATCAATAGTTTTCATATGGATCAATCTCCATTCGAATCAACAGTCCATCCGAATCAATCTTTATCCGTATCAGTAGTCTTCATCCGAATCAACATTCATTCGAATTAGATAAGTTCTACTGCGAAACTCTTCTTGGTGTCTAGCCCCAACATGTATTATTTGCATTATACGCTGGTACAATTGGTGTTCTCACTTCTCAGAAGAAAAAGGAAGTGAAAAGAGAAGTCACTCAAACTTCTCCAGATCAAGTCTATGTATCATGGATTTCTGTGCTGTGGTGCTCAGTAGTTTTTCCAATTTTGTACATTTAACACTTTTTGCTGGAGAAAACTGTAGCCCATCTTCTCTCGTTTCATGCTAATAACATTTAGAATTTAATCAAGTTTCTAATGGATATATGTTCCATAAATATGGGAAATGGGCAAAAGCTAAAAAGAGGTGCAGATGATGAATCTAAAGTAGAAACAAGAAACGAAAAGAAAGAAACTAGAGGCACTATGATCTCGTAGAGTTTTAGTGCCCAGTATCAAAGGTTTCACTTTGATCTCAATAAGCAAACAGCAAAATTGCCAAGCACAAAGATTTGAGCAAGCACTAGCAATTGTTGATTAAGTGTCGAATGATATCCACTACTTGTGATTAATAATTGATCTTACGTGCATGATTAGTCACAATCATATTATGCCAACATAATCTATTCCACAAACTATTATCTGTTTAATCATGTCTGCATGGAACAATGGTCATTTCTCGATGTGTTAACTCATAGAAATTCACTCTTTTCAAAACTTGGCATTTCCTAACTTCTTAATTGTTTTGGTCCAAGTTAAATACCTGTTCATTATCTGAGCAATTTTTAAGATAGTTTTAATTTGCATATCCATCTCAAGAAGCCGAAAAGGGGACAGCTACAAATATATTTCTAATTTTTTATGGTAATTTTTTTTTTCCCTGAAAAAAGGTTTCTCGAACCTTTCAGATTTCATAAACCTTTGACCTTCATTTTTTGCTCAATCCATGGGTTATTTTGAGCGTGTAGAAGTTTTTATGCAATGCTTCCAAAATATCCTATTATTAGTTTACAAGATCATTTTCAGATATATCACCTTTTTGGTTTAACAATAAAGCCTCTTACTGCCATAGTCAATAACTGTTTTAAATTATGGCAATGAATCATCATGAACTTGTTTTCTTCCGAGAAAATTGAACTGTTGCCACAGCCTGAATTAGCACACCATTGGATTGGAGTTTAAGAGGTGAATCATCAAAAGAATTAGGGCAGAAGATGATTTTCATAGAATTAATTGCAACAATGCACAGTTGCGATGATCTATTGTCTTCTATGTTTGATATTTATCTTGCTCCATGATGGAGCAACTGTCCAGTACGTCCCTTGCAGACCACTTTCCTAAGCTTCATTTGAATGTTCAAATTGCCCCTAGGGCAACGGCGCTTCGGTAAGAGCTGAGAAAGTTACTGTGGCAACCATAGTTCGATTCCCGCTAACCACAGTTTGCGGAGGGGATTTCGTCATTTTACACTCGCTCGCGAGTTGCGGAGGCGGGTCTCCGTTTTCCAGTTGGATCGGAGTGGAGGTGCAGACCCAATTAGCGTACACACCTCTCACGGCGATTTAACGGTGCGTCATCCTGATTTACCCTTGTGGGCCGGTGGAGATTCTTCGAAGGCCGTGGGACCGGACCGGTTCACCAAGTGGATTAGTCGGGCGAAGCCCGGATATCTCTTGTTAATCAAAAAAAATTTTTTGAATGTTCAAATCAGTTAGTCTCATGGTGCATTTAATTTGCCGACTGTATGTTTGCAGGTGTGATGATATCGAGGATAAGATGGTTGTTGCGGCTGAGACATCGAGATGTGGAATCTCTTTATAGCAAGGATGATTCAGCGTTTGCTGATTTGGTTGGATTGCTGACTTATCTCGGATAAAGATGATTGACTTGTCTTGGATGGACGAGAGGAAAACTTGAGAAGAAAACACAGTTAAGGTGCAGAGAGGAATCTCGATCATGCCTCTTCAATGTTCAAATCAATGATCGTGAAAAAGAAGAATGCGACTTGGATCTCCTCTAGTTACTTTTATATATGCACGTTAATTTCTATGGAGTTATACGGAAGGTGTGGGAGGCGTGGACTTTTTAAGGTGACGGTTTGTCATATTTAGGAATGATAGGGGTCATTATCTCAATAAATGTGACTGACGCATAGGGGCTTAATCAATACCTCCCGCGTGGTTGATAGGAGACAATGCTCTATTAATGCGGCGAACGTGTCTCCTCGACGTAGAGATGGGGAGATGTCTGCTTGTCTCGTGGTATACTTACCATGTGTCTTTTTTGATATTTTGACTTTAATGACTAAGACATGTTAGTTAGGATCAGCATGTCAGTCGACACTTATTTGCCGGAACACGTAAAGATATAAGTCTGTCGATATATGAGTTTGCTGAGATATGAATCTGTGGAAATATGAGCCTGTCGAGATATGAATCTTCATGGATTGCCACTCCGGTATTATGTCGTATCAATGGTGGTAACATTGGGGATTATCACGGGTGTGAATTTTTCTCAGAACGTTGGTTTGATCGTGTGTTGGTTCTTCAGACTGACAATTCTATTTTGGACGAACGTTTAAGTAGCAGGTATTCCTTCCTGTACATACCTTTCATGAACATAAGAAGGTCTATCTTTCCGTTTGATTCCTCTCCAGAAATTCTTGTAAATCTGGTGATAAACACGGCAAATTTTCCTGCATCACAGTTCTTGATTGCCAGCAACCATATTGCCTACTGGATTCTGTTAGGCTTAGGCTGCACCTTTGTTTTCATTTCAGATATAACTTGTTTGGAGTTGTCATTCTTCTACTCCTCGCAGAGGATACATGGGTTCAAAGCTTATGTACGATATCGAACGCGATATCTTCCGAGTCCTACCAGACATGTTTAAAGAATTGATTCGATTCGAATCGGAATTAATCCGTTAAATTTAGAATCGGAACCGATTCAAATGAACTGATTTTAGAATCGAATCGGAACCGTTTTGATTCTGGTTCGGTTCGATTCCAATCGATTTCGGAATCGATTTGGAACAGTTTCGGAATAGATTTCGATTTGGATCTGGCTCCGGTTGCTAATTTAAGGGTGAAAATTTTTAGTATGTTAATATGTCTACAAAATTATTTTGTGACAGAAAAAAAATAGGATCATCAGTGTAATAGAAGAATTTGGAAGCTCAAGTTCAAAGAAAATGATCCGGAACCGTTTCAAAATCGGTTCGGCACCGATTCAGAATCGATTCGGATTGAATTGATTTCAAAGTTAAAATTTTGAAATCGAAATCGATTCGGAATCGATTTTGAATCGGTTTCAATTAATTCCAACGTCGACGGATTCGAAATTAAGAAACCGATAAACATGCCCAAGAGAAGGCCAAGACGAGTTACGCCGAAAAAATTGTGGTTGGCTAATTGGACTCGTTGAATCTGTTAATACGATATGGTTATTGTAGCTATTATATATATATTTTATATCCGAGTTTTCTGCCGACTAATTTTACGAAGATACCTCTTCAACAGTTGTGCTAGAAGAGGTTGGAGCTCCTGCGGAGATCCATCAATCATCTGGATACATTAAAAAAGCGTTCATAATTTAACGGTTTAATTTGAATGTCACAGTCGTATCATCCTTGGAAAATTATTCAATGTCGAACTTTTATTTTATCTATCGAATAAATTTTTATTTTAATATAGGATCGACTTGCATTTTCATATGGAATACTTTTTTATTTTTGTCACTACACTGTGCGCCCTAGGGCATTATAGCTATTACTTCTGAGTGCGTTGACATAAAGCATATGCAGATGTTACATCAGATGACAACAGATCAATTCCTCGTAAATACGAATGTGTCGTTTCTCCATGTGCTAGTTACTAGTTTCAAGCGTAATTTATCTCTTTTACGATGGTCCGAAAACAAATTGGTAGGGACCGTTAGATTGACGGATTCTAATTTTTTTTTTTTTCACCAGTTGACATAAAGCCTGAATAGGGATTAGTTTAGATAGTTAGTGACCAAATAATTGTTGGTTTCAAGAGTTTGTATTTGTGATTGCTGTTTTTATATTTTGCTGTCAATTTATAATGTTTTTGCCTGTTTACATGAGAATAAGAAGAAAAAAAAAAGTCGTTAGTTGAGTAACGACGACAACTGATTAAGTTTATTTATATATATATATATATATTAGATATTCAAAAGGATTTTATATCCGAGAGGGAGGATATCGATTTCAATGACAATTTCTGCTAGTTCTGTATGCCGAATGTTCAATTTTACAAATGTACATTAGGTAAATTCAGAAAGACACGACTCCTCGCTTGCGGGTTGCGGAGCGGGTTCGTTCTGCGTGAGTTGGTGTGAGTGACTCGATTGGCGTTAAATCCTCACGGCGACTGACATCTTCGATTACCCTTGTGGGCGGTGGAACTCTTCTGGTGAAAGGTTTGCGAGTGAATTTAGTGGGCGGATACCACTTGTAAAAAAAAAAAAAAAAAAAGACACGACTCAATAAAATTTTGATGTCTAAAGTTTCCTTGGAATCAGATATTGTCTCAGGCGTTATCTATCACCAAATGAATCGAAAGGAAAAAAAAAAAAATCTTACTAAAATTCCTCAGTTTTGACAAAAAAAAAAAGAAAAAGAAAAAAAAAAGTGAATTAATGGACTCGTTGAACAACTTGAAAATAGTTGGATGCATCAAGCTTCATGAGATTTAGAATAATAATAATAATTATTGTACCTAATTTTAATTTTATATTGTAAAAAGATTATTTTCGAAATTCAAATTTATAATTTCTGGGTTATATTGTGCAAAAAGTTGAACTGTCAACCTAGTGACTCCTTCGTCCCGACTAAGTATGCTTATCGATTCCGCGGTTCCGGTTCGATTCTGATCGGTTCTGGATCCGTCAATGTTGGAACCAATCCGAACCGGTTCAAAACCGATTCCGAACCGATTCAGGTTCCGAATCGATTCCGAAACGGTTCAAGACCACCTTCCTCAAACTTGAGCTTTCAAATTCATCTAACGTGTTGGTAATCCAATTCTTTTTTTCTATCGCAAAATAATCTTGTAGAGATGTTAGTATGCTAAGAATTTCCACCTTTAAATTAAGAATCCAAACTGAATCGAGCCAAATCGTTAGAATGGGCTGCAAAGATTGGAACGAACCTCGAGCGATCGAATTTAATGGATTGGTTTCGACTTGGTTCCGGATTGATCTAATCCATTAAGCATGCCTAGTCCCGACTCTTTAGAATTCGAGAGAGAGTAAATCACGGAAGGTCTATGTCCGTGAACGGGATTGATAAGATAATAGATGATCATCTGAGTCTGGGGTAAGATTTTAGATCGTTTTAGAAATTGATCTTTGTCTATTGTGCAAGTGTATCTATTGACTTACCAATCCGCAAAGGGGATTACATGAAAATATGTGATTGTAATGTGAAAATTATTGAATATCATGGGCTTTACTCTAAATTTAGCTGGACAATAATCCTTCAATCGATACTGATTTAATCTTTGGAATGTGTTTAATTCAAGATAATTATTTATAATCTATTTGGTTGTATGGTTTAATCAGCAAATTAATAAGATTTTTTAAATTTCGAAATTATGTACGATAATTTAGTAATTGCATAATTAAAATTATGAATGAAAGTTAGAACGGAGTTAAAATTATGAATGAAAATTAGGACGGAGTTAGAATGCAATTATGCAAATGGGCTGTGAAGCTGACAATGGCCCAATAAAATGAGCACCGTCAACGGCCCGACAAGGGTTTTTATCGTGTCTGGTATTTTGGACAGCTGAAGAGCTCGTCGAGGGGGCTCTTGGTCCGATTCCGACAGTGCCATGGCGACGTCGTCTAGAATCGCCTTCTTCCTCTTCTGCCTCTCAATCCTTTACTCTACCGCGCTTTCCGACCTCGTGATCTCGAGAGTCGATCGACGGGTGAGCAGATCTGTTTCTCTCGCCTTACTCTTTTGACGGATCGTTGGATTACATGTAGGTTGAATGTGATGCTCTCGTTTCCGATCTGTTTCACGAAAATAGATCGCTTTTTGTAGAAGATAAAAAATATGTGATGTGGTAGCTAGGAGAACGTACGAGATTTGAAGAATGGAGTGGTTGTTCGATTACCTTTCTTCTTCAGTTGGTGCGCATAATGACGTATATTTGATGGCTTAGTCATCGGGGTGTCAAAGAATTTCGAATTTGAATTTTTCTTAGTATATATTTCATCGCGAGTTGAAAAAAAACTTAGTTCTGAGCATTTTGTACACTTGGAAACTGTATGCCAATGGATGGGCTAGTCCTCTCCATCTTTGGACTTACAGAGATCTGTGTTAAAATGTTTAATCGCAGTGCTTTGGTGCTGTGACTAAAAGGAAAAAAAACGTCTTGAATGTGTTATTTCTGTGTTGTAAGCATCTTGTTGTTTTGGATGAAAAGAGATCCAGATAATTTAACTTAGATGACTTGGAAGTAATGGGTTAACATTATTAGAGTTCTCGACATGAGATACTATTTTTATTGTTAATGAAAATCAGGCTCACAAGCAATGATATTATATCAGGCAAAATGAAGTCGTCACATTTCCTGGTAACTGTAATCATGATATTTATCACTAGTATTTCTTGAACTTTCCTGGTAGAATCAGTGGTTACACGTAAGTAGGAGAAGGTCCTTTACATTAAGATTCTCCAATAGATTCAGATAGATTTGGAGCAGTATTTTTTACCAAGTTCAGTGTAAATCTGTAGAATCAGAATTCATCACTCAAATCACTGGCCAACTGTTTTGTTCCTCACTGCAATGATGCATTGGGGGATGTATCACTTAATAAAGTTGTATGACAAAGTCACTAATATTTATTGATAATGACATTTTCAGGTCTTGAATTTTACATAAAAAACTAGAGTTTTCTTCATTTTGATAAGCTTATGCAATAATTAGATATGTGCTGATTAAAATATATAATTTATTGTTTGTTTTTGCAACATCTTCTTGCCGTATAATTGTTTTACACAGATTTTATTAATCATCTTGTCAATCTTATATGAAGACACCATAATTTGTTTCATGTTTGCAACACTTTTGATTACATTGATCTTAATGCGGTTGCATGTTTGTTTAGCTCTTCATTTTAACTTTAGTAGCCCATATAAATCACTATCTCTAGCTATGATCATCAGAGACAGATATGGTAATAACTAATAAGGCTAGTTCTGCTTTGTCAAAGATATTTTCTTTATCCTTAGTTCTGCATATGGTAACCTTGTTTTGTTCTATATTTATGTTGCTTTCCACCTTCATATTGTTCCCAAGAATGAAACATCTCTTTCCAACAGGTGGATTTGACTTCCCATGTTGTACGGATATTATCCTCGTTAAAGGTAATATATCACTTTTCTTCATATTTATCATGATCTTTAGGATGCTAATTGGGATTTTGTTGTACCTTTTGATATTTACAAATTTCTGCCATCTAATCTTTGTGAGAATTGCCATAGTTTTCCTTTATTATTTTCTTGTTATTGAAACCTAGGCATTTCTTTCTACCATATGCACACTATTTCATAATCAAAATTGAGATAAATAATTCCTTTGATTCTTATATCTGTATTATTGAGTTGTGGATGTGAATGGAATTCTAAAGAATCACCATTTCAGAATAATCTATGTTGACAATTGTTCTTGTTGTTGATTCTTGTGTTCCATGATGATTTCTCTTTTAAGAATTATTAAATAAAAGAATCATGATTCTGACTTCTAAAGTTTTAGCCGAAGTTTTAGAATTCATGTCTCCTAAGGTAGAAAGGTTATTGTCTCCATTGAAATCATTCTGTTACCATAAAATTCAAGCGACGAATTGGTTATCCCCTTCAATCATTATAAAGCTTGTTTCTCACTGTTATACTAATTAGATTATCATTGCACTTCCATGGATGAATGTATTTTCAACAACGGGGACCTCAACGTAACTACCTATCCTCAAAGAATCAAACACTTCTATTTGATACATGATCAATATAAAATTCACTAGTACTACCATAAACATGCCATTTTCTTGCCTGTGTTTAGATCCCATGAAACTAATTCGTAATTCCTTTTTTTTTTCCTTTCCCAGCATATGCTAAAATTCCTTTTCCTGCATGTAGATTTTCTCTATTGTGAAAGCAATGTGTACGCAGCTATACAATTTGCAAGTGTTGATAATAGTTTTTTAAATTTTGATTGGTAATAAAATATTTTTATAAATTTGTACAAGTCAGGTCATGCAGTTCTAGTCTCAGGAACTATCAGAGGCTCTGCTTATTTGTGTCAAATGGTTTCTAGGAAAAACTTTTGCAATGAAAATGAATTATTTTCTGTTGTTGGAATATAACAATAGAATTTGTTAGAAAATATCTTTATGTGTTTGTTGCAAAGAGGAAAACATATTTTCCTCTTCTTTAGGTTGGTCTGGAATGGTCTGATT